>CM052649.1:28299575-28330007 GCA_028533165.1 Leontopithecus rosalia | reverse complement strand
CACCCCAAATCCACAGAATATACATTCTTCTCAGCACCACATCACACCTACTCTAAAATTGATCATATAATTGGAAGTAAAGCACTTCTCAGCAAATGCAAAACAACTGAGATCATAACAAACACTCTCTCAGACCATAGTGCAATCAAGTTAGAACTCAGAATCCAGAAACTAACTGAGAACCGCACAGCTTCATGGAAACTGAACAACTGGCTCTTGAATGTTGATTGGATAAACAATGAAATGAAGGCAGAAATAAAGAAGTTCTTCGAAACCAATGAGAACGAAGACACAAGATACCAAAATCTCTGGGACATATTTAAAGCAGTATCTAGAGGAAAATATACAGCAATAAGTGCCCATATGAGAAGAGCAGAGAGATCCAAAATTGACATCCTATCATCAAAATTGAAAGAGCTAGAGGAGCAAGATCAAAAAAGCTCAAAACCTAGCAGAAGACAAGAAATAACTAAGATCAGAGCAGAACTGAAGGAGATAGAGACATGAAAAATCTTTTTTTTTTATTTGAGAGGGAGTTTCGCTCTTGTTACCCAGGCTGGAGTGCAATGGCGCAAATCTCGGCTCACCACAACTTCTGCCTGCTGGGTTCAGGCAATTCTCCTGCCTCAGCTTCCTGAGTAGTTGGGATTACAGGCATGCACCACCATGCCCAGCTAATTTTTTCTATTTTTAGTAGAGACATGGTTTCACCATGTTAACCAGGATGGTCTCGATCTCTTGACCTCTTGATCCACCGGCCTCGGCCTCCCAAAGTGCTGGGATTACCGGTGTGAGCCACCGCGCCCGGCCTGGTTTGTTTATTTTTTTTAACAGATTATTGTAGTTATTATTTTAAACAGTTTTATCTTCTAGTCTTTATATCTAAGGCATATTGCTTTACACAGCACAATTATATTAGAATTAAAATTATATTAATAGTATTTTGTTTTTAAAGCATGCTTTGGCATTTCTATTTGGACAGATTTCATACTAATTAATTTCTTCAGCTTTTGTTTGTTTAAGAAAATTTTTATCTCTCTTTCATTTCTGAAGTATAGCTTTGTTAGGTATAGTATTCTTGCTAAGCAATGCTAACACTGAATATATTTTTTCCCTTCCTTCTGGCCTGCAAGGTTTCTACTGTGATGTCTGATGCTAGATATATTGGATCTTCCTTGGATGGTATATACTTCTTTTCTCTGCTGTTTTCAAATTCTCTCTGTCTTTGCCTTTTACATGTTTGATTATTATATGTCTCAGGGCATTAATATTTGGGTTGAATCTGATTGGTGACAGCTGATCATTCTCTATATAAAAATATGAAATTGGCTATTTATATTTTCTCTAGGTTTGGAAACGTATCTTATTTCTTTGAATAAGCTTTATATGCTTTTGTCTTTCGCAATTCCCCCTTGAAGCTCAATAATCCAAATCTTGCCCTTACGTTGTTGTCTCATAAATCTTATACTCTTTCTTCATTCTTTTTACTATTTATTTTCTTTTTTATCTCAACTTTGTATTTTAAAATAGCTTTTCTTCAGGCCCATTGATTCTTTATCCTGTTTGATCAATTCTGTTATTGATACACTCTACTGAACTTTTAATTTTTTATTGTATTTTTTGTATCTAGAATTTATGGATTTTATAATTTCCATCTCTGTCAAAATTTTCTCATAAATTCCTATATGGTTTTCTTGAAGCTTGCAGAGCTTCCCTAAAGTAACTATTTTGAATTCTTTATCTGAAAGATCATACATCTTCATCATTTTAAAGTGGGTATCTAACACATAATTTTCTTCATTTGATGAGGCCATATTTCCCTGAATATTCATGATGTTTGTGGATGTGCAGCAATGTCTGTGCTTTGAGAGATTAGGTATTTATTCATGGCTTTGTGATCTGCCTTTGTTTGTGTTCGTCTTCCTCTGATGTCTTCCAGATATTCTAAGTGGACTGACTCTTGTGTTTCCTAAGCCTGCAACTACCACAACCATCATTGCACTGGACTAAACCTAAACCCAGGTCTTCCAAAAGTCTCTCAATGGTTCTGAGGTTGGTGCAGCCCTCTGGCCTGTACAGACCTTCAGGAGACTCAAGACGTTTGCCTAGGCTGTGTGGGAAATCTGGCCAGGAATTCAAGCCTGAAAGCTTGTCTTGGTGTACCAGATAAACACATGTCACAACAGATTCCCGCAAAGACTGAATAAGTCCTCAACTGCAACAAAATGGGCTAGAACTGAGACTGGGTACCCTCAGGATCAGCTGTGAGCTGAAGGTTGGTGAGCATGTCACAGAGGCTAAGACTTCTGGACTGTTAGATACGGTGTGTCTTTCTCTGGGTTCCTGTGTGAACAGTTCTGAGCTGAGACTTCAGCTGAGGAAGACTGGAGCCAATCGACATAGTAAGTTTCATGTTTACTGCTGAGACTGACATCAGCAGGCATATGAGCCTATTCACTCAGGCACTAGTGGGCACAGTTCTCCTCAACCCCTTGGTAGATGACTAGGGTTGCAAATTCTAGACCAAGATGGGCTATCGATAAGCCCCTTGGGAATGAAATTGTTTCTGGGCTTGTATCTGGGAACAGGGCTTGTATCTAGCAACACAGGTCCTAGTGAACATTCTTAAAAAGACGCTCCAAGATCTTGGGTCCCATCAGAGTTTTACAGCCTCCTACATGAATCCCAGGGCTCCCAAAGACAGACTTTCGTCTGTGAGTGATTGTGGAGTTCTTGTTGTCGTGGAGGTTTATAAGCAGGTCATCATCTATTCCACCATCTTCCTGATGTGACTGCTATAATACTGTTTTTAATAAGCGAGAGCCACATTGTCAATAAGGTAGGTGCTGTTTCACATGTGCATATTGAGCTGTTGACAATGAGACGTGATGTAAGTGTAAAATGCACCCCAGATTTTGAAGACTTAGTAAGAAAAAATGTAAATAGTTGCTTAAGAATTGTTTATTTATGGTATGTGTCAAGATTATATTGTTTATATGTTGAGTTAAAATATATTATTCAAATTAACATCACATGTTCCTTTTTACCTTTAATGTGATTACATCTGTGACTTGCCTGTGAAGCTTGTATTATGTTTGTATTGAACAGAGCTTATCTAGAATATATTTGGGTGCTCATGGGAATGAGAGAGAGAGAGGAGGAGGAAAAGAGTAATAGAATCTCTCAAAATCTCAAGACAAAGAGATGAAACAGTAAACAAAGTTGATTGAGTTTAAACTTTGAGAACAAGTACAGAATATGGAGGGTCAGGCAAGATTCTTGAATTATTCAAGAAAAGTTTAAAGTTCAGTCATGTTTTCTGTATCTAATGTATATGCCAGAATTACAATTAATTGCTAGTTTGAATCATGACAGCAAGCTACAGTAGACATATTCCAGGGTCCCTCATGCTTCCCATGCCCCTGTGCTCACACCTTTTATAATCACTTCCGTTGAGTGGAGGTGGGTCTGTAATTTGCTTCTAGTTAAGAGGAGATGACAAAGGTGATGAGGTTTGCAGATGTAATTAAATTCCCCAATAAGTTTATTTAAAGTTAATAGCAGTGTAGATTGTTTTGTGATAGACAGACTTAATCAGTAGAAAGCTTTGAAAAGAGGGATGAGGTGAAATAATTGACCTTGCTGCCTTGATTATAAGCAGTCTAAACAAAGAGGTCCAAATGCCAAAGAATTGCAGGTGGCCACTGGGAAATTTAAGCAGTTTTTAAAACCTGAAGGTGGTTCCCAGCAGAGGGCCAGCCCAAAGGCTTCAGGCAAATATTCACAAAGAAATGACTCCTGCCAACAACCTGAATGATGTTGGAAGTTTTCTCTCTAGTTGAGCCCTGGATGGTAATGGTGTCTGCCTGACTGCAGCCTTCTGAGACCCTGAGCAGTGATGCCATGTCACACTTCTGAGCCAGGGGAATTGTGAGCAGATAAAAACAAATGCAGGTTGTTTTATTTCTCCTAGTTTGTAGTTTTCTGTAATGCAGCAATAGAAAAATAATACATAGGCCAGGCATGGTGGCTCATGCATGTAATCATAGCACTTTGGGAGGCTAAGGTGGGTGGATCACGAGGTCAGGTATTCAAGACCAGCCTGGCCAAGGTGGTGAAACCCCATCTCTACTAAAAATACAAAAATTAGCCAGGCGTGGTAGTGGGCACCTGTAATCCCAGCTATTTGGGAGGCTGAGGCAGAGAATTGCTTGAACCCGGGAGGCAGAGGTTGCTGTGAGTCGAGATCATGCCACTGCACTTCAGCATGGGAGACAAAGCAAGACCCCCCAAAAAAACAAAATAATACGTAGCCATTTCTGCTTTCATGATTTGGGTGTGGCATTTCAGAGTTCAGGACATCTGAAGAGCTGAGTTGTATTCTAAAATGGAGTTCAAATCTCTTAATTTTCTGACTTATCTGTTGTAGATTACTCTGCTTTTCTGCAAAGCATATGCAAAAACTTTAGTGTCAAATATTAATGATTATTTCTAACACCAAAATTGTATTATTGTTCGATTATTACATAGAAAATAATTTTCAGGCCGGCGCGGGGTGGCTCAAGTCTGTAATCCCAGCACTTTGGGAGGCCGAGGCGGGTGGATCACGAGGTCAAGAGATCGAGACCATCCTGGTCAACATGGTGAAACCCTGTCTCTACTAAAAATAGAAAAAATTAGCTGGCCATGGTGGTGTGTGCCTGTAATCCCAGCTACTCAGAAGGCTGAGGCAGGAAAATTGCCTGAACACAGGAGGCAGAGGTTGCAGTGAGCCAAGATCATGCCATTGCACTCCAGCCAGGATAACAAGAGCTAAACTCCCTCTCAAAAAAAAAAAAAGAAAGAAAATAATAATAATGATAATTTTCAACAGTAATTTTCTACAACTTTAGGAGCCACGTTAAAATTTAGCATTTACCACTTTTTAAAAAATTCAGATAGGCCGGGAGCAGTGGCTCATGCCTGTAATCTCAGCACTTTGGGAGGCTGAGGCAGGTGGATCACGGGGTCAAGAGATCAAAACCATCCTGGCCAACACAGTGAAACCCTGTCTCTACTAAAAATACAAAAAATATAGCCGGGCATGGTGGCACACACCTGTGGTCCCAGCAACTCGGGAGGCTAAGGTGGAAGAATCGTTTGAACCCAGGAGGTGGAGGTTGTAGTGAGCCAAGATTGTGTCACTGCACTCCAGCCTGGTGACAGAGCAAGACTCCGTCTCAAAAAAAAAAAAAAAGTCAAATCATCTACAGACTTTGACAGCAGATTTATAATATACTAGATAATGTGCACTAAAAAAACAATAAATATGTGATCAGTAGGATAAAACTGTCATAAAAATTCTTCATTCAATTACAATTTGGCAATTTACTAGTTATGACTTCTAAAGATATTTTTGGGAAAAAGAATATTGATATTTTATATCAGTCTTACCTTTTTAAAATATTTAAAAAGCACTTGAGTTTTCTTTCAAGTAAACAGTACCCATGAGAATGGAATCCTGATAATAGGCACATGGTAAATACATTTGACACAAAGTTAAACTATTTTATACTCTTTGAAAATCCCATATCATGTGTTAAGGACAACAATTTCTCAGTTGGAGAAGTCAAGTCTGATCACGAAAATGGACGACTGCTTTTTGCCCTTCTTATATTTGTGTAAAATTATGGAAGGGCTTAAATTTAAAGCGAAAAATCAACAGGAAGATCTTAGAGTAAAACATGCACACACATTATAAAACTGGCAGATTTTGAAAATGGGTGATGATCTATAATAAACTAATAAAAGTAAATATCTCGTAGGGTGTTATGGAGGCCTATACTATATTTATTTCTGTCAGTTAATATTTCTATTGATGATCCAGAAAAATGAGTAAAAGCAGCCCACTAACTATATTTTCACGTGAAATTAGATTGAAGGACTATGCGAAGGGAAAAGAGAAACAATATAAAACAAATAGACTGTGAGAAGATCACAGCAAGCCCGTCTATTTGTTGACAGCGTAAAACTTCAACCTAAGAGATCTTCACACAAATCAGAATGGAGATGAATGCCAATGGGTTCAGGGATGATTTCATTATTTAGAACTGAAATGAGGAAAGGCATGTGCAAAAAAATATTGGAATGTGTCAAAAAATGATTCATTATTGCACAAAAAAGGTAACAACACAAATATTCTGGAGGAAATAGAAAACACGTCAGTATTTTTTAAACTTGAAAATGAACTGTGAAATTTGAGACATTTGATTTGCAAAAATTAAATGGCCTAATGTATGAAACTGTATGGGTGGGAAAAGGAATCAGGAGGCCTGAATCAGTCACAGCATTCTGTCTTATGTAATATGTTATATATAAACTAGAACTATAACATTATTTTTTATTTTAAATGAAAAACCGTTTTTATAAAATGTACAGCACATTTGACATGAAGTAAAATTCCTCTAGAAAGATTCTTGTGTTTGTTCCTATACTTGAAAGTTTGTATTGTGCTTTTTTTTCTTGAAAAGCAACATTCATAATATACAATTTCCCCTATTTTTCACAGGTGCATATAAAATAAAACCATGTAACAGGTTCTGACCCCTTCCTTACAATATTTCTTCATCCATCTCACTTTGCGTTCTTCTCTGAAACAGCAGCTTTTTTGTTTCTCATCACCCAGGCTGGAGTGCAGTGGTGCAACTCACTACAACCTCCGCCTGCCAGGTTCAAGCAATTCTCCTTACTCAGCCTCCTGAGTAGC
This sequence comes from Leontopithecus rosalia, assembly GCA_028533165.1. NCBI lineage: Eukaryota > Metazoa > Chordata > Mammalia > Primates > Cebidae > Leontopithecus > Leontopithecus rosalia. Next base: position 28,323,262 of record CM052649.1, on the reverse strand, counting down.
TGGGATTACAGGCGCCTGCCACCACACCCAGCTAATTTTTATACTTTTAGTAGAGAAGGGGTTTCGCCATGTTGGCCAGGCTGGTCTCAAACTTCTGACCTCAGGTGATCTGCCCTTATTGACCTTCCAAAGTTCTGGAATTACAGGTGTGCGCCACTGCACCCAGCCTTTCTATATTTTTAAACCACTTAATAGGAACAAATTCCATAAGGTTTTGGGGAAGATACTGAAAAAAAAAAGAAAAAAAGAAAAAGGGTAGTTTTATGGCTAGTCCAGAAAATGAAACTGTATCTGTTGATTTGAGTCCCAAGACACAAAATTCAGCTAAATTATTTATATATTAGGTGATAAATCCTCGTAATGATCATTGACCTGAGGTCCTATATATGTCCAGAGGCACAAGTTCTGAATTATGTGGAAAACACTTCTATTTCTTCAGGTAAAGATTCTGTCTTTCAGAAACTAAGCTAAGCCGAATACAAAGAAACTGCAATTGGCAAATGGAAAAAGACATGCAGAGTGAGTTATACAGTAGGGATAATTTTGTTAACAAATAAAAGGTCTTCAAATCCTTTGTCTTTATAGAGTTCTTTTTCTACTTTAATTATGTAACACATATTAAATGAGACAACATGCTTCAAAAAAATTTAACTCCGTATTATTCCAACTAAGAAGTCACTAAATGTTTGTTGAAAGAATAAGTCATATTTCAGGTGATTGCTCAGTTACCTCAGAGAATAAAAACATATTACAGTTGTCAAAACATTGATATAGAAAAGATGGGCGATCTATTCATTTGCTATTGCTGCTAATGAACAAGAGCGGTAATAAATATTCTTTTATCACTTTAGGTCACATGCAAAAGCATTGTTATGTCTGATCCATGGCTGATGCCTGTGAGCCTTTTTAAAGAATCCCTTCTGATATAACTGGAGGTATGGCTCTGAGATGCCCTTTCAAAAGGGTAAATGAAGTGACAAGAGTATGTCCATTGGTAATGAATACGCAATTTATTTGTGTCTGCCCACTCATACTTTTCTTCTATCCATCAAAGCAAAGTTGAGTCTTCACGTTTACAACTGATTGATCTGATAAATCAAAATCTTGCAGAAAGTAAGAGCAATTTTTCTCAATCACCATTGGCCCAAGATTTGTGATGATTTTTGGGGAGAAGCACAATTTAAATGTCAACATGAAAGCATTTTTGGATGGTTATCTTAATGACCTGTATAACACCTAGCATTTTATAATTTATCTATGCCCTATATTGGATTCAAAATAAATTAACCCATTTACCCAACTGAAATAACTTATGGATTTTATACATAATATATAATTATAATATAATATATATGTATATGTATATGTATATGTATATGTATATGTATATGTATATGTATATGTATATGTATATTTTCAGTTGGAGTCATGCTCTCACCCAGGCTGGAGTGCAGTGGTGTGATCTTGGCTCATTACAACCTCCTCCTCCCAGGTTCATGGGATTCCCCTGCCTCAGCCTCCCAAGTAGCTGGGATTACAGGTGCACACCACCATGCCCAGTTAATTTTTTTGTATTTTTAGTACAGATGATGTTTCACCATGTTGGCCAGACTGGTCTTGAACTTATGACATCATGCTCTGCCCACCTTGACCTCCCAAAGTGCTGGGATTACAGGCATGAACCACTGTTCCGGGCCTAAGAATATTTTTAAATAATTAGAATTACCTAAAGAATTTTGTAATCTGCAGTGTAGTACGTAGCTTTTAAAGGACATACGAACAAAATTATGATGTGTAGAAACACTTTACATAAATTGTTGTCATTGCTCAACAAATTTTGACTTCTCTGTCGTAATAACACCCTGGTTTGTATGTTGCTCACTTAGCTAAACTATTGTAATTTACTGTGTATTGTGAATTCTTTGAAGGATGATAAAACATAAGGAATGTTATTAGAGGTTCTATATGAGAGGACCTTGGGAGTAGTTGGGATGGTGGAATTACGGTGATATTATTAAAGCTTACGAAGATTAAATTGCTTTTGGAGTGGCAGGAGAGTATAAGTACTATGGTGCTCATATCCACACTTTTTTTAATGCAGAGGGCATTGGAGGGTCATTCCAAAAGCCAACGCTGCAGCATACAATATGATTAAAATATTTCTTGCTTTTTCTACTTTGCAATAGTTATGGCAGGCAAGGTGATTGAAGAGAAAAAAAAGAGAAAAGTTTCGAAATTAAATGTCTGGATTGTAAATTCAAATTACAATTGTGTTTCTGGAAATCTTATTTTAAAGACGAATCTCTGTGATTTTAAATGTTCCCAAAATATGTAATTCTAATTTTTATGAATTTGTTTGATGTTTATGCTTGTATAAGTTTGCTAAACAAATAAATAGTTTGCATGTATTCGTATATGTTAAATTAAACTTAGAACACCTATAAAATAAACTTTTAAAAGTATGTCTATTTTGTTTATATCATAAGACATTAGAGTGTACCTTAATGTAACAAAATAAAATAGAAATAAATTATATATTCTTCATCAGTTAATTTTTTAAAAGTAATTTTTGCAACCTTGATTGACACAGTTATCCCAAGCCATGCATCCAATTCTATATTTTCAATTCTCACTAAGCTTTTTAACTTAGGAGAGCATATTAAATCATGCTTTCGTAGGGGAAAGCCTTGATATGCCTTCAAGGCATTCTTTAAACATTTTATCATTCTTTAAGGTACACAATTTCGATTCACACATAGGAAAATGTTAAAGACAAATACTGCTAAAACCAAATACTGTAAAAGTCATTTTCCTATGTGTAAATCAAAATTGTGTGCTTAAAGAATGATAAAATGCTTAAAAGCATGGCACTATCATTTCATCTTGATAATCAAATTTTAGTTCTTAGTTTTAATTTTCCATTGATCTTAACAGGCAAAAGGTAACCAGCCTGAATTGATGTGACATGTCATTTTTTTTTTTACTTTGTGTTGTTTGCTTCATTTTTCTAGTTTTTTTTTCCCCACCAAAATAAATCTCTTTTCACTATTATTCTGTCTTATATGGGAAAGTCTTCATTGAGGAGTAATCCAACATACTTCTACTAATCCTATTTTCTTCTCACACTGCTTTCATCACTATCAATCAGTTTGTAGAGATTTCTTTATTTTACTATTTGAAAAGGCTAATCTTATAACAAAATCAATTTTTAAGACTTTAAAATAAAGTTGTCCAAGGAAGCATATAAGACTATGCCCATCACAGTTTAAAATACCTTCTAATTATGCTGAGAAATAGGCAAATTACACTTCTATTTGGAATGGCCTTAATGAGATGATTCACAATACAATTGAATCTTAAAAATCAAATACTGTTCTAAAAATACGTTATTCCCTGTGACTTGCTTCTTAGATGGTGTGATCTTTCCTCCTTCCTTATACTTCTTTTTCCTCTACCAGCATACCAGTGCAGAGGCCACATGATTTCTTTTCAGATACACCTTTCTCCCATGTGTCTGCAAAATCATGTATAGCAAACTGAAGCTTTTGGTGTCAAATTCATGTGGTTTTATGAAATTAACTTCTGGATTCCATTACTGTGATCAACAGTAGTAAATATAAACAAATCAGAAAGCAAAGTGAAGTTGTTTTATTTTATAGTCTTGTCACCATTTGTAATGAATGGAAATATATTTTCTTTTTCTTTACATATTTTAACTTCTGTAATAGATGCAATAGAGTGTATTTTGTTTATAATTCACTATCTTACCTCTTCGTATGTGCTCATGCAATTTATAATTTTCTGTGGAAAAATTCAACATACTAAAAAGGCCCTTAAATATAAAAACAAATTTTACATTAGATACCCATTACACATTAGTTAGTTACTATTACAAAGATTTCAAACCCTAAACTCTGCCAAATAAAACAATTTTTCCCACAAAGAGAAGTCACACAATTTAACTGAAGTTTTAATGGACTTCTAAGTATTTATATAAAAGGCATTATGACATCATTCTATTACCTGAATAAAAGTTAACATTTGTGGAATAAGTACCATGTGCCAGGCACTATGCTAAGCACTTTTCCTACCTCATGTTTTTCATTCAAGACATTTCTTGGTCAGTGTTTTAATTATAGGTAGTGATGAGAAAACAGAGGTTCGAAAGGATGAAGCTATCTGCACTGCATAATAGATGGTTTCCAATTCTCAATATATTTTTAACTCAGTGCACTTTTGTAATAATTCAAGCATCATGTGATATAATCCTGAAAGCTGAGATAATTTTCAGTACATTTATGATAGACAAATTTTGAGTTGTAAGTAAATCTAAAAGTAGTAAACAAGTGAAACATTAAAAAAATTTTACAAGCACTTAAATTATATTATTGAAAAAAAATTTTTTTTTTTTGAGATGGAGTTTCACTCTTGTTACCCAGGCTGGAGTGCAATGGTGCAATCTCGGTTCACCGCAACCTCCACCTCCTGGGTTCAGGCAATTCTCCTGCCTCAGCCTCCTTAGTAGCTGGGATTACAGGCACGCACCACCATGCCCAGCTAATTTTCTGTATTTTTAGTAGAGATGGGGTTTCACCATGTTGACCAGCATGGTCTCGATCTCTTGACCTCGTGATCCACCCATCTCGGCCTCTCAAAGTGAAAATTTAAAGGTAAAAACATTTAGACAATTTGAAATTATTCTTACTTTTTCTACAAGCCAAAGGGACTGCATAAAACAAATCTGATTAATTGATGTTTACCACATAAACAAAGTGGGATTTAAAAAAAATTAAATGGCCTAATATTTTGAAAAAGGCAGTCATAATAGGTTTCTGTGACCTTTCATAATTAATTGAGCACCATGATCTTGAGGTTGGAGAGGGATAACATGGGGAGAAATGCCAGATACAGGTGATGGGGGAATGGAGGCAGCAAACCACTTTGTCATGTATGTCTCTATGCAATAATTCTGCATGTTCTGCACATGTACCCCAATACCTAAAGTGCAATAAAATATATATTAAAAAAAAGAAACTCTCATCACAGTTTATTGGCAAAATGCCTATACATAGAAACAATTAATCTTTATTAACATAATAAATTAATGAATAGTCTGCTTTGATGAATTTTCTAATATTTGCATTTCTGAGATAAATACCAACTTGACGCTTTTAGTACAAGCTAATATTTTGAAAGATCATGGTGCTAAATTAATTATGAAAGGTCACAGAAACCTATTATGACTGGCTTTTTCAAAATATTAGGCCATTTAATTTTTTTTTATTCCCACTTTGTTTATGTGTTAAACATCAATTAATCAGATTTGTTCTCTGCAGTCCCTTTGGCTTGTAGAAAAAGTAAGAATAATTTCAAATGGTCTAAAGTGTGCGATGCTCCCCTCCCTGTGTCCATGTGTTCTCATTGTTCAACACCTGTCTATGGGTGAGCACATGCGGTGTTTGATTTTCTGTTCTTGTGTCAGTTTGCTGAGAATGATGGTTTTCACACTCATCCATGTCCCTACAAAGGACACGAACTTACCATTTTTTGATGGCTGCATAGCATTCCATGGTGTACATGTGCCACATTTTCCTTGTCCAGTCTATCATCAATGGGCATTTGGGTTGGTTCCAGGTCTTTGCTATTGTAAAAAGTGTCACAATGAACATACATGTCCATGTATCTTTGTAATAGAACGATTTAAAATCCTTTGGATACATAACCAGCAATGGGATTACTGGGTCAAATGGAATTTAGACACGGGGTCTTGCCATGTTGCCCAGGCTGATTTCCAGCTCCTGTTTTCAAACAATCCACCTGCCTCAGCTTCCCACAGTGTTGAGATTACAGACATGAGCCACTAAACCTGGCTCTGTGATCTTTTAAAACAAAACTAAGGAGCAAAAGATGCTATATAGTAATTAATTAGGAAATATTTATTATCTTTCAATAAATATTTATTCTCTTTCAGTAAATATTTCTTCTCTTTCAATAAATATTTATTCTTTTTCAGTAAATATTCTCTTTCAATAGATATTTATTCTCTTTCAATAAATATTTACTAATTAATTACTATATAGCATCTTTTGCTCCTTAGTTTGGTTTTAAAAGATCACAGGGCCAGGTTTGTTGGCTCATGCCTGTAATCTCAACACTGTGGGAAGCTGAGGCAAGTGGATTGTTTGAGAACAGGAGCTGGAAATCAGCCTGGGCAACATGGCAAGACCCTGTGTCTACAAAAAATACAAAACTTAGCCTGGTGTGGCAGTGCTCACCTGCTGTCCCAGCTACTTGGGAGGCTGAGGTGGGAGAATTGTCTGAGATTGGGCGATCAAGGCTGCAGTGAGCAGTGTTTGCATCACTGCACTCCAGGAATGAAAGGAGAGTATTTGTAAAGCAAAAAAAAAAAAAAAAAAACAACCTCACAGGAATCTTTACTTTTCAAATTTAATTTGTTTAAAGTTTTGTATGGCTACTATATATATATATGTGTGTGTGTGTGTGTGTGTGTGTGTGTGTGTGTGTGTGTGTATGGCTATATATATATATATATATATATATATGGCTCAAAACCTGAAACTGACCTAATATTTCCATACACTGTTCTTTTTGATAAATGTAGAAATTGAAACTTCTGGTCTTAAAGCTTGAAATATGTTTGTTTTATCTGAATTCCTTCCTCAGGACAGGACATTCAGGCCTCTCAAAAAAAGTATCAGATAACTGCAACTTGTATCATAGAACTGAAACTCACCAAATCACAGCACCAGAGGCAGACCTCTCATTCACCATGATTGCTTCCTCACCCCTCCCTAGCTCTTATTTTCACACGTTTACATTTCTTCCCTGCTATATACATCCCAGTTTTAGTCAGGGAGATGGATTTGAGACTGATCTTCCATCTCCTTGGCTGCAGCACCCAATTAAAGCCTTTATTTATTTATTTATTTATTTATTTATTTATCTATTCATTTATTTATTTATTTTTTGGCAATGCTTGTGGTCTCAGTGATTGGCTTTCTGTGAAGTGAGCAGCAGGACCTAGACAAAACCCCTGGTGTTTTGGTAACAAAACAAACAAAATGTCCTAGAAGGCATACAGGAACTCCATTTTCTTATCTTCCAGGTTCTCATCCACACCTAAGATTTAAAACCCACAGGATGTTACTATAGGAATATTTATTTTTATTCTACATATTCTTTATGGCTATAAAATCAAATAGATAGCAATTACTATATTCATTTTAACAAAAATAGTAGCCTGTTAAAAACATGCAGGTTTATTCATAAAAGTACAAAAAAGCATCCTCACTCTATTAACAGATGCAGAGTATTCCATCATTCAGATATGCTATAATTTTTTAAAATTATGCTGTATATATACAAATTTTAATTTTGTTATAAATCAGAGGTTGCCAAGTTTTACTTAAAGTATCACCCAATAAATAGTTTAGGCTTTTGCACATATGATCCTTGAAACTGGTAAACTTGGCTGTACTTGGCCATATGTAACAAAATGGAAATAGCTGTTTTCCAATAAATCATTGTTTAAAGAAACAATGATTAGTCTACAGGCTGTAGTTTGCTGAGGGCAATTCAGTGCTACAATGTATTTACATTATCTCCAGCAATGGATAAGCATACCACTTTGCCAAAGCCATACCAAATGAATCTATTATGTTGCTCTTAGATTTTGTTTTGTATTTACTTAATTGGGGGATTCAAAATACCTGCAGAAAGAGTTTTTTGTTTCTTTTTTTCACATCTATTAATTCTCTTTAAACTTAAAATTCTTTATTTTCATTTTATTTTATTCACTATTGATTTTTGTTTTGTAATCCAAGTGTCCCTCATGGTGTTATAAACCTTATTGTTCTTTGTTACACTTCCAATGTCATTGTCTTTATTTTGTGTTTTTTTTCTATACCTCTTTCATGTGTTCTTTGATATCAAAGTTTATTTCTCACTGTCAACTCATCAACTTTTTATTAAATTCTTGTTTTCCTGTTTCATGCTGGTTCACCTTCATATATATATTTGCTTGTTTAAGCTTTTGTATGTATTTACTTCCTGTTGTTTTGTTATGGTTTTGGAATTGAAGGTGAAGTAATTGGTAACTGTAAGGCCGGTTGCCTCGCCGGGAGTCAAACGGACACGTTAATCACTCTCCATGCCTGATAACTATGTCATAACCCAAGTTCGTTATCTGGCCTTGCCACATGGCTTTCCCACGCCCACCTCTGCATACCATACCCAAGCTCACACTCAGCACTAAATTATGCATCCAACCTCCAGCCCACTGTTGAAAAACCCAGCAGAAAATAATTTTTTTTTTGAGATGGAGTTTTGCTCTTATTACCTAGGCTGGAGTGCAATGGCGCAATCTCGGCTCACCGCAACCTCCGTCTCCTGGGTTCAGGCAATTCTCCTGCCTCAGCCTCCTGAGTAGCTGGGATTACAGGCACGCACCACCATGCCCAGCTAATTTTTTGTATTTTTAGTAGAGACGGGGTTTCACCATGTTGACCAGAAGGGTCTCGATATCTGGACCTCGTGATCCACGCACCTTGGCCTCCCAAAGTGCTGGGATTACAGGCTTGAGCCACCGCGCCCGGCCCAAAAAATTTTTAGGGAGCCTCACCATACCCTGCCTGGCAGCGGTCTGCCCCATAAGCCCCCAGAAGGCCCACTTACCCAAGGTCCCATCCGCCTATCAATGACAGCTAGCTCCAGGCACTTCCTGCCTCTCAACAGCCAATGAAATTGCCTTCCCTTTGTTTCCCCAGTAACCAATCAATTGCCTTCCCTCCCCGTAAAACCCCATGCCCTAAACAGCCAGGCATGACTTCTTTGGCCCCTTTCTGGACCACAGAAACTTGCCTGGGAGCTGAATAAATTAGCTTCTCATTTTCTTATACTTGCCTCAGTTTCCTCATTTTACCTTGGCAATAAACCTTACAGTAACATATCTTATTTCTTCTGCTACCTGCTAACATGTTCTAATGGGCTTAACACGGTTTCCTAATTTCCTCATTTCATTGTTCCTTATTATCATCCAAGAGATTTTTGGTGTGTACATAATGAAAGCCCATTTTATTTTCCTCACAATATCTTTATTCCAAAGATATCTTTGTCTTTTATATATGGTTACTTTTGGATATTTTGTATACATTTCTGCCTACTCTGTGCCTCTAAGATAAACCAAGTCCAAGGTGACCTATGCTGCCAGATTTAACTCTACTTTCTGTAACTTCTCTTGTGAGAAATTAAAGAGGCCCACATTTTTGGGAAGGGTGTTTTGGTAAAAATTTCTGAGAATTGCCTATACTGATCCCTCTTACCACTACTTATCTTTTTATCCTTCTTTACAGCTCCACTTGATCCGATAGCTGACTATGGAAGCCCTTACAAGGTATTAACATATGCATTAAATTAACCTTGTAATTTCATTGCTAAATGAGTTTGAATAATTTGCTATTTTATTACACACACACAGACACACAGACACACACCCACACTTTCTCTTTCTTCCTCTCTCTCTAAGGAAAAGGTTAAAAAGACCCCTTAAAGGTTATTTTCTTTAAAGTTACCTATTTAAAATTCCAAAATAAATCTAAAAAATATAACCATTATTTTAATAGCTATTTAAGATGTGTTCATAAATTTTCTTATGTAATACAGTACAAATCTTGCATAGTGTCAAAAAACACAGTTCATCACAAAATATCTACTAGTTTATGGGTTCTTATTTTTTGATGAGATTTCATGTTCTTCTGATAATTTATTAAATAGTTTTTTTCCAGGCTTTAGAAAAATAAGTTACAGCCTAAATGTGAATAAAATGTTGAAAAATATTTATAATGCAAAGATAATTATATTAATAATAGTAATATGAAAAGTATAGTAATATGAAATAAAAAAACATTTTACAAGTAGTATAACCTTGAACACTGGCACTTTGGCTTGTAATTATTTTTCTAAGGTGACCCAATTGGACCAAACTTAATTAAGATCTGTACCCTCATAAAATAGACATTACCTTGATTACTATGCATGGAATGTCAGTACTCATACTCCCACATGTTATTTGTAAGGGAACAATAACCAAGACATATTTATTCTAAAACTATAAAGAAGCATAAAGCTAGAAGGCATTGTAAGGTCGTGGTATCTATCTTCTTTTTTATATGACAATTAAAATACCTTAAACCACCAAATTTCTCTCTATAACAAATTTAAAGCAGTTTTTCTCTTTTTACGAAATGTAAAAACAAAACAACAGACAAAAATGTGTGCAACTAAAAGTATTTTTATGGGTATGTGTTATACTTTGACTCCTTTTCCTATTGTCCTTAAAATAGTGTTTTGATCATCTTCTTTAATTCTTCTATATTTTCAGTGTCCTAAAATCCTACATACACCAGAAGTACTAAAGTCATCATATTAAAAGTAAACAAACTTTATCTGAAAAACATTTTATGGTTTTCTCAGCTTGCTTTTGCCACTAATTTAGGATTAGAATTTTAACAAACATTTTAAAGTCAGCATGGAATATTTAAAATTTTAACTCTGGTCTTATTAGTTATTATTCACATGGTGACTTCAGTCTTAATGAAAAGATATTATACATTATAATAATGTGGGGTAATTATTAAGATTTAAGAGCCTTGTTGTTTCTGTATTGGAAATAAATGTAATTTGGAGGACACAAAATTTATTATTTTTCTATCTCATTCTTATATATTACTACCAAATTGTTTGTTAAAAAGCATTATTGTTGGCCAGGCACAGTGGCTTATGCCTGTAATCCCAGCACTTTGGGAGGCCAAGGAGGGCAGATCATTTGAAATCAGAAGTTCAAGACAAGCCTGGACAACATGGCAAAACCCCAACTCTATTAAAAAAAATGCAAAAGTTACCCATTCCTGGTGGCAGGTGCCTGTAGTCTCAGCTATTTAAGAGGCTGAGGCAGAAGAATCACTTGAACAGGGGAGGTAGAGGCTGCAGTGAGCTGAGATCACTGCACTCCAGCCTGGGTGACAGAGCGAGACTCTGTCTTAAATATATATATACGTATATATATATATATAATTTTTATATGATTGGGAAAATAAAATGGACAGATTTTAAATTAATATTTTAACTAAGATTTATATATTGACCCAAGGTTTTCTTTTCCTTTGGTGTCCTTGTCTGGCTTTGGTATCAGAATATTATTGCCCCATAAAATGAGTTTGGAAGTGTGCTTTCCTCTTCAATTTTTTTGGAAGACTTAAGGATGGCATTAATTATTCTTTAAATGTTTGGTAGAAATCACCAGTAAAACCATCCAGGCCTGGGTTTTTCTTTGTTTGAAAATTTTTGATTAATGATTCAATGTCTATACTAGTTATACTTTGTTCCAACTTTCTATTTCTTCATGATTCAGTCTTGGTACATTAGCTGTTTCTAGGTATATATATTTCTTCCAGGCCATCCAATTTCTTGATGTATAATTGTTCATAGTAAGACTTGATGATATATTATTTTCTGTGCTATTTGTTGTAATATTTCTTCTTTTGTTTCTTTGCCTTCTCTCTTTTTTTAAGTAAGTCTAGACAAAGATTCGTCAGTTTGTTATTCTTTCAAAAAAACAACTCTTAATTTTGTTCTTACCATTAATTTTCTGTTCTTTATTTTATTACATCCACTTTAATCTTTCTTAATTATTTTCCCCAAGATACAAAGTTAGGCTGTTTATTTGTGATGTTTATTCTTTTAATAATACAAACATTTATCATAATATACCTCCCTCTTACAATGGCTATGCTGTATCTCATGAGCTTGTGTATGTTGTATTTTTATTTTTATTTGTCTCAGATATTTTCTAATTTCTTTTTTGTTTAATTCAAATATTATTTTAGGTTCAGTGTGTATGTGTGCAGATTTATTACATGGGTGTATTTTATTGGACTGAGGTTTGAGGTACAAATGACCTTGCCTCCCAGGTAGTGAGCATAGAACCCTGATACGGTTTGGATGTTTGTCCTTTCTAACTCTCATGCTGATATGTGATTCTCAATGTTGGAAGTGAGGTCTAGTGGGCAGTAATTAGATCATGGAGACAGATCCCTCATGAATGGCCTAGCAGCATTCCCTTGGTGATAAATGAGTTCTCCTTCAGTTAGCTCATGTGAGATCTGGTTGTTTTAAAGTTTCTGGGACCTTTCCCTCCTCTCTCTTGCTCTTGCTCTCAACATGTGAAATGTCAGCTCCCCCACTGCCTTCTGCCTTGATTGCAAGCTTCCTGAGGCCCTCACCAGAAGCAATGTTGAAGCCAAGCTTGTACGGCCATTAATTTTCTTTAACGGCCATTTAAATATCTTTTCTTTATAAACTACCTAGCCACAGGTTTTCTTTTATACTGATACAAATAGACTTCCACATATACAAAAGGTGTATGTGTAACAACCCTTGTCCCACTCTCTGCCCTCTTTGCAATTTCCCAGTGTCTTATTCCCATCCATATGTACTTAGTATTTAGCTCCCACTTGTAAGAACTTGCGGTATTTGGTTTTCTCTTTGTGCAATAATTAACTTAAGGTAATGGCCACCAAATACATCCATGTTGCTGCGAAGGATATAATTTCATTCTTTTTTAGAGCTTCCTAGTATTCCATCATGTATATGATCACATTTCCTTTATCCAGTTCACTGTTAATGAACATCATAATTTATTCCATGTCTTTGCTCTCATAAATAGTACTGCAATGACATATGAGGGCATGAGTGCATATGATCTACCATGACAAATAATGTGTGTGCACTAGAGAAGAGTGTGTATTCTCTGTTGTTGGATGTAAGAATCTGTATTTTCATTAGGTCTATTTGGGGAGTGTTGTTCAAATGCTTGGTTTTCTTATTGATTTTCTGTCTAAATATCCTATATTTTATTGAAAGAGGAGTATTAAAGTATTTTACTTTTGTTTTATTTCTTTGTCTTTCCCTTCAGATCTTCCAATGCATGCTCAATAATTTAGGTGCCTTGACATTAGGTATATCTATATTTGTAATTGTTATATTTTTCTGAAAAATTGACCCTATTGTTATCATATAATGTCCTTATTTATCTCTTGAAGCCACTATTTATTTATTTTTAAGTCTGTTTTGTGCTTTTTTTTGGTTACTATTTTCATGTAATAGCTTTTTTCCATCCCTTCGCTTTCCCTCTTTGTGTGTGCTTGAATCTAAAGTGAGTTTCTAATAGACAATAGTTGGGTTATGTGTTTTTATCTATTCAGCCACTCTACGTCTTTTAATTCAGAAGTTAGTTTACTTAGGTTATATTTAAAGTATTACTGATAGGAAAGGGCTTTCTATTGCCATTTAAAAAATGTTTTCTCTTAGTATTAAAAATGTTTTGTCTGTTTCTTCCTCTTTTGTTTTCTTCTTTTTTGTTTGCTGATTTCTTGTATGAATATGCTTTTATTCCTTTGTCTCTGGCACAAAATTCAAAATTGCCATAACTACTGTGGGGCTTATGTAAAATTTATTATAGTTACAACAGTCTACTTTAAGGTGATAATAATTTAAATGCCATGCATGCAAAAAATTATTGATGAATATAGAGGCAGAAATTTTTGAAAAATTCTAGCAAATCAAATTCTACAGCACATTAAAATGATATTACAACATGACCAAGTGAAATTTATATCTGGGGTAAAAGGATGGTTGTACATATAAAAATTAGGTGATGTGACATACCACTTTGACAGAATAAATAATAAAATTACATGTTCATCTCAATATCTACAGTAAAATTGTTAGAAAAAAATCATAATGTTTCATGATAAACTATTTGAACAAACTAAGCATAGAAAGAAAGGATAAAAATGTATCAAACCCAAAATATAAAAAGCCCACAACTAACATCATGCAAAAGAGAGAAAAACTAAAACCTTTCATTTAAAATCAGGAACAGGGGCCAGGCATGGTGGCTCACGCCTGTAATCCCAGCACTTTGGGAGGCCACGGCGGGTGGATCACGAGGTCAAGAGATCGAGACCCTTCTGGTCAACATGGTGAAACCCCGTCTCTACTAAAAATTCAAAAAATTAGCTGGGCACGGTGGCGTGTGCCTGTAATCCCAGCTACTCAGGAGGCTGAGGCAGGAGCACTGCCTGAACCCAGGAGGCGGAGGTTGCAGTGAGCCGAGATCGCGCCATTGCACTCCAGCCTGGGTAACAAGAGGGCAATTTCATCTCACACACACACACACACACACACACACACACACACAAATCAGGAACAATGCAAGGATGTATTCTCTTCCACTTTCACTACTTTTATTCAACATGTTACTGAAAATTTTTTTTATGAATAAACAGGCAAGAAAAGAAATAAGAGACATCCAAATCAAAATATTTCTGAAAGAAATCAAAGAAGATATGAACAAGTGGATACATCCATGTTCAAAAATCTCCATCAAAATCCTTATAGAATTTTATATAGAGATAAGAAAAACATGTCTTAAAATTAATAAGGAAACACAAAAGATCTTGAACAGCCAAAGGAAACTTGAGAAAGAGAAGCAAAGCTGAAGGCACTATTGTTTTTGAATTCAAAATATATTACAAGCGGAGTATTAAATTAACATGGCACTGGCATAAAGACAGACATACAGACAAATGTAATAAAATAGAATATTTAGAAATAAATTTATGAATATATGGACAAATGATCTTTCACAAAGTTGCCAAGAATGGAAAATGGGAAAAGAATTGCCTATTCAACAAGTGTTGGGATTACACATGCAAAAGAATGAAATAATACTTTTATCCCATACACTAAAATTAACTCACAATGAACTAGTTACTTAAATGTAATACCTAAACCTATAAAACTTCTAGAAAAAAATCATCAGGAGAAAGCTTCTTGTCATTGGTTTGGACAATTTTATGTGTATGACACCATAAGCATAGGCAACAAAAAATACAGAAGTGGAATTATATCAAACTAAAGTATTTATGCACAGTAAAGGAAACAATTAACAGAGTACAAAGGCAGCCTGCAGAATCAGAGAAAATATTTGCAAATCATTTATCAGCTAAGAGGTTAATTTCTAAACTATATAAGAAACTTATACAACTCAATAGCGAAAAACAAAAGAAACAACAACAAAAACAAAAACCTGATTAAAACTGGGCAAAGAACCTGGACATTTCTCAAAAGAAGACAAACATGGCCAACAGGTACATGAACAGATGATCAACCTCGCAAATCATCAGAGAAATATCACAACGAGATATCACCTCACAGCATCAAGATGAATATTATCAAAACAAAAGACAACAAGAAAAAAATTCCCAACAAAAGTGTTGGCAGGTATCTGGAGATATTGGAACTTCTGCACACTGTTGGTGGGAGTGTAAAATGATGCAGTCAGTATTTAAACCATTCTGAGATTCCTTAAAAATTAAAAAGAGAGCATCCTGGTCAACATGGTGAAACCCCATCTCTATTAAAAATACAGAAAATTAGCTGGGCATGGTGGCACGTGCCTGTAATCCCAGCTACTCTGGAGGCTAAGTCAGGAGAATTGCCTGATCCCAGGAAGCGGAGGTTGCGGTCAGCCGAGATCACACCATTGCACTCCAGCCTGGGTAACAAGAGCGAAACTCCATCTCAAAAAAAAAAATAAAGAGAACTCTCAAACATAATATGCCATTATAAGCAATCCCACTTCCAGCCATTCAATTTCTGAGTGTTTATCTATCTAATAAAAATGAAATCATGATGTTGAAGGGAACATACAGAATGGAAGAAAGTATTTGTAAACTATAAGTCTGATAAGTGTTAATATCCAGAATATGTAAAGAACTCAAACGGCCCAGCAGCCAAAAAAATAAGTATATAATCCAATTAAACATTGGGCAAATGATCTGCACAGGCATTTCTCAAAAGAAGACATAAAAATGGGCAACAGGTATATTTTTATAAAGCTCAGAATCACTAATCATCTGAGAACTGCAAATCAAAACCAGAATGAGATATTACCTCTATAGGGTCCAGTGAGTCCCACCTGCTGGTGTGGAGATGAGAAATTAGAAATGAAGACACAATAAAGAGAGACAGAGAAAAGAGAGTTTGGGCCCAGGGATCCACTGATACCCAAAGCACTGGGACTAGCAGTGGCCCGGAGTACCTGGACACTCTGACTTTTATTGAGTACAAAGCCAGGGGTTGGGCGGGGAGGGCCGGTAGGATGAGGTAATGATGGTCAGTGGTAAGATCACGTAGATCACATGTTTTGGAGACAGGGGGCCTAAGACTTTGAAGAAGGTGAGGTGAGGAGAAAACCTAAGGCGTCAGCACTTTTTTCATAATTGTCAAGAAATAGCAAGGTCACTATAATTTGTGTTACTATTACTAATTCTTTTCTTCTAAGAAAAAGAGGAACCAGGTGCAAAAGCAGAACTTGAAAGTAGCCACGGAACATGACAGCTAACGCACAGGACCACATAGAGACAATTAAATCTCCGGATATCTGTGGGCCTCCCTGGAAGCCTTCAGGCCTAACACAAGGGCTAGGGAGAGTGGAGTTTTCTCCTTACTCCCTGAGACCTCTCAGCCATCTCGGACATCTCCTTTCTTAGCTGGCTAAACAGCAGGTGCTTTCACAGTGCTGGTCCTGCCGACAGCCAAGGCATCCTCTAGCAGCCCTTATGCGGGCGTGACAGAGGACATAGAGCATCTTGCCTTACAGTCACCTCTTTTCCAATGCCACTTCAGTCCCTGAAACTTCTTCTTCTTGACCTGAAACTTATTAGTAAGGTTAAAGATTATATGACTACATAGATGTATATTTTATGATTACATATGAATAGCTATGTAATTTTATATGATTATATATAGGAATAGCTATGCAACTATATCTCTAATTCTTTTCTAATTCTGTATTTATATGAGAACATGCTGAAGCTTCAGGCCTTTGCCTCAGCTCTCGTGGGGTTTCCCCAAAACACACCTCATTCCAGTTAGTATGACTATTGTTAATAAAAGCAAAAAACGAATGCTGGCAAGGATGCAGAGAAAGCGGAACTCTTATGCACTGCTGGTGGGAATATAAATCAGTACAGCCAGTATAGAAAACAGTATGGAGCTTCTTCACATCACTAAAAATAGAGCTACCACATGATTCAATACTCACACTACCAGGTATATATTCAAAAGAAAGGAAACCCGTATGTCAAAAAAAAAAATCACTCCTGTGTCCATTTCAGCACTTTCACAATAGTCAAGCCATGGAAGCAACCTAAAGAGTACTATTGTTTATCACTAGTTCCTGGATTTCGTAATGTATTTCCTTTTGTAAATTAGCTCTTTAAATGTTTTGTTCATGTTTTAAAAACTGGATAGCTTTAAAAATACTGAGTTGAAGACTTTATATATGTATGTGCATTAATTATATACATGGATTCACATAGGTAGATCAATATATATATATATGTATATATAATTTGTATAAATATTTTATATGACAAAAGTCTTACTCAGACATCCAAATTTCCAAAACCCCACCAACTATGTGGCTTGCCTTTTCATTTTCTTAAAGTGTTTTCAAAGAGTAAAATTGTCTTTTTCCCCTCTAAAGACTATATTTTCTAATTAATTTGCCTGTTGTATATTACAAGAAACATTTACTTGTTCCAAGGTCACAAAGTCACTGTTATTGCTTTTTCCCTATGCTTTATTTAAGGCTCATATTTCCATCTCTTATACATTTTCTGTCTTTATGTACATCCTGTGGGGTAATTCTCAGTTTTTAATCATACAGATATTAAATTGTTTCAGCAACATTTCTTTCTTTATTTATTTAGATTATTTAACTTTAATCATATAACAAAATATGGATAAATATTTTTCTAAAAGTTTCCTCAAGGTATTTCCTATAACAATGTTGATCTCTTAAAAAGACTTTCATACTGACATTGAAATTACTGAATATCTTAGTTATGAATCAGTCAGCCATATATCTGTTTACTAACTTCTGGACATTATTCTCTTCACTTCAGCTATCTTTCTAAATTTTGCCAGAATGCCACTATCTTGATTATTGCCATTTTATAGTAAGTTCTCTCAATTTGGTTTTTCAAGTATTTGCCTATTCTTTGCTGTTTATGTAAATTTTAGAGTCAGTTTGTAAGTTTCACTGCAAGTTACTACTGGATGGTATAAGCAAACTAATTGTAATTATTCTATCAATATGTTTTTATTTATTAAAACATTATAAAATAAAATAAAATGGCTCAATGATATACTGCAATACCTCCTGTGCAATTAATGTTTATCCCAGCTACATAAACATGGTTTAATATTAAATACAAATATCAGTGTTATTTTCTCACTAACAGATTATAGAACCAATTGAATATGTTCATGGAATTGAAAACAATGCATATCTGATAAGTGTTAGCTTTTTTACTAATAAAATTAAAGAATTTTTTTTATAGACAGGCACTTGCTTACCTGGAAACTCAAGACAGACTGCACAAATAAGTATGAGTGCATGTAATCATTTTCTTAAAGATAGAAACAAAACAGTTTATTCTTAATGTCTTTCTTAAACACTAGTGTTTTTATAACACTAACATGACATTGGTTATAAATTGACAACGTGATAATACATTTCTTAGGAAAATTAATTACCAATAATAATTGAAGCAATATAATATGATAACTTTTAAGCTGGAATAGTGAAACAGTGTTATGTAATCTGATGTTATCTGTGTGAAGCAATATGTAACGCTAAAACAAATGTACTCTGCAGATGGTGTGATATTCAACATATTGGGCATTGCAAGTCAGTTGGGAAAAACAGAATTTGTAGTAAACCCTAATAGGATAATTGTTCTATTTATATATACACACACACACACACACGTATTTGGTATCCAAATACATATATATTATATAGATACATAAAAATATATATTTATAACATGTACATATATTTTGTATATTTTTGTGTATATATTATATGTATATATAATATATATTTGTATATACACACAAATAAATACAAATACATATATACAAATAAAAATATATTTATGGCAAACTAAATACCCTTTTTATATTTTATGTGCATTTAAAAATTATTGAATATAAACAAAAAGACTAGATAGAATATGGGATGATATTCTTTTCCTTTTATTTATTTATTTTTTTTTTCTGAGATGGAGTTTCACTAAAATTACCCAGGCTGGAGTGCAATGGCACAATCTCAGCTCACTGCAATCTCCGCCTCCTTGGTTCAAGCAATTCTCCTGCCTCTGCCTCCTGAGTAGCTGGGACTACAGGCATGTGCCACCATGCCCAGCTAATTTTTGTATTTTTAGTAGAGGCGGGGTTTCATCATGTTGACCAGGATGGTCTCCATCTCTTAACCTCATGATCCACCCACCTCGGATGATATTCTTTACGATATAGTTATGGTTACTTAACCACAGGGACATACTCTGAAAAATGTATCATTAGGTGATTTCATTGTTATGGAAAATTTGCAGAGAGGAATTAGAACATGTTCTGGAGGAACTGGGGAGAGGAAATTGAGATCATTCCCATTTATTGGACTTTCTTTTTGGTAATATATCAGGCAACCTTAACTGGTAAGAAAAAGCTGACTATATATGTACAGAAAGTAAATCTTTAAATAATAAAGTTTACTTTATGTAAATTATATAGCTCAGTAATCTTGACTTTAAAAGAGAAAGAAAATACATTCATTCTTTTTTTTGAGCTTCATTATGCAATAATATATTAATAAAAATATCTAGCTAGGGAAAGTAAGAATACAAAAGTTGAAAGTATTTGTACAAATTTAAGACATACCACGATTTAGATGATGATGACAAACTTTTCATTTTTATCAATAATTGATGTGTTTCTATCACAATTCATGATGTTTATCAAAAACTAAATAGACTAGCACAATGTTTCCCCAATCAAAATTATAAGTTGACTTAAATGTTAATAATGAATAGATATATCAAATAATAAAATCATGAATAAGCAAAAAACAATAGCTTTAGTACATACTCATTAAATTTAGAAAATGCATGTTAAAAAGAATTATCCATTATGCATGCTACTTTTCACAATCAGTTGTAAATTACTTCTTAGCTATGCCTTAACAAAACTGTGTTTTCAGACTTAGGACAGATGAGTGAATTTTTAAACTTTAATTCATGTATTTCAACATTATATCTATGACTTGTAGATGAAATAATCAAGACTTCAAATTTCAAAGTCTGATAATAATGAGTCAGAAAATAGTCATGTTAATTTGGTAGAAAGTACATTTCTTGTAATTCATAGCAAACTAACTAACATATTTTGATAAGACTATTAATTAAAGTTTTGTAATATTTTCCTGGTTATAAAGAAGCAATCCACTATTAACTGTTTTAAAAGCCCAAGAAATCCTTAGAAAGTTGTGCTGAGGGGTGAGGGAATGTTTTGAGCAGTAATACATTTTTTTAAATGAACACATTAAAAATAATATGAACTACAATATCTCTAGAAATATATGGAACTACTATTTTGAATATTATTAAATTTCTTGGTATTCATTCATTTAAAAAATTATTTCTAAGTACTATTACATTATGAACTGTTCTGTTAAACAGCCAACTAGCATCAAAATGGCAGTATCAAATTCACACATAACAATATTAACCATAGGAGGAGCCGGGGAAGATGGTGCTATAGAAGCAACTCAGAATTGCAGCTCTCAGTCAAGACGCAGAGGGTGAGTTCATGCCACATTTTCAGACGGATCTTTGTTGCCCACAGAACTGGGAAATTCCCAGGTGTAGGAGAGACACGGGATGCCAGCGCAGCTGTCTCCGCTAGCGCAGCTGTTTCAGCTAGCACTGCAGCGCAGCGGCACGCCGCACTAAATTCACTGGTCTGGGTGCCCTGTTAAACCGGCAATTTGAGATTTGGGAGGGCAGATTAGCATATTCATCTGATTAAATGGGACTTGGACAGGCCAGGAGATTCCCGGGAAGTGAACTGTAAGCCAGCGCAGTGGGTCGCTGCACGGGAAATCACAGATCCCGGTGCCCTTTCAGCCAGTGACTGAAATACCTGGGAGAAAGTCAACCATTCAACTTAAAAAAATAAATAAATAAAGCACAAAGGCTCTGAAGCAGGGAGCCAAGTGATCAGGCTTGACGGGTCCCACCCCCACAGTGACAAACAAAACAGCAATTCGAAACGCTGAGGGTTGATAGTTTCACTGAGGGCACAGCTGAACCCAGGACTGTGCAGCTCGGTGAGGGAGGGGCGTCTGCCATTACTGAGACCTTATGCCCCTACTGAGGTACTCGCCCATTGCTGATGCAGCCTGCCATTGCCAAGGCAACCCGTCATAACAGAGAGACTCCACCAACAGGGCAGAGCCCAGGTCAGCAGGACGAAGCCCACATCAGTAGGGCGGGGCCCACAGCAGCAGGGCAGAGCCCACAGCAAAAGGGCAGACCACACGCCAGCAGGGCAGAGCCTCGGCAGGCAAATAGTAACTAAACTGCCTCCTAGCTTGGCAGGACAGTGCAATGGATACTCATAAATAAAGCCCTAACACCCCGAGACAGAGCATCTGAGGATAAAAAGGGGTTTTATGAGTTCTGCTGCAGCAGACTTAAATGTACTTGCCTAGCAGCCCTGAATGAACAACGGAGCTCATAGCCCAGCACTTGAGCTCCTATAAAGTACAGACCGTGCCCTCAAGCAGCTCCCTGACCCCCGTATACCCAAAGACTCACCTCAAAAAGGACTGATCAGAATGACATTTGGCGGGCATCATTCAGGAACAAAGATAGAAGAAAGTGGTAGCATCCCTCACTGTTCTGCAGTTGCTACAGGTGTACCCCAGGAAAGCAGGGACTGGAGTAGACCTTAGCAGTCGTACAGCAGAGGGGCTAGACAGTTAGAAAAAAAACTAAGAAACAGAAATACTTCATCATCAACAATCTGGGCCTCTACTCAGAGACCCAATCAAAAAATCAGCAACTACTCAGATGACAGGTGGATAAATCCCCAAAGATGGAAAGAAACTAGCGCAAAGAGGAGGAAAAAACCTGAAACCAGAACACCTCACCACCTACAAAGGAATAAAACTCCTCACTAGCAAGGGAACAAAGCTGGACAGAGAAGGAGAGTGATGAAATGACGGAATCAGACTTCAGAAAGTGGGTAATGAGAAACATCTGTGAGCTAAAAGAACATGTTCTAAATCAATGCAAAGAAACTAAGAAACTTGAAAAAAAATTTGAGGAAATGATAACAAGAATGGACAACTTAGAGAGGAATATGAATGAATGGAAGGAGCTGAAAAACACAACACGAGAACTTTGCAAAGCATGCACAAGTTTCAACAGCTGAATTGATGAAGCAGAAGAAAGGATATCAGAAGTCAAAGATCAACTCAATGAAATAAAATAAGAGGCCAAGGTAAGAGAAAAAAGTGCAAAAAGGAAAGAACAAAGTCTCCAAGAAATGTGGGACTTTGTCAAGAGACCTAATCTACATTTGATAAGTATACCAGAATGGGATGAAGAGAATGAATTCAAGCTGGAAAATACTCTTCAGGATATTCTCCAGGAAAATTTCCCCAACTTACCAAGGCAGGCCAACATCCAAGTCCAGGAAATACAAAGAACACCACAAAGATACTCGGCAAGAAGAGCAACCCCAAGGAACATAACCATCAGATTCACCAGGGTTGAAATGAAGGAGAAAATGCAAAGGGCAGCCAGAGAGAAAGGTCGGGTCACTCACAAAGGGAAGCCCATCAGACTCACAGCAGATCTCTTTGGCAGAAACCATACAAGCCAGAAGAGAGTGGGGGCCAATATTCAACATCCTTACAGAAAAGAACTTTCAACACAGAATTTCATTTCCAGCCAAACTGAGCTTCATAAGTGAAGAAAAAATAAAATCCATTGCAAACAAGCAAGTTCTCAGAGATTTTGTCAGCACCTGGCCTGCTTTACAAGAGCTCCTTAAAGAGGCAATACACATAGAAAGGAACAACCAGTACCAGCCATTCCAAAAACATACCAAATGCTAAAGAGCATCAACAAAATGAAGAATCTGCATCAGCTAATGGGAAAAACAGCCAGCTAGCATCAAAATGGCAGTATCAAATTCACACATAACAATATTAACCCTAAATATAAATGGGCTAAATGCACCAGTCATAAGACACAGAATGGCAAATTGGATAAAAAGCCAAAACCCATTGGTGTGCTGTATCCAGGAAACCCATCTCACATGCAAGGATACACAAAGGCTCAAAATAAAGGGATGGAGGAAGATTTACCAAGAAAACAGAGAGTAAAAAATAATAGGAGTTGCAATTCTCATCTCCGATAAAATAGACTTTAAAGCAACAAAGATCAAAAGAGACAAAGAAGGACATTACATAATGGTAAAAGGATTGATACAACAAGAAGAGCTCATGATCCTAAATATATATGGACCCAATACAGGAGCACCCAGATATATAAGGCAAGTTCTTAATGACTTACAAAGAGACTTAGACTCCCACACAATAATAGTGGGAGACTTTAACACTCCACTGTCAATATTAGATCAACCAGAGAGAAAATTAACAAGGAAACCCAGGACTTGAACTCAGA
>CM052649.1:28278708-28299075 GCA_028533165.1 Leontopithecus rosalia | reverse complement strand
TACTGGGTACATATTCAAAGGATTATAAATCATTCTACTATAAGGACACATGCACATAAATGTTCATTGCAGCACTGTTTACAATAGCAAAGACCTGGAACCAACCCAAATGCCCATTGATGATAGACTGGACAGGGAAAATGTGGCACATATACACCATGGAATATTATGCAGCCATCAAAAACAATGAGTTCATGTCCTTTGTAGGGACATGGATGAACCTGGAAACCATCGTTCTCAGCAAACTGACACAAGAGCAGAAAAATCAAACATTGCATGTTCTCACTCATAGGCAGGTATTGAACAATGAGAACACATGGACGCAGGGAGGGGAGCATCACACACTGGGGTCTGTTGGGGGGAAATGGAGGGACAGCAGGGGGTGGGGAGTTGGGGAGAGACACCTAGAGGAGAAATGCCAGATATATGTGATGGGGAGGAAGGCAGGAAATCACACTGCCACATGTGTACCTATGCAACAATCTTGCATGTTCTTCACATGTACCCCAAAACTTAAATTGCAATAAAAAAATTATTTAAAAAAACCGTTTAAACAGTGATCCTCAAAGCCATCCAGGTCATCAGAAAAAAAGGATGTTTGAAAAACTGTCACAGCCAAGAGGAGTCTAAGGAGATATGACTACTGAATGTAATGTAGTAGTCCAGATGAAATTCTGCAAAAGATAAAGGACATTAGGGAAAAACTGAGGGAATCATAAAGCATGAACTTTTAAAAATAATAATAGATCAATATTAGTTGCAACAAAGGTATCACAGTGATCTAGGAATTTAATACTAAGGTAGAATGGGCATGGGGTATATGGGAATTCTCTGTTCCATCTTCACAATGATTCTGTAAAACTAAATCTGCTAAAAATAAGTTTTTTAATAAAATAATTCAACTTTTACTAGAAAATAGCAGCTATCAGGCATTAAACAGAGATATGCTTGTGAGTGCATATATGTAAATATTTTTTGCAAATGTTCACCCACGTTTCTATATTTTTCAGTGTGTATTACATTTTCCTTCTGCCCAGGTTGTGGACTTGTCATGTGATGTGATTTGTCCAATGAGAGATTAAGTCTTGTCTGATTTTATGTTTGTAATTATTATTTTTTTTTCTAAGAGGTGGTTTCATTATGTTGTCGAGGCTGCAGGTTGGACTGAAACTCCTGGTCTCAAGCAATTCTCCTCACTCAGCCCCCTAAGTAGCTGAGACGACAGGAATTGGCCCTGTGCCACGCCTGTCTACTTTTTACTCTGTGTCTGTTATGTGAAAAATGTGCCCTGGGAAGTGTTTGCTCCAGGGGATCATGGATACTGTGGAATTCTTCTGAACCCTACTCAAAGCCTTGAGTCAAGTCCAGCTCCCTGAAATCTGATGTAGTGATACTCCAGTTGTCGCACAGAGCATAAGTACAAAACATAATTTTTTACAATTACAGAGAACTAAATTTTGAGTAGTTCCTTATCTAGTTTATTGCAACAGTAGCAGAATAATTTAGCATGGCATTCAAATCATCAAGTAGATGGCCATAGTTCTTTGCTGTAGTATAAGTGCATCCCCGCTAATTAAGTTTTGTGTATGCATTCAATGACCCTAAACAAGACATTTCGAACTTCTTAAAAAGTAGTTATGTAGTTTAAAAAATTATCTAAGATATATCTATTTTAATTATTATTCAGGAAATCAGAAAAAAATCCATATGTAACTGAGGTACTTTTGTCTAAAGGAAAATGTAACCATCATTGGCTGTAAAAATAGTACCACTTGAATATACATGGAGTGTGTTTAAAATATGCTTTTGTGCACATACAAAAAATTTGTGTGCACATACAGAAACATACACACGTCTAAGTATAAAAGTCAATACCTAGGCAATGAGCTAGATGGCGATATAGCACACAAAGAAACAAATTTCCTTGGTATAAATGGATTATGATACCATTTAGGACTTGAGAACTTTAAGCAACAATACTCTGTATGTAACACATTGGGTATGTTTTTTTTATATTGTATAGAATTATTTATTTACAAATATGTTAGATATAATCTCCCATCTTCCTAGTCCACCTATGAAAATGTCACTGATAAAACATGAAAACATTTTAGCAAGAAACATGTGCATTGCTCAGTATAGGTTAAAATATTTTCATGAGTCTATATATTTAAATACTAAGCTGTTAAAAATATTCCATTATTTATGTCAATGTGCTTCACTGACTAGACAAACTTAATATTATTTTAAAATATACATATATTTTACTTTTTATCATGTTATTTATTTATCAGAATAATGAAAAAATATTTGGTAAATAATATTTAATATTATATGATATTACTTGGAATGGTGAATAAAATCATTTGAAATGCTTTTTCTTACTGTGCTTAAGTTACCACAAATTCAGGGTTCAGTGTCAAAAAGATATCTTTAAAACAATGTTTCACAATTTTCATCCATTTTTATTTCTATGTTGTCATCCTGTTAATATATTCCATGTCAGGCTATCATTAGGTAAATGCAGATAATTGGCAATTTTAATTGAATGTTTAAAAAAAGTATTTTATTTTATAAATAAATAAAAATATGCATGTCAAGACACTGTTATTAATAACCATGGGTATGTGAAAACATGCTGATTTGAAAATGAGTTTAAAACAAGATACAGTTTATACACACCCACACCCACACCCACCCCACACCCACACCCACCCCAAACCCACACCCACCCCACACCCACACCCACCCCACACCCACACCCACCCCACACCCACACCCACCCCACACCCACACCCACAGAAGAATTAATTCTATTATTTGCCTTTCAGTTATGTCTGGCATCCAGTAGGTAAATATTAAGAATAGTAAGTCTATTTCCCTTTTTAGAAATATCTGAATGTCCAAGGGATAAACTTAACAATAATATGAATATATGACTTCAAAAGCATATATACAAATCATTTCCAGAGCAGAAAAAAAAAGTAGTGAATATAGGTTGAGGATGGCCAAAAAATCATATATATATATATATATATATATATATATATATATATGGAGAGAGAGAGAGAGAGAGAGAGAGAGCGAACTCAACATCACTAATCATTAGAGAAATGCAAATCAAAATCACAATGAGATATTATCTCACACAGAATGGCTATTATTAAAAAGTCAAAAACCAACAATTGGTGACAAGGTTGTAGAGATAAAGGAACACTTATACACTATTGGTGGGAGTGTAAATTAGTTCAACTATTGTAGAAGACAGTGTGATGATTACTCAAAGATCTCAAAACAGAAATACCCTTCAACTCATCAATACCTTTACTGGGCATATACCCAAAGAAATATAAATCATTCTGCTATAAAGACACATGAACACATATGTTCACTAGAGTGCTATTCACAGCAACAAAGACATGGAATCAATATAAATGGCCATCAATTATAGACTGGATAGAGAAAATGTGGTACGTATACATTAAGGAATACTATGCAGCCATAACAAAGAACAAGGTCCTGTTCTTTGGGAGGATATTGACGGAGTTGGAGGCCATAATCCTTAGCAAATAAATGCAGGAACAGAAAACCAAATGCTGCATGTTCTCATTTATAAGTGAGAGCTGGATGATGAGAGCACACGAATACAGAGAGGAGAAAAACACACACTGAGGCTGTTTGGAGGGTGGAGGGTGAGAGAAAGGAGAGGATCAGAAAAAATAACTTATAATTACCAGGCTTTATACCCAGATGGTGAAATAATCTGTACAACAAAACCCCTGTGATACAAGTTGATCTATGTAACAAATCTGAACATGTACTCATGAACTTAAAATAAAAGTAAAAAAAGAATAGTGTTGTTTTCACAAAGAACAGGACGTTTATTTTGTAGTCCTGGGTAAGGTTTCTTAATATTAGTTATAACTATATTACAACTTTTCTCATCTTCACTTTCAGACCATTTTTGAAATGTTTCACTGAGAATTTAAATCACTTCCAAAACGATTTTAACATGTGTATTGTCATATCACATATGATACAATGTGGGGCTCTCATTTTTATGACCACCACTGTCACAGAGATGAAGATTTTTTTGGCTATATTCTTTCAGGATGCTGGATGTCAAAAGCCTATGATTTCATGCTGCACAGTAGGAGATATAAACTTTTTCCCTCTCTTTTTTCACACACTCAGTTACACTTGTCACTCTGAACTCTCATTCTCCAATTGGCTCTAGGCTTAGGGCCACAGAGAAACCATTTAAATATCACATTTAAGCCACCGGCTACACCCCATTATTAACCAATCTACTGAATTGTGAAGTTGGAGCTCAAGGCTTGTTAATAATCGAGTGTTTTTACATTATGTTTTTGTTCTTAATTTGTCCTCAAAGTCTAAATACTTTTGTTGAGAATATCAGGAAAAGAAATGTTGTCTTAAGTAGTAACAATCCAGTATTCATGAGTTCTAGGATAATTATATTTGATATTACATTGTGTTTGAAATATACAATAGTATAATAACATGGTTTCCATAATTTGCTAATATTGAAATACAATTGAAATAAAACACATAAACTGCATTTTTGAAAGCGATCAGACAACAATCTTTTTTATGATTTTCTCTAACAGAGATTTTCTTTAAATAATATATGGGCAGTATCTGAAAGCAAAACTTTGGAATTGTTTAGAAAATAACAGTAGACTAATCGCAATTAACTCAATTTTATTTGTGTGTTTTTCTTGTTGTTGTTGTTTGTTTGTTTTGAGATGGAGTCTCACTCAGTCTCCCAGGCTGGAGTGCAGTAGCATGATCTAGTCTCACTGTAACCTCCACCTCTCGAGTACAGTCAATTCTCCTGCCTCAGCCTCCAGAGTAGCTGGGCCTACAGGCAAGTGCCACCACACCCAGCTAATTTTTGTATTTTTAGTAGAGACCAGGTTTCACCACATTGGCCAGGCTGTTCTCAAACTTCTGACCTCGTGATCCACCCACCTCGGCCTCCCAATGTGTTGGGATTACAGGTGTGAGCCACCATGCCTGGCCTGTGCTATTGTTGTGACTTTGCTTTTTAGTGCCTTCACTCAGTTATGTGTCTTGCATTTTGTGGCTTTTTTTTTCTTTCAGCTCAACTGTCATTTCTCTTAAATGAAACAATCTTGGTTATATGGATAAGTTAAGCTTAATTATTTAATTGCAATGTTTGTATCACAATAGTATTATGGGTTTAACTGCATTCTCCCAAAACTCACATGCTCAAGTCCCAACCCCTAGTGCCTGAGAATTTGAGTATATTTGAAGATAAGGTCTTTAATGAAGCGATTATGTTAAAATGAGGCCTTTAGGGTGTTCCTTAATTCAATCTGACTAATGCGTTCATAAGAAAAAGAATTTGGACACACCAAGGAACACCAAAATGTACATATACTGAGGGACAAACACGTACAGAGGGTATGGCAAAAAGGCAGTCATCGGCAGGTCAAGTAGAGAGGCCTCAGAAGAAGCCACACCTGCAGACAAGTTCACCTTAAATTTCTAACCTGTAAAACTGTTTTAAAAAATGTGTTTTTAGCAGCATGATCTGTGATATGCTGTTAAGGCGGCCTTAACTAACACAAATGGTAAGCAGGAATCTTACCATTTTAGAGTTTTGGTTTAATTATCTTATTTTAGAAGGCAAAATTCATGTGAAAACTAGTTTTTCAAATACATAGCACATGTATCCGCTCAAAGAATGAGAAGATTCATTGTTTTTACAAAAATTGTAGTAATTAAATACCACTGGAGACAACTAAGTCCAGTGACAGGCAAGCAAAGGACCAAGGGCATAGTTCACGTTTGATGAGTGTTCTTGATTGTTTGCCCATTAAATCAGGTAAATAAAGAGCAAATGTAACTCATAGATACCAGTCTACACTCTTTATATTGATTTATGACTTGGTTATGACAAATATATTATTACATTTTAATGTAATATTAAAATGCATGTACTATATGATGATGATATCAAGTTATCCTTTTGTGTGTCTATATTATAAAATATAATTGCATTAATTTATATTTGTATTAATTGGTAAAAATTTTTAAAACTAAATATTTAAAAGAAATCTGAACATTTTAAATAAAAATAATAATAAACTAAATATTTTAAATAATAAACCAAATTTTAAATAAAACAATATTTTAAAACTAAAAATGAAATTGCCTACCTGTGTATGTGTAGTTTTATACTCATACTTTAAAAGCAAACTAAAAACCTGCCTCTACTAACAAAAGAATGTTTTTCCATTAATGAAAAATTCATTTGTTTCTCTGATTACTAATTTCTTAAAATATCACGAGAATATAAGAAACAACTTTGAGCAATGAATGTCTAATAAAACAAAATTACTTTCAATGTTATGTAAAATATATCAATATTTATTCTTTTGTCTATTCATTAATTTATTCAATAAATATCACTGATGACCTTTTATGTACGAAGTAGTATGCTTTACAGCGTGAGCAGGGATCAGCAAGGGAGAGACTTACAGAGCCAAGACAAAAGCAACAAGCTGCTTTTTGGCAGAGGTGTTTCCAGGAGGGAGCCTGGTCCGTGGAAATGTAGGGGCACGAACCAGTGCCAGACTCCAGCTGGCCAACAGATAGCAGAGACTCTGGGAACTAAAAAAGGGAGTCATTTTCCTAGCTCTTTGGTATCCTATTTTATTTTTTCCTTCTTCACCCTCCTTCCCAACTGGAAGGTGGGTAGGCAGGAGGTGAAACTGAAGGAGGCAAGGGAGTCTCCCCTGTCAATTTCAAACAGGTTTCTTTAACTATGTTTAAAACTGTTTCTTATGTGTAAACCCTTCTGACTAATACTTACTTTGAAGCTTGATTTAAACAGAGATCAGGGGTTCAGCGCTCAAGCAAGAAGATTGTCGCATCCACAGGTACCAGGTGATTCCAGCTCCAGCCAGGATGACCAAGGTTGTCTGCACGACTCTCTGGGGAAGAAGATCTGCATTAAATACAACATGGATGACACCATCGGGGCTCTGAGAAGCTGATTGCAGCCCAAACTGGCATCCCGCTGGGACACAAGAGTGCCCTAAACAAGTGGCACAATATTTAAGAACCATGTGTCCCCCTGAAGACTATGAAACTGAAGGCTAAGCTCTGACTTTTTATCTTACCCAAATTCCTACCTAAGGGTTCTAGGGGGTCATGCCCTTCACACCATATATTCTCATCAGATGGGTTTTATTTGACTCTATATACTACAACTTACTTTTCAATCTGACTCTGGCATAATATTATGAGACCAGGAAAAAGTATTTAACATGAAAATATATTTCCTTGCTATATCTTGAAATAGTGTGCACAGTCTCTTGTGGAAAAATCCACATTTTATAGAGAATCTCATTTCCCCTTTGTTTTCCTTCCTTTCTTTCCAGATCCAGCAAATAATCAACTAAAAGCTAGGCCCCTTTTAGGTTGGATAAGAAGCATTTTACAACTTTCTCTTTCTGTAGTCTGGTTTTTGAGAGCTTCCTCTGCACAGCAAAACTTGGTTTCCACAATCCATTATCTTAACCTGAACATTCCTTTCCATTAATCCCAGGTCTTCAAATAAACTCAACCAATTGTCAACCAGAAAATGTTTAAATTGGCCTATAGCCTGGAAGCCCCCAATTTGAGTTGTCCTGCCTTTCTGAACCAAACCATTGTATTTCTTAAATGCATTTGATTGATGTCTCATGCCTCCCTAAAATATATAAAACCAAGCTGTACCCTGACCACCTTGGGCACATGTTCTCAGGCCCTCTTGAGGGCTGTGTCATGGGCCATGATCACTCATATTTGGTTCAGAATAAATCTCCTCAAATATTTTGCGTCGTTTAACTCTTTTTTTTTTTTTTTGAGATGGAGTTTCGCTCTTGTTACCCAGGCTGGAGTGCAATGGCACAATCTTGGCTCACCGCAACCTCTGCCTCCTGTGTTCAGGCAATTCTCCTGCCTCAGCCTCCTGAGTAGCTGGGATTACAGGCACGCGCCACCATGCCCAGCTAATTTTTTGTATTTTTAGTAAAGACGGGGTTTCACCATGTTGACCAGGATGGTCTCGATCTCTTGACCTCATGATCCACTCACCTAGGCCTCTCAAATTGCTGGGATTACAGGTGGGAGCCACTGCACCCGGCCCCATAGTTTAACTCTTTTTGTCAACAAAATCCACAAATGGATGAATCTGGAGCTTTCTTGTCCACAGATTAGAATTCCTTCCCTCTGCTTCACCCTCCTCCTCTCCCACCCTCCCCCAGATACTGCTACAGATGCTTATTTTATTTATTAATTTATTTATATTTTGTGGCAGGGTCTCACTCTGTCACACAGGCTGTAGTGCAGTGACATGATCTCAGCTCACTGTAGCCTCGACTTCCCTGACTCAAGCAATCGTCCCACCTCAGCCTCCCAAATAGCTGAACTACGGACTTGCTCCACCACTCCTGGCTACTTTTTTTATGGTTTTAGTTTTTATTCCTACAGAGCGGACTGCCTAGGATGGTATCAAACTCCTGAGCTCAAGCAATCTGCCTAACTCAGCCTACCCAAAATGTTGAGATTAAAAGCATGAGCCATCACACCTGCCCTGGTTGGATGCTTAGTATTAAAAATTCATGTTAATGAAAACTTACTTGTTGAAAACAAATATTAAGATGAAGCCAGAGATTATTAAGTGCACCTGCAAGGCCTGTATTAATAAATTATATTTTTTATAGTAATAGTATTCAACTTAGTGTATTAGTCAGGGACTAATAATGGAATATGTGTGTGTGTGTGTGTGTGTGTATGTACACATATGGAATATATATACAAATACATATAAGTTTAAGTATTAACTCACACGATCATAAGGTCCCATGATGGGCCATCTGTAGGCTGAGGGGCAAGGAAAGCCAGTCAGAGTTCCAAAACTGAGGAACCTGGAGTCTGATGTTAGAGGGCAGGAAGCAACCAACACAAGAGAAAGATGTAGACTGGGAAGCTGGCCAGTCTCTCTTTTCACATTTTTTGCCTGCTTATATTCTAGCCACTCTGGCAGCTGATTCGATTGTGCTCAACCACATTAAGAGTGAGTCTGCCTTTCCTAGCCCACTGACTCAAATGTTAATCTCCTTTGGCAGCACCTTCATAGACACACTCAGGATCAATACTTTGTATTCTTCAATCCAATCAAGTCGACACTCAATATTAACCATCACAAGTCCACCCCTTGTCAACTTGAACCCAGACACTTCTGCTGAGATCATACATAATCTTCATATAGAGACAATAATAAAGTCCTAGTTATGCCTAACATAATACAGCTATCCTTCTTAGAACTGGAAATACACCAATCTTCAACCCAAATGCTATTATATACAGTTAACAATACTTAAATGCTGAGGTGAAGTCAATAAATCTTATGTCACATGATAAAGGAGAAAGGAAATAAAATGAAGATATTTTCTTAGTGCAAGTGTGTACATGCACAAACACGTTTTTAACAAAAGAAGGAGGAAGTACTTATGACAATTATAGTTCTTGTTTCTGCAGCTAGTCACATGGTCATAGTTGGTATTGATGACTACCTTCTACTACAATTCTGTATTCCCTTTGCCTTCAGCAAGTACCTCAGCAGGTCATGGTTTTTTCCTGGTAAAGTGACCCAAACCTTCATTGCTGAAGGGTCTGGATCATTTGCAGTGATCCCCGGATTGGGCTGTTGTAGATTCCCATTGATCTTAATTACAGGGCATGGTAATATTAAGAGACATCCTAATGGATCTTGAGTATTCCATGCATACTCTTCCTTGCCTCTGTTGTGGAATTGTAGACTGATTTAATATTGATAGTCTGGGTCTGTCACCACAGACAACACTGTAACTCCCTTCTTAGCCTGTTGACTTAAAGGGACCCAAAGTGTCCAGGTGGCAATCTTAACTTCCAGTTTAATAAAATCCTTGTGTCTCCTGATGGCAGCATTCCTCCTTCTGAAACGAAGGCCTCTAGGCCCGCAGATCATAATGTCTGAGGAACAGGAAGCAAAAATTTTGCTAGTGGATCACCAGAGGTGATGGTGAGTGGTGCTGCTTCCACTTCCACCCCATGATTCCTGGACCCATGAATCCTGGCTATCGGAGAAACAGTGCCATATATTGGATTCTGATTCAGAGCATACATCGCTTTCTGGAGAACTTTGCTCCAGCCCTGCCAAGTATTGTCATTTAGTTGGTTTTCTAACTTTGACTTCAAAAGGTCATTCCATTGTTCTGTCAATCGAACTGCTTCAGGATGATGGGGAACATGTTAAGACCAGTGATTCCATGAGCATGAGCTCACTGCTGCACTTCTTTAGCTGTAAAGTGAGTGCCTTGGTCAGAGGCAATGCCGTGTGAAATGCCATGATGGTGAATAAGGCATTTAATGAGTCCACCGATGGTAAACTTGGCAG
Source organism: Leontopithecus rosalia (assembly GCA_028533165.1). Taxonomy (NCBI): domain Eukaryota; kingdom Metazoa; phylum Chordata; class Mammalia; order Primates; family Cebidae; genus Leontopithecus; species Leontopithecus rosalia. Next base: position 28,288,598 of record CM052649.1, on the reverse strand, counting down.
AAGCATTGTGAGTAGGATAGGCAAACCCATATCTGTAGTAAGTGTCTACTCCAGTGAGGACAAACCTCTGCCCTTTCCATGATGGAAGAGGTCTACTATAGTCAATCTGCCACCAGGTGGCTGGCTGATCACTCCAAGAAATGGTGCCATATCAAGAGCTCAGTGTTGGTCTCTGTTGCTGGCAAACTGCGGACTCAGCAGTGGCTGTAGCCAGGTCAGCCTTGGTGAGTGGAAGTCAGTGTTGCTAAGACCATGCATAACTTCATCTTTGCCACTGTGGTCACTTTATTCATGGGCCTAGTGGGTGATGACAGGGTTGGCTGGAAAAAGAGGCTGAGTGGTGTCCACAGAACGGATCATCCTATCCACTTGATTATTAAAATCCTCCTCTACTGAGGTCACCTGTTGGTGAGCACTCACATGGGATACAAATATTTTCAAAGTTTTTGACCACTCAGAAAGGTCCATCCACATGCCTCTTCCTGAAATTTCTCTGCTTCTTCCAAGTCCCTGACTATCCATCCAAGCCATTGGCTGCAGCCTATGCATCAGTACATAATCACACATCTGGCCATTTCTCCTTATATGCAAAGTGCACAACCAGGTGCACTGCTTGAAGTTCTGCCCAAGTAGTGGGAAGATCTCCCTCCACTACTGTCCTTCAGGGATGTCCCAGAAAGAGGCTGTAGTGCTGCAAATGTCTGCTTTCAGGTGGTGCCTGCATACTGTGCATAACCATATGTGAACCAGGCTTAAGTCTTCTCTTCTCTGTCAACTGATCAGAGGAAACTCACCATGAGGCCATCAGTGCAGGTTAGGGGAGAGAAGGTAGGGTGGCAGGAGTGGGGACCATGGGCATTTGAACCACTTCCTTACATAACTTACTTGTGCCTTCAGGGCCTGCTTGAGCCCAATCACATATATAACCCATTTGATGATGGAATGCTGCTGTGCATGATTCACTTTATGGCTAGATGGATCAGAAAGTACCCAGATCATGATAGGCAGTTCAGGTTGCATGATGACTTGATGGCCCATAGTCATATGTTCAGTTTCAACCAAAGCCCAGCAACAGGCCAAAAGCTGTCTCTCAAAAGGAGAATAGTTATTTGCAGAAGATGGCAGGGCCTTGGTCCAAAATCCTAGAGGACTTCGCTGTGATTCGGTCATGGGAGCCTGCCAAAGGTTCCAAATGTCATCCCTATCTGCCACTGACATCTCAAGCATCATTGGATCTGCTGGATCATTTGACCCAAGTGGCAGAGCAGTGTGCACAGCAACATGGACCTTTTCCAGAGCCTTCTCCTGTTCTGGACCCCACTCAAAACTGGCAGGCTTTCAGGTCACCAATAAATGGGGAAAAGTAAAACAACCAAATGAGGAATGTGTTACCTCCAAAATATCCCAATAGGCTCACTAGATGTTGTGCTGCTTCTGCTTCTTCTTCTTCTTCTTCTTCTTCTTCCTCTTCCTCTTCCTCTTCCTCCTCCTCCTCCTCCTCTTCTTCCTCTTCCTCTTCCTCCTCCTCCTCCTCCTCCGCCTCCTCCTCCTCCTCCTCCTCCTCCTCTTCTTCTTCTTCTTCTTCTTCTTCTTCTTCTTCTTCTTCTTCTTCTTCTTCTTCTTTTTGGTTGTAGGAGTGGCCAAATGTAGCAACTTACCCCTCACCTTAGAAGGAATATCTTGATGTGCTCCATACCACTGGACCTCTAGAAAGTCGACTGAGGTAGAAGGTCCCTGAATTTTAGTCTGATTTATTTCCCATCTTCTGTAACTCAAATGTCTCACCAATAGGTCTAGTGTGTTCTTGGTCACTGGATCCAATAAGTAAAATGTCATCAATGTAATGGACCAGTGTAAAATCTAATGGAAGGGAAAAGCAATCAACTTCTCTCCAAATAAGAGTATGACACAAAGCCAGAGAGTTGATATACCCCTTAGGTAAGACAGTAAAGGTATATTGCTGGTCTTGCCAGCTGAAGGCAAATTGTTTCTGATGGGTCTTTTGGACAGGAATGGAGAAAAAGGCATTTGCCAAGTCAATGGCTGCACACTAGGTACCAGGAGATGTGTTAATTTGTTTAAGCAATGAAACCACATCTGGTACAGCAGCTGCAATTGGAGTCAACACTTGGTTAAGCTTATAATAATCCACTGTCATACTCCAAGATCTGCCTGAATTCTGCACTGGCCAAATAGGAGAGTTGAATGGGGATGTGGTGAGAATCACCACCTCTGATTTTTTTGAGTCCTTGATGGTGGCATTAATCTGCACAATCTGTCTAAGGATGCCATATTATTTTTTATTTAATATTTTTCTAGATAGAGACAGCTCTTATGGCTTCCATTTGGCCTTTCCCACTATAATACCCTCATTTTATCTGTCAAAGAGCCAATGTGGGGGTCCTGCCAACTGCAAAGTATGCCTGTCCCAATTATTCATTCTGGCACAGGGGATAAACAGGATGAGTCCAGGGACCCACTGGACCCACTGTAAGTTGGACCTGAGCTAAAACTCCATTAATTACCTGACCTGCATAAGCCCTCATTTTAATTGGAGGATCACAATGAGATTTTGGGTCCCCTTGAATTAACATCAGCTCAGAGCCAGTGTCCAGAAGTCCCTGAAATGTTTGATCATTTCCCTTTCCCTCCATGCACAGTAACCCTGGTAAAAGACCAGAAGTCTCCTTGGGGAAGGATGGGAGGAAAAGTCACATATAAATTATTGGTAATGTAGTGGGGTCTTTCCTCAAGGGGATCCACTCCCTCTTCCTCATTCAAGGGGTTCTAAATCTTAAACTGGCTCAAGTCTAGAGATGGATTGATGGGGCATGATTTCTTTTTTTTATAATTCAAATTAGTCTTTTGTCTATTCAAGCTAGAAGTTATCTGCTTGTATAAATTAAGTAGGAACGCAGTAGGTTTCCTATCAATTTCACTTATAGGAACTTCTTCATTAATTAGCCAATGCCAGAGCTCTACACGAGTTAACTACTCTAATTGCTGCTTTTCCTCTGCTTTCCATTATGGTAGCTATGCCTACCTTGCCTTTGACCACTGAGTGCTGCCACTTGGTCCCTGCCACCTTGGGATCCAATTAGTCCCTCTCTGTTTAAATATTGTAGTTGAGTTATAGCAGTTTCCAGTGTTAGCTCTGACATACAGAGAAGAGCAATTACAGGGCTCTTTCTTTCTTACAAATTCATTTCGCAAAGAATTAGTTAAGGTCTATCTTCTGGATCCTCCCAGCTAGAATGAGTAGATCTAAAGTGATTAATCCACTCTACCATCCCAATCTCCCTAAGTCCTGAGCCTAAGGATCCCTTCCTCTACATTAAACTAAAAGATGTCAGACATTTCCAGCTTGCTCACAGTAGGCCATCTTTTAATCCATATTTCAGCTAACTAAGAAATTAAACTATTAGAACTTTTTTTAACTCTCCAAATAGCAATGTTAAATGCAGATTCCCTACTTTGTGGTCCCAAGTTAAAAAATTCAGTATGATTCAACTCTGTTCCTTCCACCATTATCCCACACACTTTATATCCCTTACCCTGCCTGTTCTCTAGATTTCTGTTTATATAAATCATAGAACTCAAGCAGTTCTTTTCGAGTGGAGTATACCTCATCATGGGTCACACTCTCAAGCTTACCTTTAGGGGCCTGCTGGGATTTTAAACCTAGTCTAGTTATAGGTTCAGAAACAAACAGGGGTGTAGGGGGTAGATCCTGAGGAGATTCAACATTATCTTGCCTGGCAACTGCCTCAGAGGAGGCCATCACTGTTGCCTCAGAGAGCCTAGGGTTTATCTTCTCAGACAAAGTGGAAAGGCCGATGGCAGCATGGGATGGGTCAGGGAGGGAATATTGCTACTAGTGGGGATGAAGAAGGTGTTTCTTATGGCAAAAATGTTTCATCAGAGTTTACAAACTAAATTTTCCCAGCTTCATCGGGTCCTCCCACATATCCCTGTTCCAAGTTTCAGGGTCCCATTCTTTTCCAATCAATACCCTCACTTTAACAGTAGACAGCTGGTGAGGCTGTGCTTGCATCCCTCATTACAGGTCAGCCACTTGCATGATAAGAATTTCTGTCTGCTTTTCCAAAATTTCAGCTAAGTCTTTACAGGAGATGACTCTCACTCAGAGCAATCTTAGCAGATTTGATGCTTAGTATCTACTTCTGAAGCCAGGAGATAGAATCCCTGAGTTTATCATTTTCTTTTAACATTTTGTCCACTGAACTTAGGAGCAATCAACCAGCTTTCTTGGTTCTTGGTTCTCCACATATGGTCATATGTATTATGTATAGAGTCACTAAACTCCATGCCTCTCACTAGCAGTAAATCAGGAGTGTCAAATGCATTTGTTTTGCATAACTCTCTTAACAGTTCATCCCAAGGACTATCAGTATTCTGGTGTTCTCCATACTATTAGAAGTAGAGTCCTTAGCATTTTTGGATCTAATCCTATTAAGAAGCCAACTCTAGAAACCTCAAAACCAACAAAAGAACTACATCCTTATTATTATATTCCTCTAGAACCACTCCTGGTACTAAAATCTGTATTAGTGAAGATTTTCTAGAGGGACAAAACTAATGGAATATACATATAAAGGGCAATTTTTGAGTATAACTCACCATTACAAGATCCCACAATAGGAGATCTGCAGGCTGAGGAGCAAGGAGAGACACTCAGAGTTGCAAAACTGAAGAACTAGGAGTCCAATATTCATGGGCAGGAAGATGTAGGCTGGGAGAGTAGGGTAGTTTCTCTTTTCACATTTTTCTGCCTGCTTATATTCTAGCCACTCTGGCAGCTAAGGGTGCCCACACAGATTAAGGGTGAGTCTGCCTTTTCCAGCCTACTGACTCAAATGTGAATGTCCTTTGGAAACACCCTCACAGACAAACCAAGGATCAATACTTGGTATCCTTCAATGCAATCAAGTTGACACTCAGTATTAACCATCACAACTTAGTCAAAACATAATTATATCAGAATGTATATATTAAAAATATTTAAAATAAATATTGGCTTTCAGATTTTTATGATCTGTTTTTAAGAATTTGGTTTCTAACTATTCTGCATTTTACTTTGCAAATATATGCACATGTTATTTTTAATAGAAAAAAAATAACTGGCTATATTTACCAGATTTAAACACAGTATTCTCTTTGTTCCTTTGGTTCTAGTCTTTGATTTCTAAGTCCCATTCTAACAAGATTCAAATATTGAGAGCATTTATTTGTGAGAATTTTAATAAATTTGTGAATGAAAACTACTGCATTTTTATCTCATTTTAGTATTTCCTCACATGCCTCACTAGGCTTTTTGGTGTTTTTGTTGTGGAGTGGTGGTGTGTGTAAATTTAAAGTGAATGTTCTATCGTATTCTATTTCTCCAGGGCATGAGTTTCATTTGTGAGTTTTTATATTCCAGAGGAAATGAATTACTTTTAACTTGCAAATGTTCTGTTATTTTACATTATTGAAGCAGGTGTAGTTTTAACTTCTTTCCAGATGTAAGATTTAATTTTGGGGGATTTGAGTGTGAGTTTTGACTGGTCAAGAGGAAACATATTCACTACTTGCCATTTTACTTTTGTTTTGATAGAAAAAACATAGAATAAATTCTGCAGTGTAATGTTAGTTAAGTGATTTAATTTGAAAGACAAACCTTATCATAAAATGCTTTGGTTTTATTTTTGTTTTTATTTTGGGGAGGAGGTTAACTGCTAAAAGAATTTTTACCAATTCTGAGAAATCTGTAAAATAAAATGGTGATTTATTATATAATCACACAAATTTAATATCTCAAAATATATAAAATTTATCATTTAGGATACATACTAATAAATTACAGCCCTTACAGTCCTTTTACATAAAGTTGTGTTGTGATAAATGATCTTCCCAAAGTGCCTTCTGGAAAGTGCTATCAACATCATTGATACATTTAAAAAGGAAAAATAGGCAATTAGCACTTGGTGAGTTACCTGACAATAGCATGCTTTATTAGCTTCATTTAAAGATACTTTGTAAAACACTGAAAACGCTCAGATAGTCTTATAATGAGTCTCCCAAGCTGTCTTTAAGCAGACTGTGCTTTATTTTTCTTCTGAAGCCTCCTTTAATTATCACAACACTTTATGGGTATTTACATGTAACTATACTTTGACACTTCTATCCAAATTTAAGTGGTACTAAGTAAGTACCATGTCATTTAGAAGAATTGGTTCAAAATATTTTTTGAGTAATATACACTGCTCTAATTTAGGACAGTGTTTCCATTACTTGGCATACTGTTTTGAACATCTAGTTATTCTTCTGTTTTGTCTTCTAAACAATATTTTACTTGTTCAAGTTTTCAAATGACCTTTAGTCATATCGGACAATCTATGTAACAAACATGCACGTTCTGCACATGTACACCAAAACTTAAAGTATAATTTTAAAAAGCAAAAAAGAAAAAGAAAATCTAATTATTTTAAAAATACAAAGTAATTACCTCCCCATAATAAAAATTTTGGATCTCTTTGGAACAAATAAATGGACTGAGGTTAAGAATCCAAACTTAGAAAAGTTTTCAGACTTAGAAAGTGGTAACCCATTTATCTTGTCTATTTCTAATATTTTTAAAATATGTTTCAAGCCTGCTAAACATGTTATACATTGTATTATTATTAGCCTTACTGTGATTAAAATGGACCAGCTTCCGAATCTGAGGATTAGATGATATTGTACATAGTTTTTCTTTTATTTCAGAAAATGGGCCAGGCGTGGTGGCTCACGCCTGTAATCCCAGCACTTTGGGAGGCCGAGGCGGGTGGATCATGAAGTCAAGAGATCGAGACCATCCTGGTCAACATGGTGAAACCCCGTCTCTACTAAAAATACAAAAACTTAGCTGGGCACAGTGGCGCGTGCCTGTAATCCCAGCTACTCAGGAGGCTGAGGCAGGAGAATTGCCTGAACCCAGGAGGCGGAGGTTGTGGTGAGCCGAGATCGGGCCATTACACTCCAGCCTGGGTAACAAGAGCGAAACTCCATCTCAAAAAAAAAAAAATGAAATTCCTTTGCATATAAGAAAACTATATGTAAATGTAAATCCCTGACACTTTAAATAGTATATCCAGTATAATATTTATTGATTTATTGTAAGACAAAACTTCACTGAGGAAGAATTTATTACTATTTAGACTTCAAGAACATTTCAGTTGTATTATTAGGTCAATTTTAATTTTTTTCACAAAATGTAAGTACATATGCATTATTGGATGTCATTGACAGATCTAGAGGTAGAATCTGGCCTTTGAATATAAAGAAATGGTATATTTTCATTGTTTTGACCACAATATTTTATGCTTTCATAGAAATGTAACTGTATGCGTTTTACTTGACATTTTACTATGTTTTTCCTTTTAATTGACTTGTTATTGTAACTTGTTTCTTCAACCTCTTAAAATTACTCTTTCATTTATTGTTTTATTTACAAAAGCTGTTGACCAGTTTAATAATTTTAAATAATATTATTTTATTATATTGTCTACATTTTAGATAGCTCTTTTACTGCTTTTTGAATTTACCAAAAACATATATAATTATCTGCTGATAAATATGGATTGTAATTATTTTTCAGTTATTCAGACTAAAACTGCTTTTTCTTACCTGATTGCATAAGCTAATGCCTCTATTTCTGAGTAAAATTTTACTAATGATAATGAACATCTCCCTATTCTTAATCTGAATGGAAATAACAATTTTGTCTCTGATACATAAAAAAAGAAGGAAAGAACTTCACTTTTTTATAGACAAATTAGTAATTACAATTTTATTGATATACTACTGGAAAATGGCAAAAACAAGGTGGAGTGCTTTTGTTAAAGAAACTCAATAGTTTTGTCTCAATACACTTCATTATACACAATAGTTTATTTCTCTGCATAAGAATTCATTTTAAATGGCAGAATGAATATAAAATACACAACACTTCTAGAATTAAAAATAGTAACTTACTGTTGTTGCTTTTAGGAATATTTCATTTCTGTAAGTTCTATAATAAATTGAATTAAAGGATGGTCAAATCCAAAGGACTGTATCACTCAACACTGAAGAGGAAACAAGGCCATCAAAAATACTCAATAATATTTTTGATCATTTGCAAACTGTAAGTGAGAGAATTGGGAGATGGAGTAAGCATATAGATTTTTGTTCTAAATAATAAAGAGCAACAAAGCCACTCTGATATAATGAATATAATAGGAGAATTAAAGGACAGTTTCACCTCTTTAATGAATAAAAAATATTGTGTAGGAAAACCTGGTCAAATATGGGTCCCTACTATCCCGTATTTTTCCCTGTTGAACCATGGGCTAAAGATATTTTTTTTTCTTATCACAATTTGTATCTATGCCCAGGGAGACAGAATCCATAGTTAAGTAAGAAAAACAGTACAAGGATCAATATTGATCAAGCAAACTATAAACTACAAATAAGAAAAACACAGCTTTGATACAGCGTAAATATTTTTAAAAATCAAAATATCCTACTTATATAGACACAAAACTGCAAAAATGTTTTTAGGAAAAAATGGAAATTTTTAAATGTGCATAGTATCATCATCCATACTGCATCATAAACAATCAAAATAAAAGCAAACTTAAGTAGATGATGAGATATTTGTTAGGGAAAGAAGCAATTAGAGGTTTCATATAATAAAGAAAAAAATTGGAATAAAAACTCCACAAATGCTACGTATAGCAGAATGTATAATATAAAGAATAAAATGAGATCTGTGGACAATAGATTCAGAGATCTTTGAATATATTTGATAGGAAATATAGTAGAATATACGTAAGATGGAAAGTATTATTTAAATTAATAAAGCATCCATACATGTTCATTTTTGTATAATATTTTTACAGTGGTCAGGTGTTCATATGTTGCCAGTTAAACTATTAAATGCAAATCAATATTCATGTGGTTCCTGAGTGATATGAAAAGTAGATTATGCTGCTACCAGAGACAGTGATATACTCTAATTATTCTGGGAAAAGAACATGAATCTCTAAAATTCCTTGACACAAAGGGTTTCTTTTTTTTGGTGGCTAGATTAAGTCAATTTATTTATTTATTTATTTATTTATTTATTATTTGTATTCGTTTAGCTTTTGGGGTACATGTGCAGAACATGCAAGATAATTGCAGAGGTACACACATGGCAGTGTGTTTTGCTGCCTTCTGCCCCTTCACCCACATTTGGCATTTCTCCCCATGTTATCCCTCCCCAGATCCCCACCCCGTTGTCCTTCCCCTATTCCCCTCGATAGACCCCAGTGTATAGTACTCCCTTCCCTGTGTCCATCTGTTCTCATTGTTCATCACCCGCCTATGAGTGACAATATGCGGTATTTCATTTTCTGTTCTTGTGTCAATTTGCTGAGAATGATGTTCTCCACATTCATTCATGTCCCTACAAAGGACACGAACTCATCATTTTTGATTGCTGTATAATATTCCATGGTGTATAAGTGCCACATTTTCCCAGTCCAGTCTATCATTAATGGGCATTTGGGTTTATTCCAGGTCTTTGCTATTGTAAACAGTGCTGCAATGAACATTCATGTGCATGTGTCCTTATAGTAGAACAATTTATAGTCCTTTGAATATATACCCAGTAATGGGATTGCTGGGTCAAATGGAATTTCTATTTCTAAGGCCTTGAGGAATTGCCACACTGTCTTCCACAATGGTTGAACTAATTTACACTTCCACCAGCAGTGTAAAAGTGTTCCTATTTCTCCACATCCTCTCCAGCATCTGTTGTCTCCAGATTTTTTAATGATTGCCATTCTAACTGGCGTGAGATGGTACCTCAATGTGGTTTTGAT
>CM052649.1:28258280-28278208 GCA_028533165.1 Leontopithecus rosalia | reverse complement strand
ACTGCTTTAGATGTATCCCAAAGATTTTGGTATGTTGTGTCTTCATTCTCATTGGTTTCGAAGAACTTCTTTATTTCTGTCTTCATTTCATTGTTTATCCAATCAACATTCAAGAGCCCGTTGTTCAGTTTCCATGAAGCTGTGCGGTTCTGAGATAGTTTCTGAATTCTGAGTTCTAACTTGATTGCACTATGGTCTGAGAGAGTGTTTGTTATGATTTCAGTTGTTTTGCATTTGCTGAGGAGTGCTTTACTTCCAATTATGTGATCAATTTTAGAGTAGGTGTGCTGTGGTGCTGAGAAGAATGTATATTCTGTGGATTTGGGGTGGAGAGTTCTGTAAATGTCTATCAGGTTTGCTTGTTCCAGGTCTGAGTTCAAGTCCTGGGTTTCCTTGTTAATTTTCTGTCTGGCTGATCTGTCGAATATTGTCGGTGGAGTGTTAAAGTTTCCCACTATTATTGTGTGGGAGTCTAAGTCTCTTTGTAAGTCATTAACAACTTGCCTTATATATCTGGGTGCTCCTGTATTGGGTCCATATATATTTAGGATCGTGAGCTGTTCTCGTTGTAGTGATCCTTTCACCATTATGTAATGTCCTTCTTTTTCTCTTTTGATCTTTGTTGTTTTAAAGACTATTTTATCGGAGATGAGAATTTCAACTCCAGCTTTTTTTTGCTCTCCATTTGCTTGGTAAATCTTCCTCCATCCCTTTATTTTGATCCTTTGTGTATCCTTGCATGTGAGATTGGTTTCCTGGATACAGCACACTGATGGGTTTTGGCTTTTTATCCAGTTTGCCAGTCTGTGTCTTTTGATTGGTGCATTTAGCCCATTTACATTTAGGGTTAATATTTTTATGTGTGAATTTGATACTGCCATTTTGATGCTAGCTGGCTGTTTTTCCCGTTAGTTGATGCAGATTCTTCATTTTGTTGATGCTCTTTAGCATTTGGTATGTTTTTGGAATGGCTGGTGCTGGTTGTTCCTTTCTATATGTAGTGCTTCTTTCAGGAGCTCTTGTAAAGCAGGCCTGGTGCTGACAAAATCTCCGAGTACCTGCTTGTTCACAAAGGATTTTATTTTTTCTTCACTTATGAAGCTCAGTTTGTCTGGATATAAAATTCTGGGTTGAAAGTTCTTTTCCCTTTTGGCTTGTAGGGTTTCTGCTGAGAGATCTGCTGTAAGTCTGATGGGCTTCCCTTTGTGGGTGACCCAACCTTTCTCTTTGGCTGCCCTTAGGATTTTCTCCTTATTTCAACCCTGGTGAATCTGATGATTTTGTGCCTTGGGTTTGCTCTTCTTGCAGAGTATCTATGTGGTGTTCTCTGTGTTTCCTGGATTTGTGTGTCGGCCTGCCTTGCTAGGTTGGGGAAATTTTCCTGGATAATTTCCTGAAGAGTGTTTTCCAGCTTGGATTCATTCTCTTTTTCACATTCTGGTACACCTATCAAACGTAGATTAGGTCTCTTCACATAGTCTCACATTTCTTGGAGACTTTGTTCATTCCTTTTTGCGCTTTTTTTTCTAATCTTGGCTTCTCGTTTTATTTCATTGAGTTGATCTTCGACTTCTGATATCCTTTCTTCTGCTTGGTCAATTCGACTGTTGAAACTTGTGCATGCTTCTCAAAGTTCTTGTGTTGTGTTTTTCAGCTCCTTCCATTTATTCCTATTCCTCTCTAAGTTGTCCATTGTTGTTATCATTTCCTCCAATCTTTTTTCAAGGTTCTTAGTTTCTTTGCACTGATTTAGAACATGTTCTTTTAGCTCACAGAAGTTTCTCATTACCCACCTTTTGAAGTCTGATCTGTCATTTCATCACTCTCATTCTCCATCCAGCTTTGTTCCCTTGCTGGTGAGGAGTTTTGGTCCTTTGTAGGCGGTGAGGTGATCTGGTTTTGGGTGTTTTCCTCCTTTTTGTGGTGGTTTCTTCCCATATTTGTGGATTTATCCACCTGTCGTCTGAGTAGTTGCTGATTTTTCGATTGGGTCTCTGAGTAGAGGCCCAGATTGTTGATGATGAATTATTTCTGTTTCTTAGTTTTCCTTGTAACAGTCTAGCCCCTCTGCTGTAAGACTGCCGAGGTCCTCTCTGGGCCCTGCTTGCCTGGGGTACACCTGTAGCAGCTACGGAACATTGAGGGATGCTACCAGTTTCTTCTTCTATCTTTGTCCCAGAATGATGCCCGCCAAATGTCAGTCTGATCAGTCCTTTTTGAGGTGAGTCTTTGGGTACACAGGGGTCAGGGAGCTGCTTGCGGAGACAGTCTGTACTTTATAGGAGCTCAAGTGCTGAACTGTGATCTCCATAGTTCATTCAGTGCTGCTAGGCAAGTACGTTTAACTCTGTTGCAGCAGAACTCATAAAACCCGTTTTTTCCCTCAGATGCTCTGTCTCAGGGAGTTAGGGCTTTCTTTGTGAGTATCCGTTGCAGTGTCCTGCCCAGCTAGGAGGCAGTTTAGTCACTATTTGGCTGCCGAGGCTCTGCCCTGCTGGCATGAGTTCCACCCTTTTGCTGTGGGCTCCGCCCTGCTGTTGTGGGCTCTGCCCTGCTGCTGTGGGTTCCGTCCTGCTGTTTGGGGCTCCTCCCTACTGACATGGGCTCTGCTCGCTGACGTGTTCTCTACCCTGTTGGCAGAGTCTCTCTGTTATGGCGGGTTGCCTCAGCAATGGCTGGCTGCATCAGCAATGTGCGAGTACCTCAGTAGGGGTGGAAGGTCTCAGTAATGGTGGACTCCCTCCCCCATCGACCTGCACAGCCCTGGGTTCAGCTGTGCCTGCAGTGAACCTCTCAACCCCGAGTGTTTTGAATCACTGTTTTTTTTTGTCCCTGTGGGGGTGGGACCCGTTGAGCCTGATCTCTTGGCTCCCTGCCTCTGAGCCTTTTTGCTTTTTTTTTTTTTAAGTTGTACAGTTGACTCTCTCCCAGGTGTTTCAGTTGCTGGCTGAAAGGGCACCAGGATCTGTGTGATTTCCCATGCAGTGACCCACTGTGCCAGTTCACAGTTCACCTCCCAGAAATCTGGCCTGGCTCAATGTCCAAATCCCGTTTAATCAGATGAATATGCTAATCTTTCCTCCCAAGTCTCGAATTGCCGGTTTAACAGGGCACCCAGAACCATGCGTTTTGTGCAGCGTGCCACTGTGCTGCGGTGCCGGCCATTTGGCCACGCTAGTGGAGACTGCTGCACTGGCATCCTGTGTCTCTCCTACACCTGGGATTTTCCCCATTCTGTGGACTACAAAGATCCATCTGGCAATGTGGTGTGAACTCACCCTCTGCGTCTTGACTGAGAGCTGCAATCCGGAGTTGCTTCTATAGTGCCATCTTCCCCCGTCCGAATCTCCATTTTTTGTTTAAGCGCACTGGCTCAATCATGTTTTTCTGCTTTTTTTTTTTTTTTTGAAATGGAGTCTTGCTCAGTCTCCCATACTGGAGTACAATGGTGTGATTTTGGCTCACTGCAACCTCCACCTCTCAGGTTCATGCAATTCTCCTGCCTCAGCCTCCTAAGTTGCTGGGATTACAGGCACCTGCCATCATGCCTGGCTAATTTTTGTAAAGATGGGGTTTTACCATGCTGGCCAGGCTGGTCTCTAACACCTGTGATCTGCCTGCCCCGGCCTCCCCAAGTGCTGGTATTACAGGCATGAGCCACCACACCTGGCCTCAATCAGCTTTTAATGTTTAACCTGGCTACTCAGTCAGTGCTAGACAGTTGTAACGGATGTCTGCGTTAGAGAGACCTGGCCTGCCACAAACTTACTTTATGTTTTCTTCATTTTGTTACAGTACTTCTTCAAAGCAAATCACTATGAACACTCTTATTCAAGGATTCGGAAGTTATGCTGCATCTCCCTAAGGGTGGCATATTTCCAGAAATAATTTTAAATTATTCTACATGGAAAATTAGTCATTTCTTCATTTGTTTATTTATTTAATATTTGTTAACCAACCTGGATTCAGAAATATGTAATTTCTACTTATTTTTTTTATTGCATAGATTTAGTGGGTATAAGTGCAGTTTTGTTACATGGATATAGCATATAATACTAGGGTTTTGGCTTCTAGTTTACTCATCATCTGAATAGTGAACATTATCCCCAATATTTAATTTTTACATCCTCACTTTTTTTTTCTCATTGAGTTGTTTAAGTTTTTTGTGGATTCTGTTTAGTAGTTGTGTGTCAGAAGCATAATTTGGACATATTTTCTCCTATTCTGTAAATTGTCTACTTTGTTGATTATTATTTTGGCTACGCAGAAGCTTTTTGGTTTAATTAAAATTCATTTTTCTAAATTTTTAAGGTCTTATACATAATTTTTTTGCCTAGGTTTTTAACAAAAGTTTTAGAATGTCCTGAAGAGATTTTTCTAGGCTTTCTTCTAATTTCTATAGTTTTAGGTCCTACATTTAGATTTTAATTCAGTTAATTTGTATATATGGTATAAAATATGGGTACAGTGTCATTATTCTGCAAATGGATAATTGTATTTATTAAATGGAATATACTTTCCCCACTGATTCACCTCAATGAAATAGAAAGGCTAGCAGAACAACAACAATAAAATAACAAAGGTCAGAGTAGAACCAAATAAACTGATACCCAGAAAACAATCTGAGACTACTAAGAGCATCTCTATGTGCACAAACTGGAAAAACTAGAAGAAATGGATAAATTCCTGGAAACATACGACCTGCTAACATCAAACCAGGAAGAAATAGAAACCCTAAATAAACCACTAAAAAAATTGAAGAAGTAGTAAAAGAAAAAAATCTTTCAACAACAAAAACCAAAGGCCCAGGACCAAATAGATTAACAGATGAGTTTTATGAGACGTACAAAGAAAATCTGGTACTAATCTTATTGAAACTATTCTACTTCTATTCTAATATAATGTTACTTATTTTGTTATACACATTGTGGAAATTTTAATCTTGCTTTGCTTTTCTATTCTGTTATCTGTGTGTGTGTGTGTGTGTGTGTGTGTGTGTGTGTGTGTGTATACTTTCAATTTCTTACTTTGTGACACTGTAGAATGCTCTATGCTCATCTTGAAAATTTTCTGTCCTAGCCCTAGAATTAGTCATTTCTCTGAATAACCCTGGTTTATTTTATGGAGGAAAGTATTAGAAACCAAGGTATGGGCCTTATACATGGTTGTTACTACTAGGATTATATTGACATTAACTACTTTTGATTATAAAAACACAAGTATCTCTAAAAAGACATGTAAACATAAAAAATTAATGTTTAAAGCAAATATATTTATTTTCAACAAGTTGCACTTTACTTAGAGACAAAGTAAGGTAACCTCAGAGTAATACACACTTAGAAAAAGTGTAGGGACAGTAAATGTGGAATGCACTTCTACCTAATGTGAATCTTTACATATATAGTTATACATATATGCACATGCATATATGTGTATATGCTTACATTTATAGAGACATGTATATAAATATGCACTCACATATAATAAACATAAGCAAATAGGCAAACATGTATATTTGTATATCTATATCTATATCTATATCTATATCTATATCTATATCTATATGAGAATGGTAAAGATAAATCAACTGAATTGTGGTTAAAATTTTGCTTAAATTTAGCCATGATAATTTTTTTTATATAACAAAAATATATGTGTCATTTTGATGTGTAAATAATTGTTATTTAAAAAAATAATAAATATACATGCAAATTTAAATATATACTTTGAATTATTTCAATTTGGGAAATTTGTCAAAAATTTCTCAACAACCAAGAATATAGACAATTTTGATAATGGTTGTTGCGCTAATGGCACATTAATTAAGTACATTAATTCAGCTTTCTAATTTCATCGCCAATATCTGTATTTCAGATGAACACTTTCTGGTTCCTCTTTCTGTCTTTTTAGGCCAAGCCCAGATCTTCATGGTAAGCCAAGGGAGCAAAACACACTGATTACTGGGAATTTGCTTCTGAATGATTTTCTCCATTCTGAGATTTTGTTCTAATGACTCTTATTTGCTCTTTTATCTCTCTGTTGCCTCTAAAATAAGATTTTGGTAATTCTCCATATTCTAATTGTTATTAGTGGAAGCAATAGTCTACTATAGTCCAGCATTCTCTAACAGAAAGTGTAAAATTGATGGTACTTGTTTAAACAATTGTTAATATGTGCCACACTTCTTTTTACCAAGTAAGTTCAACATGCCAACGTGGAATATTTATGTTATAGCTGTTTAAAGTGTCATCAGTCTTTATTGTCATTTTTGTCAAAGGGATTTTATAGGGTCATCATATTATGGTCTTCCTTGAAAAAGTAGGTGAACATCGATTATATATAGTCACAACTTTATTACAAAACAGAGCAATATACTGAGATTGAGGTAAAAAATTGTTTTCTATTCCTGATTCCACCATTAAGTTGCACTCAACCTTGAGAAAGTCATTACACTTCTCTGAACTTCAATTTTCTTATTTCGAAAACTAGGATAATGCTTATCCTGGCATAAAGTTTGATGATGTCTAGCTGACTGCGTAGGAAGGAAACACCATGAATAGGGCAGCAGAGCCTCAAGGTATTCAGTATGCACTTTGCTTGCACAACAGTGTGAAACACACTCTCCTACAGGCTGGCTTTTCTTATATGTTATATTACTTTTCTTGTTAATATTTGAAATTGGTTATAAATAGAACTAATAGTTACTCAGTTACCATTCACTACTGTACTATCTGTAATAAGTGAGAAATACAATGATTTAATACAAATGGAGAACTTACTTATTTTAATTTTTGTTCCTGCAATTTATCTCTTTAAATTTTAGAGAATATGAGACAGATTTATAGATAATAAAATTATTTAAACAAAACAAGTAGCCTTTGTCTTTCTATGTTAAAATAGAGCTAGTAACTTAAAGTGAAGTGGAATCAATGACCAAAGTTTTACTCATAGCTTTTGAAAATGTACAAATTGCTATTTCCAAAAATGCCTCTCATATTGAGAATATATAATAAATGAATAATATAATAATTATAATTAACACAATATAAGGTCAAAAATTACATCAGTGTTGGAAAGGTAGAAAACTTTGAATATAGGTTTCTGAGAGCAATGGTATATTTATATGAGTTAGAAATAACAAGTTTTACCAATCCATTTTCAGATTTGGCAGCAAATCACCATAAACTTTGACAAGCATCATTAATATTATAAAGCCTGAAATCTATTGAAAACAAATATTAGAAACATAGAGCAGTTATATATTGTGTAACAAGAAGCCATTATCTCAAGCCTTCATTAAATCATGAAATATGAAATTATTTCAAGACCACTCTGTTGAGTGAGCTTTAGATACAGCATAGTATACAGCACTGTACTAATTTATATATATTATCAGTAGAATGTTTGTCAAATTTGGTTTTTTTTTCTGAGTATTTGTATGTAGTTATTATAATGCAGTATTAAATATGGAAGACAGCAGTTCTGTGACCACGTTTTAGTCTTCACTGGTGAGTCAAATTTAGGTTAAGAAGAAGGACAAGATGAAATTGTTGGGGTGAATGTTCAGCCATGGTTAGTGGAAATTTTTCTGTTCTTCAACATCTGTTACATAATACAGTATTTGTGATTTAGAATAATAGAGAAAAACATGAACGTATTTTTCGAACTTAGGCTTTTATTCCTTAATAATATCAACATTATTTTATGAAATAACAAAAGCTTCCAGGCAGTGAGCAGCATTGAATTCAGGAAAATAAAAAGAGTGTAAGTTTTTATTAGGAAAGACTGAGACCACCAAAGGTAGCACATTGAAATTTAATAGATATATACCAAGTTACAGACTGTGTGATGAAAGATTGTTAGCACATTATGGCTTATATTGTAATAATGATAAATAAGTACCTAGAGACTGAAAAATAAGGAAGATATGATTTTTTCATAGGAAAATTAGGCCTAATTGTAATTGCATGCAATTTAATCATGTTCAATGCAATTTCGTTGTATTGTTTATTTTTTCTGTGCAGAAACTTTTAGTTCGATGTAGTCCTTGTCTATTTTTCCTTTCTTTTGTCTATACCATTTTTGTCATCTACAAAACATCCTTACCAAGACTGATGTCAAGCAACATTTTACCTGTGTTTTCCTCTAAGCGTTTTATGATTTCAGGACTGATAGTTAAGTCTCTAAACTATTTCAAGTTAATTTTTACTTATAGTGTAAGATAAGAATTCAGTTACATTTATTTGCATATGGATAACTAGTTTTCCCAATGTCTTTTATTTGTTTAAGACACTATCAGTTTTCCATTGTGCTCTTATCAGTTTAGTTGGTCATATATGCATGAGTAAATTTCTGGGCTTTCTACTCTGTTCTGTTGGTCTATGTGACTGCTTTTTATCCTAGTGCTACACTGTTTTGATTATAATAGCTCTGTAATATACTTTGGATTCAGAAAGTGGGCTCTAGATTTGCTTTTTCTTCTTAAGACTGCTTTGGTTATTCAGGGTATTTTGTGATTTAATACAAATTTTATAATTGTTTTTGATATTTTGGTGAAAAATGTCATTGGAATTTTGGTAGGAATGTGTTGAATCTATAGATTCCTTTGGTAACATCAAAATGTTAACAATATAGATTCTTTCAGTTCATGAATACCATGGTCTTTTCATGGTATTTTATTCTTTTATTTGTGTCTTCTGCCATTTATTTCATTAATATTTTATAGTTTTCAGTGTTCAGACTTTCCAACTCCTTGGTAAATTTATTCCTAAGTATTCTATTTGTTTTTATGCTATTTTAGATAGTATTGTTTCTTAATTTCTTTTTCACAGTTTCTTGTTAGGATATACAACCACAATGGACATTTGAGTGTGGATTTTACATCCTGTAAATTTACTGAATTCATTTATTAGTTTTAACAGTTTTTTTTTGTGGATTCTTTAAAATTTTCTATAGATCAGGCCATGTATCTGCAAAAAGAGACAGTTTAACTTTTTCCTTTTCAAACTGAAAGCCTTTAATATTTTTAATTGCCTAATTGTTCTGACTATGACTTCCACTACTATTTTCAACAAGAAGTGGTGAGAGTGAGCACTCTTGTTTTGCACCTAATGTTAGAAGAAGAATTTTCAGCATTTCACAATTCAGTATAATACTAGCTGTGGGCTTGTCATATGTGTCGTTCATTATGTTGTGGTAGATACCTTATATACCTAATTTGTTGGCAGGTTTAATCATAAGAAAATGTAGAATTTTTATCGTGAAAGGATTTTCTTGTTGTTTTTTTGTATCCATTGAGATGATTATGATTTGTATGCTTTATTCTGTTAATGTGGTGTATCATATATTTTATATTTTTAGGTCGAAACATCCTTGTATGCCAGAGCTTAATGTCACTTTATCATGGTGTACAATCCTTTTAATATGTTGTTGAATTTTGTTTTCTATTTTTTTATTGAGGAGTTTTGCATCTTTGCTTATCAGGAGTATTTGTCCATAACATTTTCTTGTAATATCTTAGTCTTGTTTGTTAACAGGGAAATGCAGGTCTTATAAATTGAGGTGGAAATATTATCTTAATTTTATTTTGAAATTATTGGTATTATTTCTTCTTTAAATGTTTTGAAGAACTTACCTGTGAAGCTGTCTTGGACTGACTTGTTTCATTCGTAGGCTTTTCATTACTGCTTCTATCACCTCACTTGTTATTGGTCTCTTTAGATTTTCTATTTCTTTATAATTAAGTATCAGTTAACTGTATGTTTCTAAAAATTTATCTATTTCTTTGAATTTACCAAATTTGTCAGCATACAATTATAATTATTTTTGTCATTTGCATTTCTGTAGTATCAATTGTAACATTTCCTCTTTATAATATTATTTACTTGAGTGGTCTCCCTCTTTTTTAATGTAGCTTAATGTCAATTTTATTATTTCAAAAAAGCAACACATTGATCTTTTACTGATGTTTTTCTATATTCTCTATTCTATATTTTATTTATTCATGCTCAGGCCTTTTGTATATGCTTCCTTTTGCTAATGGTGGACTTAATTTATTTCCCCTTTTTTTACTTAAAGATATAAAGTTAGGTTTCTTAATTTAGATTTTTCTTTTGTCTTAGTATAGGTATTTATGGCTATATATCTTCCTCTTAAAACTGCTTTGTTGGCTGGGTGGCTCACATCTGTAATCACAGCACTTTGGGAGGTGGAGGCAGGTGGATCACCTGAGGTCAAGATTTCTAAACCATCCTGGCCAACATGACACAATCCTTTCTTTACTAAAGATACAAAAATTAGCTGGGCATGGTAGGCATGCCTGTAGTCCTAGCTACTTAGGAGGTTGGGGTAGGAGAATTGCCTGAATCTGGAAGGCAGAGGTTTCAGTGAGCTGAGATCACACCATTTCATTCCAGCATGGGCAACAGAGTGAGAATCTGTCTCAAAGAAAAACAAAGCAAAACAAAACCTGCTTCTGTTGCATACCATACATTTGACATGTTCTGTTTCCATTTTCATTTGTCTCAGACTTTTAATTTTTTTATTTATTCTTTGATTGGTTGATCAAGAACCTGCTGTTGAATTTAAAGCTATTGGTGAATTTTCTATTTTTTCATCTATTATACTAATTTCAAATTATTGTCATTGGAAAAAATAGTTTATATAATTTATCTTTTTTAAATTTGTAAAGACTGTTTTGTGGCCTAAAATATGATCTATTCTAAAGAATGTTCCAAATTCATAAGAGAAAAAGTAGGAATTTTGCTGCTCTTGGATGAAATACTCTGTACAAATCTTTTAGTTCCATTTCATCTATAATTTTGTCCAAGTCCTCTGTTTCCTTATCGATTATCTGTCCTGACTATATATTAATTGTTAAAATAGACTGCTGAATTTTTTTAATGGTAACTCTTTTATGTGTTTGCTTTTTTTTTCATTATATCTAAGTTCTGGGATACATGTGCCGAACATACAGCTTTGTTACATAGATACACATGTGCCATGGTGGTTTGCCTCACCTATCAACCCATCGTCCACATTAAGTATTTCTCCTAATGCTATCCTTGTCTTAACCTCCCAACCCCCAACAGGCCCCAGTGTATGATGTTCCCTTCCCTGTATCCATGTATTCTCATTGTTCATCTCCCACTTATGAGTGAGAACGTGGTATTTGGTTTTATGCTTCTGTGTTTGTTTGCTGAGAATGATGGTTTCCCATTTCATCCATGTCCCTACAAGGACATAAACTCATCCTTTTTATGGCTGCATAGTATTCCATGGTGCATATTTGCCACATTTTCTTTATCCAGTAAATCATTGATGGATATTTGGGTTGGTTTCAAGTCTTTGCTGTTGTGAATAATGCAGCAATAAACAAACGTGTGCATGTGTCCTTATAGTAGAATGATTTATAATACTTTGGGTACATACACAATAATTTGGTTGCTGGGTCAAATGGTATTTCTGGTTCTATATCCTTGAAGAATCACCACAGTGTCTTCCACACAATGGTTAACCTAATTTACAGTCCCACCAACAGTGTAAAAGCATTCCTATTTCTCCACATTGTCTCCATCATCTCTGTAGCTTTCTGACTTTTTTATTATTATTATTCTAACTGGCATGAGATGGTATCTCAATGTGGTTTTGATTTGTGTTTCTCTAATGACAAGTGATGATCTTCTCTTGTTTGTTTGCTCGCTGCATAAATGTATGCTTTTGAGAAGTGTCTGTTCATATCCTTCACCCACTTTTTGATGGGGTTGTTTTTTTCTTTTAAATTTGCATAAATTTCTTGTAGATTATGGATATTAATTCTTTGTCATATGGATAGATTGCAAAACTTCTCTCCTCTTACGTTGCCTGTTCACTCTGGTGATAGTTTCTTTTGCTGTGCAGAAGCTCTTTAATTTAATTAGATCCCATTCGTCAATTTTAGCTTTTGTTGCCATTGTTTTTGTTGTTTCAGTCATGAAGTTTTTGCCCATGCCTATGTTCTGAATGGGATTGCCTAGGTTTTCTTACAGAGTTTTTATGGTTTTAGGTCTTACCTTTAAGTTTTCAACACATCTTGAGTAAATTTTTGTACAATGTGCAAGGAGAGGCTCCAGTTTCAGTTTTCTGCATATGGCTACCCAGTTTTCCCAACAGCATTTATTAAATAGGGGATTCTTTTCTCATTGTTTGTTTCTGTCAGGGTTTTCAAAGATCAGATGATTGTAGATGTGTAGTGTTATTTCCAAGGCCTCTATTCTGTTCCATTGGTTTATATATCTGTTTTGGTATCAATACCATGCTCTTTTGGTTACTGTAGCCTTGAAGTATAGTTAGAAGTTAGAGAGCGTGATGCCTCCTGCTTTGTTCTTTTTGTCTAGGTGCAGATCATGCAGGATCATACAGCCTCTTTTCTGGTTCCATATAAAACTTAAGCAGATTTTTCTAATTCTGTGAAGAAAGTCAGTGGTAGCTTGATGGGAATAGCATTGAATATATAAATTACTTTTGGTAGTATGGCCATTTTCAAGATACTCATGCTTCCTCTCCATGAGCATGAAATGTTTTTCCATTTGTTTGTGTCATCTCTTATTTCCTTGAACAGTGGTTTGTAGTTCTCCTTAAAGATGTTTTTCACATCCATTTTAAGTTGTATTCTAAGGTATTTTATTCTCTTTGTATCAATTATCAATGGGAATTCACTCATGACTTGGCTCTCTGTTTGTGCATTATTAGTGTATAGGAATGCTTGTGAATTTTGCACATTGATTTTGTTTCCTGACAGTTTGCTGAAGTTGCTTATCAGCTTAAGGGGTTTTGGGACTGAATCAATGGGGTTTTCTAATTATACAATCATTTCAATTGCAAGCAGAGACAATTTGAATTCCTCCCTTCCTGTGTGAATTCCCCTTATTTCTTTCTCTTGCCTGATTGCCTTGGCCAGAACTTTCAGTACTACATTGAACAGGAGTGATAAGTGAGGGCATCCTTGACTTGTGCCAGTTTTCAAAGGGATTTCTTCAAGCTTTTGCCCATTCAGTATGATATTGACTGTGGGTTTGTCATAAATAGCTCTTATTATTTTGACATATGTTCCATTAATACCTAGTTTATTGAGAGTTTCAGCATGAGAGGGTGTTGAATTTTATTGAAGGCCTTTCCTTCATCTATGGAGATAATCATGTGTTTTTTTCATTTGTTCTGTTTATGTGATGGATTGTGTTTATTGATTTGCATATGTTGAACCAACCTTGCATCTGAGGGATTAAGCTTACTTGATTTTGGTAGATAAGCTTTTTGATGTGCTGCTGGATTCAGTTTGAAAGTATTTTATTGAGGATTTTCACATGGATGTTCATCATGGATACTGGCCTAAAGTATTCTTTTTGTTGTTGTTTCCCTGCCAGGTTTTGGTATCAGGATAATGCTGGTCTCATAAAATGAGTTATGGAGGAGTCCTTCTTTTTCTATTGTTTGAAATAGATTCAGAAGGAATGATACCAGAATTTGGCTGTAAATCTGTCTGTTTTGGGGTTTTTTGGTTGGTAGGCTATTAATTACTGCCTCAGTTTCAGGACTTGTTATTGATCTATTCAGAGATTTGACTTCTTCCTGGTTAATCTTAGGAGGGTGTATGTATCCAGGAATTTAACCATTTTTTCTAGATTTTCTAGTTTATTTGCATAGAGGTGATTATAATATTTCCTGATGGTAGTTTCTGTTTCTGTGGAATTAGTGGTGATATTTCCTTTATAATTTTTCATTGAGTCTATTTGATTATTCTCTCTCTTTCTTTTCATTATTCTGGCTAATGGTCTATCTATCTTGCTTATCTTTTCAAAAAACCAGCTCCTGGATTTGCTGATCTTTTGAGGGGTTTTCAAGTCTTTATCTTATTCAGTTCTGCACTGGTCTTACTGATTTCTTGTCTTCTGCTGGCTTTGAATTTGTTTGCTCCTGCTTCTCTAGTTCTTTTTTTCCTCCTATTTATCTTTTTCTTTTTATTTTTTATTGTACTTTAGGTTCCAGGGTACATGTGCAGATCATGCAGGATTGTTGCATAGATACACACATGGCAAGGTAGTTTGCTGCCTCCATCCCCCCGCCACCTATATCTGGCATTTCTCCCCATCTTATCCCTCCCCAACCTCCCCACCCCCTGGTGTTTCTCCTCTAGCCCCGTCAAACAGACCCAAGTGTGTGATTCTCCCCTCCCTGTGTCCATGTGTTCTCATTGATCAACACCAGCCTATGAGTGACAACATGCAGTGTTTGATTTTCTGTTCTTGCGTCAGTTTTCTGAGAATGATGGTTTCCAGGTTCATCTATGTCCCTACAAGGAAACAAACTCATCATTTTGTATGGCTGCATAGTATTCCATAGTGTATATGTGCCACATTTTTCTCATCCAGTCTATCGTCGAGGTGCATTTGGGTTGGTTCCAGGTCTTCGCTATTGTAAACAGTGCTACAATGAACGTACATGTGCATGTGTCTTTATAATAGAATGATTTATAATCCTTTGGATATATACCCAGTAATGGGATTGCTGGGTCAAATGGAATTCCTATTTCTAGATCCTTGAGGAAATGCCACACTGTCTTCCACAATGATTGAATTAATTTACACTCCCACCAGCAGTGTAAAAATGTTCCTGTTTCTCCACATACTCTCCAGCATCTATTGTCTCCAGATTTTTAAATGATTGCCATTTTAACTGGCATGAGATGGTATCTCAATGTGATTTCTATTTGCATTTCTCTAATGACCAGTGATGATCAGCATTTTTTTCATATGTTTGTTAATCTCTAATGTCTTTTTTTTGAAAAGTGTCTGTTCATATCCTTTGCCCACTTTTGAATGGGTTTGTTTGTGTTTTTCTTGTAAATCTGTTTTAGTTCTTTGTAGATTCTGGATATTAGTCCTTTGTCAGATGGGTAGATTGCAAAAAATTTTTTCTCATTCTGTTGGTTGCCTGTTCACTGTAATGATTATTTCTTTCATTGCACAGAAGCTCTGGAATTTAATTAGAACCCATTTGTCTATTTTGGCTTTCATTGCCAATGCTTTTGGTGTCCTTGCCTATGCCTATGTTCTGAATGGTGTAGCCTAGATTTTCTTCTACTGTTTTTATGCTGTTAGGTCTTATGTTTAAATCTTTAATCCATCTGGAGTTGATTTTAGTGTAAGGTATCATGAAGGGGTCCAGTTTTTGCTTTCTGCTCATAGCTAGCCAGTTTTCCCAACATCATTTTGTAAATAGGGAATCCTTTCCCCATTGCTCGTTTTTGCCAGATTTGTCAAAGATCAGATGGTTGTAGATATGTGGCATTGTCTCTGAGGCCTTTGTTCTGTTCCATTTTCTATATGTCTCTTTTGATACCAGTAACATGCTATTTTGATTACTGCAGCCTTGTAGTAGTTTGAAGTCAGATAGGGTGATGCCTCCAGCTTTGTTCTTCTTGCTTGGGATTGTCTTGGCTTTGCAGGTTCTCCTTTGGTTTTGTATAAAGTTTAAGATTTTTTTTTTGAATTCTGTAAAGAGGGTAATTTGTAGCTTGATGGCAATAACATTTAATCTATGAATTACTTTGGGCAGTATGGCCATTTTCGCGATATTGATTCTTCCTAACCATGGGCATGGAGTGTTTTTCCATATGTTGGTGTTCTCTCTTATTTCCTTGAGCAATGGTTTGTGGTTCTCCTTGAAGAGGTCCTTTACATCCTTTGTTAGATGTATTCCTAGGTATTTTATTCTCTTTGTAGCAATTGTGAATTGGAGATGGCTCTTGATTTGGTGCTCTATTAGTCTGTTATTGGTGTACAGGAATGCTTGTGATTTCTGCACATTGATTTTGTATCCTGAGACTTTGCTAATGTTGCTTATCAGTTTAAGGAGATTTTGGGCTGAGACAATGGGATCTTCTAAATATACAGTCATGCCATCTGCAAATACAGACAATTTGTCTTCCTCCTTTCCTAACTGAATACACTTTATTTCCTTATCTTTCCTGATTGCTCTAGCTAGAACTTCCAATACTATATTGAATAGGAGTGGTGAGAAAGGGCATCCTTGTCTACTGCCAGATTTCAAAGGGAATGCTTCCAGTTTTTGCCCATTCAGTAAGATATTGCCTGTGGGTTTGTTGTAAATAGCTTTTATTATTTTCAGATATGTTCCATTGATACCTAGTTTATTGTGAGTTTTTACCATAAAGGGCTGGTGAATTTTGTCGAAGGCCTTCTCTGCATCTATTCAGATAATCATGTGGGTTTTGTCTTTGGTTCTGTTTTTGTGGTGGATTACATTTTATTTGTGATTTTAGTGTGTTAATTTTAGCTCTTTTATGCTTCCTCCTGTGGGCATTTAGTGCTATAAATTTCCCTCTAAACCCTGCTTTAGCTGTGTCCCAGAGATTCTGGTATGTTGTGTGTTTGTTCTCAATGGTTTCAAATAATGTATTTATTTCTGCCTTAATTTCATGATTTACCCTCTAGTCATTCAGCAGCAGGTTATGCAGTTTTCATGTAGTTGCGCAGTTTTTAGTGAGTTTTTTAATCCTGAGTTCTTATTTTATTGCACTGTGGTCTAAGAGACTGTTTTGATTTCTGTTCTTTTGCATTTGCTGAGGAGTGTTTTACTTACAATTATGTGATCAATTTTAGAATAAGTATGATGTGGTAATAAGAAGAATGTATATTCTGTTGATTTGGGGTGAAGAGTTATGTAGATATTTGTTAGGTCCACCTGACTTAGACAGGAGTTCAAGTCCTGCATATTCTTGTCAATTTTCTGCCTCTCTGATCTGTCTCATATTGATAGTGGGGTGTTAAATTCTCCCAGTATTATTATGTGGGAGTGTAAGTCTCTTTGCACATCTCTAATAACTTGTTTTATGAATATGGGTGCTCCTGTATTGGGTGCATATATATTTAGGACAGTTAGCTCTTTTTGATGCATTGATCCCTTACCATTATGTTATGCCCTTCTTTGTTTTTATTGATCATTGTTGGTTTAAAGTCTGTTTTCTCTGAGACTAAGATTGCAACCCTGCTTTATTTCCTTTCCATTTGCTTGGTAAATATTCCCCATCCCTTTATTTTAGCCTATGTGTGTCTTTGCACATGAGATGTGTCTCCTGAATATAGCAAAGTGATGAGTCTTAACTCTTTTTTTTATTGAATTTGCCAGTCTGTTTCTTTTAATTGGGGCATTTATCCCATTTACATTTCAGGTTAATATTGTTCTGTGTGAATTTGATCCTGTCATTATAATGCTTGCTGGTTATTTTGCCATTAGTTGATGTAGTTTCTTCATAGAGTCCATTGTCTTTACAATTGGTGTATTTGTGCAGTGGCGTGTACTGGTTTTTCCTTTTACGTATTTAGTTATTCCTTCAGGAGTTCTTGTAAAGCAAGCCTGGTGGTGACAAAATCTCTATGTATTTTCTTGTCCATAAAGGATTTTATTTCACCTTCACCAATGAAGCCTAGTTTGGCTGGGTATGACATTCTGGATTGAATATTCTTTTCTTTAAGATTGTCAAATGTAGGCCCCCACTATCTTCTTGTTTGTAGGTTTCTGCAGAGACATCTGCTGTTAGTCGGATGGGCTTCCCTTTGTCTGATCTTTCTTTCTATCTGCCCTTAACATTTTTTATTCATTTCAACCTTGGTAAATCTGATGATTATGTTTCTTGGGGTTGCTCCTCTTGAGGAATATCTTTGTGGTGTTTTCTGTATTTCCTGAATTTTAATGTTGTCTTGTTTTGATAGGTTGGGGAACTTCTCCTGGATAATATCCTAAATAGCACTTTCCAACTTGGTTTCATTCTCTCCATCACTTTCAGGTACACCAATCAAACATAGATTTGGTCTTTTAACATAATCCCATATTTCTTGGAGTATCTGTTTATTTTTTTCATTGCTTTTTCTCTAATCTTGTCCTCATGCTTTATTTTATTAAGTTGATCTTTATTTTTGGATATCCTTTATTCCACTTGATTAATTTGGGGTTTGATACTTGTGTGTGCTGCATGAGGTTCTCTTGCTATGTTTTTCAGCTCCTTCAGGTCATTTATGTTCTTTTCTAAACTGGTTATTTTAGTTAGCAGTTCCTATAACCCTTTATCAAAGTTCTTAGCTTCCTTGCATTGGGTTAGAGCATGCTCTTTTAGCTCAGAGTATTTTATTATTACCCACCATCCAAAGCCTTATTCTGTTAATTCACCAAACCCATTCTCTATCCAGTTTTGTTCCCTTTCTGGTGAGGAGTTGTGATCCATTTGAGGATAAGAGGTATTCTGTCTTTTGGACTTTTCATCCTTTTTGCGCTGGTTTTTCCTCATTTTTGTGAATTTATCTATGCTTTGTCTTTGATGTTGGTGCCTTTCAGATGGTGTCTGTGAATGGGTGTCTTTTTTGTTGATGTTCATCTATTCCTTTCTGTTTGTTAGTTTTCCTTATAACAGTCAGGACTCTCTGCTTCAGGTGTACTAGAGTTTGCTGGACGTCCACTCCAGACCCTCTTTTCCTGGATGTCACCAGTGAAGTCTGCAGAACAGGAAATATTGCAGCCTGTTCCTTCCTGTGGAAACATCATCCCAGAGGGGCACCTGCCAGATACCAGCCAGAGCTTTCCTGTATGAGGCGTCTGTCGAACCCTGCTGGGAGGTGTCTCCCAGTCAGGAGGCATGGGGGTCGGGGACCCACTTGAGAAGGTAGTCTGTCCCTTCGCAGAGTTCCAGTGCTGTGCTGTGAGATCAGCTGCTTTCTTCAGAGCCAGTAGACGGAACATTTAAGTCTGCTGAAGCTGCTCCAATAGCTACCCCTTCCCCCAGGTGCTCTGTCCCAGGGAGATGAAAGTTTGATCTATAAGCCTCTAACTGGGGCTGCTGTCTTTCTTTCAGAGATGTCCTGCCCAGAGAAGAGGAATCTAGAGAGGTAGTCCAGCTATAGCAGCTTTGCTGAGCTGCAGTGGGCTTCACCAAGTTTGAACTTCCTGGCAGCTTTGTTTACACTGTGAGAAGAAAACCTCCCACTCAAGCCTCAGTAATGGCAGATGCCACCCCCAACCACCAACATATCTGAGCATCCCAGGTCAACTTCAGACTGCTCTGATGGCAGCAAGAATTTCAAGCTAGTGGATCTTAGCTTGCTGGGCTCCATGGGGGTGAGATCTGCTGAGCTAGACCACTTGGCTCCCTGGCTTCAGCCCCCATTCAAGGGGAGTGAACAGTTCTGTCTGGGTATTCAAGGTACCACTGGAGCATGAAAAATACCTCCTTCAGCTATCTCATGTCCGCCCAAATGGCCACCCAGTTTTGTGTTTGAAACCCAGGCGTCTGATGGTGTAGGCACCCAAGGAAATCTCTAGGTCTGTGGGTTGTGAAGACAGTGGGAAAAGTATAGTATCTGGGTCAGAATGAACTGTTCCTCATGACACAGCCCCTCATGGCTTCTGTTGACTAAGGGAGAAAGTTCCCCAACACATTGCACTTCCCAGGTGAAGTAATCTCTCACCCTGTTTCTGCTTGCCCTTCATGACTGCACCCACGGTCTAAGCAGTCCCAATGAGATGAACCTGGTACCTCATTTAGAAATGCAGAAATCACCCACTTTCTGAATTTTCTCGCTGGGAGCTGCAGACTGGAACTATTCCTATTTTGTTATCTTGCCAGCCACCTGAAGTTTCTTACAATTATTTCGTTGCTATCTATTGCTCTCTTCAGTTCAATTAATATTTAATTTATTTAGGGGCTTCATTGTTGGGTACACATATGTATATAATTGTTTTTTTTAATTTTTATTGCATTTTAGGTTTTGGGGTACATGTGCAGAACATGCAAGATAGTTGCATAGGTACACACGTGGCAGTGTGTTTTGCTGCCTTCTGCCCCTTCACCCATATTTGGCATTTCTCCCAATGCCATCCCT
>CM052649.1:28187910-28257780 GCA_028533165.1 Leontopithecus rosalia | reverse complement strand
AGGTTTATCAAAGATTGTATGGTTGTAGATGTGTTTTGATGCCTCCGATGCCTCTGTTCTATTCCATTGGTCCATATCTCTGTTTTGATACCAGTACCATGCTGTTTTGATTACTGTAGCCTTATAGTATAGTTTGAAGTCCGGTAGTGTGATGCCTCCTGCTGTGTTCTTTTTGCTTAGGATTGACTTGGCTATGCAGGCTATCTTTTGGTTCCATATGAAGTTCAAGGTGTTTTTTTCCAGTTCTGTAAAGAAAGTCAATGGTAGCTTGATGGGGATAGCATTGATTGTGTAAATTACTTTGCCAGTATAGCCATTTTCACGATATTGATTCTTCCTAACCATGAACATGGAATGTTTCTCCATCCGTTTGTGTCCTCTCTTATTTCATTGAGCAGTGGTTTGTAGTTTTCCTTGAAGAGGTCCCTTACCTTCCTTGTAAGTTGTATTCCTAGGTATTTTATTCTCTTTGTAGCAATTGTGAATGGCAGTTCATTCTTGATTTGGCTCTCTTTCAGTCTGTTATTAGTGTATAGAAATGCTTGTGATTTTTTCACATAGATTTTATATCCTGAGACTTTGCGGAAGTTGCTTATCATTTTCAGGAGTTTTTGGGCCGAGACGATAGGATCTTCTAGATATACTATCATGTCATCTGCAAATAGAAACAATTTGGCTTCCTCCTTTCCTATTTGAATACCCTTTATTTCCTTTTCTTGCCTGATTGCTCTGGCTAGAACTTCCAGTACTATATTGAATAGGAGTGGTGAGAGGGGGCATCCTTGTCTAGTGCCAGATTTCAAAGGGAATGCTTCCAGTTTTTGCCCATTCAGTATGATATTGGCTGTTGGTTTGTCATAAATAGCTTTTATTACTTTGAGATATATTTATAATTGTTATAGCCTCTTAATGAATTGACTCCTTTATCAATATATAATGATCAATTTTTCTTGAAAAATTTATTCCATTTATTTTTACAATAATTATTAATAGTTAAGGACTCAGTATTATTATTTACGTCCTTTGATTCCCTTCCTTTTTGATTAATGGGATTTTCAAAGTGCTATGTTTGATTCCTTTCTCTATGTTATTTGGATATCTACAATAACATTCGACTGTGGTTCCTTCCATCTGGTTCTTGGTCATTAAAGATATTCTCCATGTATAAGGAGAAACAACAATACTTTCACTTCAACTTAAAGTATTCCCTTTGTTATTTCTTGTAAGGCAGGTTTAGTAGTGATGAATTCCCCAAGCATTTGTTTGTCAGGGAAAGTGTTATCTTTCTTTCATATCTGAAGGACAGCTTTGTCAGGTATAAGAGTCATGTTTTTGTATTTATGTTTTTTTTCAACACTTTGAATAGATTACTTTTTTCTGTCCTGGCCTCCATCATTACGGATGACACATATTATAATGAGATTCCTTTTAATGTAACATTCACATTTTCTCTTGCTGCTTTCAGGTTTTTCTTTGTCTTTTAATTTTGAAAGTATGATTATAATGTGGCTCATTGAAGATCTGTTTCTGTTTAATCTATTTGGTATTCTTATGAATGTTTATTTTCTTTTCAAATTTGGGAAGTTTTGTGTTATTATTTTTTGAAATAAGCCTTCTGCCCATTTCTCTGTCTCTGCTACTTCAGGAATCTCATATTACACACAATAGTGTATTTTGTAGTGACTCATAAGTCTCATAGGCTTTCTTTATATTTTATCCTTTTCTTTTTCCTGACTGGGTATATTCAAATGATCTCCTTTTTTGCTTGCTTTTCTCTTTACTAGAATGAATCTGCTGTTGCTGTTGAAATGGAAGTTTTAATTTCAGTCATTGTGCATTTCAGCTCCAGTTCTGTTTAGTTCTTTTAAGTTTTTTTCAAGCTCCTTATCAAACTTCTCATTTTATTTCTGTATTATATTCCTGAGTTAACTTAATTTTATACCTCTGTTCTCTTATACCTGACTGAGATTCCTTAAGAGTATTATTTTGAATACTTTCTCAGGCATTTTGTAGATGTTCATTTTTTTAAGGTTGGCTACTGATGTTTTATTTTGTTCCTTCAGCGTTGTTATGTTTCCATGATTATCCATAATCCTTATAATTTTTATAGGTTTTTGTGGATTTGAAGAAATAGACACATCTTCCGGTGTTAACAACCTGGCTTTGGTACATAAAACACTTACCAATTAGCCCCTCCAGAGATTATGACAGTCCAGCTAATGGGGTTCTCTGGTTGTTATGCTGCTAGAATCCTGAGAAGGGCTGACTTGGTGCCTGGGGCCATAAGAGTTTGCCTAATGCCTGTGTCTGCCAGGGCTAGCCTGGTGCCTGGGGTTATGGGGCCAGCATGAAGCCTTGGATTATGGATGCCAGTCTGGTGTAGAGTTCCAGCCTGTTGCAGTGAACACTGAGAAAGGTCTGATGCTAGGGTCTGCAGTGGCTTCAACTGCTATTTCCCCCACATGGAAGATAATTTTCTTCATGCTATACTACATGGGGTTGGGGAAAGCGTGATATGAATAATGTAAAATTGTTCTTCTCATCTTCAGAACATCTTTTCCTGCTTCTCTGTTCCACTCAGATGCTATAATCTCTCACTTGAATATTTCAGCTCTTGTCAAGCTATTTTTGCAAACCAGTGTTTATTCAAATTGATATTTTCATAAAGACATGAGTGCTGAAACTCCTATTCCTCCATCTTGCTGATTTTACTCACTGACTAAAATTTTACATTGGATTTTGTTGCTTAATTCAAAGTTTCAAATGCTCTTTAAAATATCAGACATATTAAATTTTGAAAATGGCTTAAGTTGTATAAAAATAAGTTCAAAATATGTTTTAATACATGTGTTCTCTGAAATATAAGAAAATACAAAATATTGAACATCCATGAACGACTAGGTCAAATGATGTGGAGAACACTGTCGGCACGGGTAAAAAGAAAATAATAATAAATGAAAGCAATGAGTAGTCTTACATGAAATAAGATTAAAGCCATATATAAGATTTATTTGCTTTCAAGAAAATCACTCCAGGAATCATGAACTTGAAACTGCCTTGAAATGTTCTGATTTTGTGGAGTTCAAGAGTAGTAACCAAAAGAAGAATGTGCATGTATGATAAAACCCCTCAGAGTTTGTCACGATGGAACTAGCAAAAGACTCACTTTCAGTCAGCAATTCCTAGTGATGTAAAAGGAAAAGTTAATGTTATGAAAAAGATCCAGTGCCTTGTGGTTGCACTTGAAATATAGTTTTTGCCTTTCAGTCGTATTAAGCAAATAACCCCAAGGTTTGCAAAAGTAGCTAGAGTCAGAATTTAGATACCGATAGGGACAAGAGGAAATAGAGGCCAAGGCACAGAAGAGAGAGAGAATGAGAAAGAATGAGAGGATGTCCTGCTTCATTGTCCAGGGTCACAGCCAGTAGCCACATGATGTTATTTAAAATTCAATTAACTAAAATAAAATTTAAAAAATTCAGCTCTTCAGCCTTACCAGCCACATTTCCAGTGTTTAATAGTCACTAGTTGTTATCATGTTGAACAATGCTGATGAATTGTATTTGCATTGTCACAGAAAGTGCTGGTAGAAAAAGCTGATTTTGAATATGAGAGAGAAGAGAGAAACCAGAGAGGAGGTAATTATAGGCTTAAACTGAGGGATGAGTGAAATAACAACAGTTAGTGAGAGTAACAGGTAGACGTTAGAGAGAGAACATTTGTTTTATTATTTTATCTTAATAGTTTGGGGGTACAGGTAGTTTTGGTTGTGTGGACAAGTTCCTCAGTGGTGATGTCTGAGACTTTGCTGCACCTGTCATCTGAGTGGCATACACTGTATCCAGTATGTAGCCTTTTATCCCTCACCTTAGCTCTTGCCCTATTTCAAAGACTTTCTTTTGTAACTTACAGAAAGCAAAATAAGGTGCAATATAGGGACAATAAACAGAGGGAGAAAAAGTATGAAAGCCTAAAAAGATCTGACTTGTTTGGTTTGTGATTTAAAAATAAACTCTATGATCATCACCCCAGTATACATCATATTCAGTCTTTAAAAACTAAGGACCAAAAAAAAGTGTTTTTGTTGCATCCATTTGACTTTTAGAAAACACAGAAACTAAAATTTTATCATTTCTTTCCTCATTTGTAGATGAAATAGAGCTACTGCCTTATCGGGGCAAGAAATAATGGGTGGTTTTTTAAAAAAATAAGAGAAAGACTATAAAAAAAAGCAAAGCCAGAATAATTAACACATTAAATTTTTGCTATGACTTGACATCCTAACACTTTTCAAACTTTTCCTTTCTCTGAAAAAATGGAATATAAATTGTATAAGAAAAACAAATTATTTTTAAAACAAAATATATTTTAAAGGCTAAGAAATATAATTAAGAATTAAAAGACAATCATCTAAATGTTATGTAGGCAAATATACAGGTATTTAAATTTAATGTAATCTTTGTGTATTGCCTGCTGTTTTGAATTGAATAATCTACCTACATGTTTTCCAAGGATTACACTGGGAGATCATTTGATTTTTTATTTTAAAAAAATCTCTGAAAGAGGGATTACATGAGAAAAACGCATTCTACAATGATGACAAACATGTAAATATTGAGTCTCCTTGGAAGAAAAGAGGTGTAGAGTTTCTGTGAATGGGCTGTATAGTGAAAATATAAATTTAGGAGGAAACTTTAAACTATTGCTTTCAGGAGAAATGATACACATTAAAAAATAGGTTATTATTACCAAGTAAGGAACCTGACAATTATCAATTATCATCTTTCTTTCTTTTCATCCCTTGTTTTGAGAATGGTTTACATTTACTAATCTGTAGTAAATGTACTATTCTGTCTCACTTTCCATTTTCTCCTCTATTTAGTAGAATAAAATTATACTAAACTGGTTGTTTCATTCTATTTGCTCTTTTCCCTTTTAATTTATTGTAGATGTCAATTACATCTCCAAATATATATTCTAGGTAGAACAATCTTTATATTCTGACACATTTTTCAATTCCTAGATTTCTCTACCTAGAGAAATTTAGAACTCATATCATTTTTTTCTTGTATACCAAATTTTCTCATCCTTTCTTATTAATATCATTAACTTTGGGACTGATGCATCTGTATTCATGTAGCTGCATACGTATGGAAATATATGTAATCTTACTCTGATTTTCACATATTGTATTGTAACTTCATCTTAAATGCCTGTGACTTCCAGTAAGCTCCCTAAAATAGAGAAGTCTTATTATGTTTTAATTATAGAGGGATTTGTGATGAGTTGAACCACAAAAGTACATTGAGATTATTTATAAGATGCCTATATAATTTTTAAATAAATAATTTGGTTTTCTTCTGAGTGGTAAAATTTTTCTGCTAAATAAACTATGAGACTGAGCTGGACAATGATTTATGATTCCTGGGCTTTTTCAAATGGCTTTGATCATGCTGGCGAATATTATTTTTTTAACTATCTCAGTCTATGATTAAACAGAAATCATGAAGGACTAGACATTTAGAGTGGAAACAGAATACTGACAGTCGGAGAAAGCAAGTAAGGACAGCAGAGAAACTTTGTTTAATATGTGACAAACAGTGATAATTAAAGGGAGAAATGACTCAACATAATTAAACAACATGAAGAAAGATTTATTTTGAACCACTTTGACAAGCTTATGTCTAAGTTTAGCCTTTTTGAGAATGAAATGCACTGACATTTACAACATTTTGAAAATAGTAAAGTCTACTTTAAACTTCAATTACCAGAAAAATAAAATAACTTGAGATAAAATTTCATCTTTCAAGACCATATTAATGTATCTAAGTCCTTAGTAGCAAATATAATCTCCATGGCTGTGTGAAATTTTTATATTTTTTCTTAACTGCTGCTTTCATGGTATCTATATTATCCTCAGACATAGAAGATTTTCAATAAAATTTCATCATTCTTACTATCATTTATTGTTCAATCATTGTTAACTGAGTATGCTCTCTTTCCCAAGCATGTGATAGGGCTGCAAATATAAATAAGGTCAAGGAGTCTAGAGAGATGCAGCCAAATGACAGAAACTATGATATTTGATACATTTGGATGTAAGTAAAAAGGAATTGCCAATTTGGCTTTCCTTCCTTCCTTCCTCCCCGCCCCCCTTTTTCTTTCTTTCTCTCTCTCTCTTTCCTTTCTTTCTTTCTTTCTTTCTTTCTTTCTTTCTTTCTTTCTTTCTTTCTTTCTTTCTTTCTTTCCTTTCTATTTATTTCTTTTCCGTTCTTTCCTCTCTCTTTCTTTCTTTCTCTTTCTTTCTTCTTTTTTTCTTTTTTTCTTCTTTTTTCTTTCCGTGATGGAGTCACTCTCTGTTGCCCAGGCTAGAGTGCAGTGGCATGATCTCTGCTCACTGAAACCTGTCCTGGGGCCAAGCAATTCTCCTGTCTCAGCCTCCAGAGTGGCTGTGATTACAGGTGCGTGTCACCACCCCCTGGATAATTTTTGTATTTTTAGTAGAGACAGGTTTTCACATGTTGGTCAAGCTGATCTCAAACATGACCTCAAGTGATTTGTCCTCTTTGGTCTCCCAAAATGCTGGGATTACAGACGTGAGCCATTGCACCTGGCCAGAAATTTAATAGAGGTGCAGACAAGTCCTTTATCAAGCTACTTACCAGACAAATTGGAGAGAAACAGATGTGGGAGTTGGACAAAACATGCAGATAAGTATGAAGGTCAAGTGAAGAGCAGGGGCAGATGGTTTGTGTTTTTATCTGAAGTCTGATTTCTCAATTCTAGAGGATGGATACCAATAGGAACTTTCTAACTTTTTTTAAGAATGTAATGAGTGTAAATTAGTTCAACCATTGTGGAAGACAGTGTGGCGATTCCTCAAGGACCTAGAAATAGAAATTCCATTTGACCCAGCAATCCCATTACTGGGTATATATCCAAAGGACTATAAATCGTCCTACTATAAGGACACATGCACACGAATGTTCATTGCAGCACTGTTTACAATAGCTAAGACCTGGAACCAACCCAAATGCCAATCCATGATAGACTGGACTTGGAAAATGTGGCACATATACAACATGGAATATTATGCAGCAATCAAAAATGATGAGTTCCTGTCCTTTGTAGGGACATGAATGAATCTGGAGAACATCATTCTCAGCAAACTGACACAAGAACAGAAAATGAAACACTTTATATTCTCAGTCATAGGTGGGTGATGAACAATGAGAACACATGGACACAGGGAAGGGAGTACTACACACTGGGGTCTATTGGTGGGAATAGGGAAGGGACAGTGGGAGGGGGAGCGGGGGAGGGATAGCATGGGGAGAAATGCCAAATGTGGGTGAAGGGGTGGAAGGCAGCAAAACACACTGCCACGTGTGTACCTATGCAACTATCTTACATGTTCTGCACATGTACCGCAAAACCTAAAACGCAATAAAAAATAAAAGATTAAAAAAAAGAATGTAATGAGTTAATGTATATTTAAGTCACTTATAGAATTATTCTGGCACAAGATTAGCACTCAATAAACACTGCTTTACTGTTACGTATCTGTGACATTATTTATTCTCATACTAACAACCAGTATCCATTACATTAGAATCATGCATTATGTTTTGTTTGCTGAAGATGCACAGAATAATTACTGTTTAATGTTGAGATGATGGATTTTCTAATTGAATAAGCTCTTGCTCTAGAAGAGAGAAATCCTGGGGGAAATAAGTAAAATATAAAAATATACAAAAGTAGTCTCTTATATGTTTAATTATAGACTATTCTAAGCATATTAAATGACAAAATCCAGGCAATTAATATAATAGATTTTTAAAGTTTTGTAGACATTTCATCCAAATATTCCCCAAAAATAAGCACTAATTCTTACTCAGTTTCTAAGACAGAGAGGGCCAGCAGTAGAAAGTTACCTGAAAATGATCATAGCCTCTGCATTCCAGTTTTCCTTCTGCCATCATAGCAGACTAGTAAAACTTCACTAGTCTTTGGAGGTTTTTTGTTTTGTTTTGTTTCGTTTTGTTTAAATGTGATTAGTGATACCAACGTACAGTTTCCTTCTGAGTATTGGGTAAGAATAACGTAAGTTAAAATGTTGTGGGAGTATCATTTAAATAATATTAAAATGACAAATTAGGGCACTTTGAAGTACAGCTATGAGACAAATTGGGACCAGTTATCTGGTATTTTATGTACTTGGTGGGAGGCAACACTTCCCACTTTGTTTATCTATGAATACCTTAAAATAAAATAGTATATTTTGAAAATTATTTCCTGCAGATATCTTATTATGAACTTCTGCTGCTGAAGAACTTGCTGAAAATTATCTGATTTGGGATGGATATGGTATTTCCACATCTGTAATATGATTCTTCCAAGTGTGTAGCTACTCCATAAACACTAATTGCAGAGGTTATAGCAACAGCTTCTGAAAACAAAATATAAATTACTCAACCTGAAAATACACATGTATTTCAAATAAGTCAATTTTGGCAGAAGAGGAAAAGAGGCTTAAGTGCCATGTTTATATGCATATGAACACTGGTGCCTTTGGGATCACTCTATCACCTTTCATACGATATTGCAATGTTGCTCCCCACAAACAGGAGGGAAAGTTGCTATCACAAATTGTTTAATACACTTTCCTTTGTGCAATCAACTTCATTTTTTTGACACAAGATATCCAAGTCCACATTATCCCTTTCAGAGTTCAAGCATGAGGCCAGGCAGGGCACTGTAATACCAGAACTTTGGAAGGCCGGTGTGGGTGGATCACCTGAGATCAGGAGTTCAAGACCAGTCTGGCCAACACGGTTAAACTCTACCTCACTAAAAGTATAAAAATTAGCTGGGTGTGGTGTTGCACACCTGTAATCCCAGCTATTTAGGAGGCTGCATAAGGAGAATCTCTTCAACCTGGGAGGCCAAGGTTGCAGTGAGCAGAGATCACTGCACTCCAGTGAGCGGAGGCCACTGCACTCCAGCCTGGGTGGCAGAGCCAGACTCTGTTTCAAAAAATAAATAAAATAAAATAAAATAGAAGTTCAAACTTGAAGAAGAGTAATGAAAACAAGTTAAGGGGAAGGGGACATAAGAACCTCTTCATCAAAGGATATATAAATACAGTTAGATAAGAGTAATTTTTAAAAAGACAGCATAGACAAATATATAGCAACAAAAAGTTGATAAGTGATTTCCTTGGTCCAAATTACAGTGAGGAGACAAATGAGAAATGACTGTTAATGGTTGTGGAGTTTTTTTTATCAGGTATTAATCTATAAGTTATTGGTTGTACAACTTTCTGATCATATTAAAAATCACTGCATCATACATTTTACATGGGTAAATTGTATGATATGCAAATTGCATCTTAAAAATTGTTTAAAAATAACTTTTTCTGCATTTATATTTTACCTTTTTATTTTGTTTTGTCTTCTAACACAGACATAAATATTTATGCATCCCTAATAAAGCTTTCTTCAAAAATATTTATAATTATTCCTGGATCAACAGCTTGATTCTTTAATAAAAACAAGGGAATTGTGTTACTTTGATATATTTCAGGACTATTAAAACAAATAACATAATATTTAATAAAATTAAATTAAATGTGAAGAATAAAGCCTGCTGAAGTTAGATAATGAAATTTGTATGTTCATGTATATACACAATTCATAGTATAGGCTTATTACCAAAGTTACTATAGACAATGCTTACATATATATCCTTATTTCCTTTAAAATTAAAACAACATTACAAGGTATTTAAAACTAATAATTAAAGTTTATTTAAAGATAATTTTTTACTTATGTATTACCTTTATTTCTCTTAAAAATTTTTAGAAGAAAAATAAAAATAATTTTTATTCACTGAGATATCCATTTTGTAAGATTAAAAACACTGATGGCTAGTCAGTCATTAATGTAGTTTTCTACATCTTACGCTAGTCAGAATGGTTTTAATTAAAAAGTCGAAAAATAAAT
This sequence comes from Leontopithecus rosalia, assembly GCA_028533165.1. Classification (NCBI taxonomy): domain Eukaryota; kingdom Metazoa; phylum Chordata; class Mammalia; order Primates; family Cebidae; genus Leontopithecus; species Leontopithecus rosalia. Next base: position 28,247,776 of record CM052649.1, on the reverse strand, counting down.
GTTGGCAAAGCTGCAGAGAAAAGAGAACACTGATACACTGTTATAAGGATGTAAATTATTTCAACTACTCTGAACAGCAGTTTGAAGATATCTCAGATAACTTGAAACAGAACTATAATTCAACCCAGCAATCTCATTACTGGGTATATACCCAAAGGAAAATAATTATTCTAAAAGTCACATTCACAGGTATGTTCACTGCAGCACTATTCATAGTAGAAAAGACATCTAGTCAACACAGGTGCCCATCAAGGGTGGAAGGGATAAAGAACATGTGGTATCTATACACCATGGAATACTACTCAGCCATTAAAAATAATGAAACTATGCCCTTGCAGTGATATGGATGTAGCTGGATGTCATTATTTTAAGCAAATTAACATAGGAACAGATAATCTTAAATACTTAGTGTTCTCACTTATGAGTGAAAGCTAAACACCGGGTACACATGCACATAAACATGGGAGCAATAATCCACTGAGCGCTCCTAGAGGGATGAGTCAGAGAGGGAGGCAAGGGCTTAAAAATACATATTGGGTACTATGCTCACTATCTGGGTGATGGATGTATTTGTACTCCAAATATCAGCAACACAAAATATACCTCTGTAAAAATCCTGCACATGTACTTCGATTCTAAAATGAAAGTTGAAAAAATGAAATAAAATAAAATAAGAAGTGTCTCTGTACCACTACATAACTAGTTTCCCAGGAGAATAGAAAAAAAAAAAAAGAATAAGACAATTATTTGAAGATACAAGGAATGGTAATGTTCCCAGGAGATGAAAATTATTAATTATATATACAAGAAGTTTAGCAAAACCCCAATATACTATTTGTATATCTTTTGCTTAAGTGATTTAAACCAAAGAAAAAGAGAAAATCTCAAGGGGCTATAAAAGAGTACTAATTACCTGCACATGTGCCTTTTTTACAGTAGAACAACAACATAAATGACTAGTGACTTCTGATCAGAAAAAAAAGATAAAAGTTAAAAGAAAATAGAATTTCAAAATGGCAGAAAGAAAATAAATCAGAATTTTAATCTATAATTTTATATTCAATAAATATATTGTTTTAAATTTCAGCAGGTTTCAAAAAGTATTTCCAGTCAAAAGCTGAAAGTATTTCATCCAGTGAATTCACCATGAAAAATAATAAAAATATTCCTCAAGCTGAAGGGAAAATTTAACATATAACCAGACTTACGCTATGTAACTAAAAGCTCCAGAAAAAGAATATACTTAAAAAATTATAAAAATGCAGATTTTTAGTATTCTTTCATATGTAGAGTCCTAAAATTATTAATAGCTTAATATTATTTTAAATTAAATAAAATACTTTATATTGTAAAAGAAAGTAAAATATAAAACAAGAAGTACACAAAGCTTGGAAGAAAATAAACATATGAACACGGGGGGAGCATCACACACTGGGGTCTGTAAGGGGGCAATAGTGGAGGGACAGTGGGGTGTGGGGAGTCGGGGAGAGATAGTATGGGGAGAAATGACAGATATAGGTGATGGGGAGGAAGGTAGCAAATCACACTGCCATGTGTGTACCTGTGCAGCAATCTTGCATGTTCTTCACATGTACCCCAAAACCTAAAATGCAATTACAAAAAAAGAAAATACACATATTTTACTCTTATAAGGTTCCTAGAATAATTATGAAATAGAATAATATTTGCATATTAAAATGCACAGCATGGTGAAAAGAAACATAGATAGGTATATTCACAAGAAAGAAAACAGGGAAGACAAAGAAAGAAAAAATAAACAGAAATCAGATAAATGAATGCCAAACATTAAGATGGAAGACTTAAATCAGATAATTATTAATTGTATATGTTTGAATTAAACCTTTCAATTAAAAGACAAAGATGCCAAACATAATGAACAAGTAAGGTCATGTTATACATTGCTAACAAAAAAACACATTTTAAATACATAGATATACTCAAGCTGAAACTAATATATTGAAAATGACATACTATGTAAACACTAAGCCAAAGTGGCCTAGATTGGCTATATTACTAACTATATGACGTAACTTCCACCGGAAAGGAACTTCCTTAACCTTATAGAGGGCAACTTAGGGCATCTAATACTGTACTTACTATGATTAAAAAATTGAACGCTTTCTCCTTGAGCTCAGGAACAAGATAAGCCTATCTCTCTGCCTTCACCTTTCGATTAAATGTTGTATGAGAAAATATGTGAAATATATAACTGATTATTTTTAATAGATGCAGTGTTGTACACGCATAAACTAATTATTGAAGTTGCTTCCTTTTTTTCAAATGCTTTAGTTTCTGTTTTTGTAGTACTTTCCTGGTGATTTGATCTATTCGCGCATGTACAAGTCAGGGGTACTAAAACAACAAGTTCAAGTAACGTGCATGTGGGGTACTTGCCCATCGTGTCCTTTACGGTAGGATGATGATGAACTTTCTGTCACTTATTGTGAAAATCACTGCTGATAGTATTATTTTTATTTGGTCTTCGGTTTGTTATACGTTTTTGAGAAGATAATGCCCATTTCTTATCAGCCATCTAAATAAAGCGTTAACAATTAGAACATCAAATAGTAGAAATCTTTGGCTAGCCCTTTATCCTCCTGTGAGCAGGATAGTCTCCCAACATTTAGGTTTTTGTCTCAGGCCAAATAATTTTGGTTTGCTGCTCTCTAGAGTATAATCCTCCTCTTCTTTAATTAAAAAAAAATGTCCATAGGTTTTTGGGGAATGTGCAGTGTTTGGTTACATGAGTAAGTGCTTTGGTGGTTATTTGTGAGACCTTGGTGCACCCATTATTGGAGCAGCATACACTGTACCCGATTTGTAGTCTTTTATCCTTCACCCTCCTCCCACTCTTTCTTCCACTTTCTTCCAAGTCCCCAGAATCCATCATACCATTCTTATGCCTTTTCATCCTCATAATTTAGCTCCCATTTATAAGCGAGAACATACAATATTTGGTTTTGCATTCCTGAATTACTTCACTTAAAATAATAATCTTCAGTTCTATCCAAGTTGCTGCAAATGCCATTATTTCATTCCTTTTTATGGCTGAATAGTATTCCTATCTGGTTTTAAGTAGAGAAAGTGCAATCTCCTGCATGTATAGAGAAGGGAGAGGAGACTTTTGTGGAATTTATTCTAAATTAGGCCTTCAACTAGTCCCCCTGGTTTTAATGTTATCTTCCTTCATCTTTCAAAGTTTACTGTCACCAATTACTATGGTTTCAGGAAAATGCATAGGAGTATGTTAACTACATTTTGGCTTCCGCCACCGAAAAATTAAAATACTATCTTCTCAAGTTTATTGCATTTAATGAAAAGATCTGTTATCTCTTTAATCCTTTTAAACACACTTAGGCTATATGCAAGTGTGCCTGTGTGTGCTAATTAACTTTTGTCTTTCTGAAATGTTATGCTCTTGAGGTTGACTTTGAGTTTAAGGCCATGGCTTGAGGTCTCCTGGGGCATTTGCTGTTGACTTTCACTTACTCTGAATGTTGTCATTTTTGATTTTGAGCTTATGAGCTCATCTTAATGTAGCATCTTTTGATTTTCCCCTTAGTAAATCCTACATGAACTAATGCATTCCTCCAGAGCAATTTTTCATTTGATTCCTAGATCCCCCAAGGGTTTCCACCACACCAGGATCATTTTTTAATTGCCAGCTTCTCAGCTTGAGGTATTCTCACATTGAGGACAGTGTAAGTCCGTGTTCAAACACGACAAAGTTGCAGCCTATTCTTTTGGTTTCTGTTGAGGATATTTTCCAACACACATGGCAAAGTAAATTTTATTTTATCTGATGACAGATTGAATTAGTTCTTTTATTACTGATACTGGAGGTCTTTGCTCCTACTAATTCTTTAGGATTTTTGTAAGCACGAAAGCCCACAACTCTAATTATTACTATTTCAATAACCGTGCACGGCTACTGCTTTATTAACTTATTTACCTCTTTGTCTAGTTCTCAGAATATTCTTCACTTCTGGCATCTACGATGCCCCAACATTTTTTTTTAATGTATACTATATTTTAAGTTATAATTTATCCAGAACATTTAGTTTTCCTTTTTCAGAAATAAATAATTGTAAATATATTACTTTAATTCACTACACATTATAAGTAGTATTTTAAAGAGATAACTGTATTTGTGTTTCTTAACACAAATTTCTTAACAGTGATACATGTTCATCAAAAAGAATAACTTTCAAAGGTGGACCACAGTGTTTGTATTCATATGTATGCATGTGTGTGTCTTTGCTTTCTCAATATCCTTTTTGAAAATCTCACAGCTTTCAGTGCTATCATATTTGTTCACGTGCTACTCAGTTCCTGAGACCTCCACTTGCACTGGTTTTTGATTTGCTGCACTAGGTAGATTTTCTCAATCATCAAAATAAACTCTTGAGGATTCTGCTCTATCTTTTCATCTATCTTCCAAGTGATACCTTCTCAAGTGTCTTACATTATAGCTTTTTGTTTGACATTGTGGTCCCCGGATTTCCCCAAGCAAATTATTTGCAATAAAGCAAAAGCAGATGGTGGCTTTTCCTAAGTTCATGCATCTCTTTAGAAATACACTGTTAGTGAAATGGTTGATTTGTGAGGCAGTCTTATCAGTTGATGGTGTGGATGGTTCAAAGTGACATTTTGAAGCTACTCTAGAATCTTCAGGTGATATCCATGGCAGGTCAGTGTTTCACAGAAGGAGAGATTTTGTGTTCAGCATTGCTCTGTTGACTTCTTGTTCAATTTATCCTTTCTTGCCGTAAGTTACAACGATTCAGAAATAGATGCTGGCTTTCTCTATTATACAAATATCTACCACTTGCCAGATAATACACCTCGTGACAGGATTGCCTTAGAAGAAATTTATGTGTTTGAAGCCATTGCCTGATTCTTAACATAAAACACTAGCATATCCACATTTTTGTTGCAGGTGGTATATATTGTAAAAGATTACAATTCTTCAAATTTATTCAAGTAAATAGGTACACAAGTATGCATAATTGTACAAATACATACATGTTGGGAAAAGCATCAAACGAGAAAGGACTTACAGGGTGCCTACATAAATTGGTTATGAGTAACATGTATACAAGGCACAACAAACTGTGGAAGGCCGCAGGAGGTCTCTGAAGAAGAAGGCCTCTCCATGGCTCATGTTCCAGTGCAGGGTGACCTAGACTCAGTTTCCATAAACATTGTGCTCAAGGATGTAAAACCCCTTCATAGCACTATGATGTAGACGGATTTGTAGGCTCCTTGTAAGGCCTGAATTTCACAAGCTGCATGTAGATAATAAGTTAAAGATAACCACGTGATCTTGTTTTATGAAACTCCCAAACTGTCACGTTATCAATCTTTAGAATGATACACCAGTTCTGGCTCACTGATTCAGTTCTGGCTCACTGATTCACTCCACCATCACCCTCTCCCTGCCATCACTCCACCCTTACCCTGTAGATCAAAGTAATTGTAACCAATAAATAGAGTGGATGATCAGAGCTCAGGGCCTTCACTGACTCCTGCAAAGTAATAAAGTGATGGCCCCCTGGTCCCACTACCTCTCTTAATCTGTCTTTTTCTCATTCCTTTGTCACCACTGAACACAGAGTACCCATGGGTGATGTAGGGCTGGCTCCCTACATTCTGGCAGCATGTGGGGCTCATGGATTCCCTACATTCTGATGCCCAATGTGGGGTTCATGGATTCCCTACACATACATATACAAATTTTATGCATACATAAATATATATATATTTTATATATTAAATATATAAAATATATATAATATATAATATATATATTAAATATATATATTATATATATTTTATATATTAAATAATATATTATATATATATATATTTATGTCTGTGTATATGTGTGTGTGTTGAGTATCCCTAATCCAAAACCTAAAGTTCAAAATGCTCCATAATCCAAAACTTTTTGGGAGCTGATTTGTGCTCAGTGGAAATGTTCATTGGAGCATTTTGGATTTCAGATTTTTGAAATAGAGACATTGAATATCATAAGTGTCCCAAAGTTTGAAAAAAGAATAACCAGAATTCAAAACACTTCTAGTCCCAAGTATTTAGGATAAGGGAGACTCAAACTGTATATACAATGTGTGTGTGTGTGTGTGTGTGTGTGTGTGTGTGTCTGTGTGTGTAAAGTGCATTTACCTTTACTATTTTTGTGAACTCATGTAATTTTATCATATCTAACAAATATCATTTTCATGCAAACATGTTAAAATTTATATTGCAAGCACTATTTTACCTTCTAAACACCAATCACATATTTCTAACTCTCCATTTAATAGCTATTTTCAGCTCCTCAATCACTATTTGAGAAAAATCTCAAATTTTCTACCTTCAAAAATCAGTTTTTTTAAATCCTCATTTTCCCATCTCCCAGTCTTCCCCCATTTCAGTTGATTCCAGCTTCTATTGATCAGTTGAAAAAACCTGTGGTTATCTTTAACTCCTGGGTTTCTATCATAAGCCATAGCCAATCAGTCATAATTTTTGGTTTTTATTTCTTCAAAATAGGTGTAAAATCTAAAACTTCCCAACACTTCCACTACTAGAACAAGATGTTTGGTGGGGGCGGTGGGTCACGCCTGTAATCCCAGCACTGTGGGAGGCCGAGGTGGGCGGATCACGAGGTCAAGAGATCGAGACCATTGTGGCCAAAATGGTGAAACCCCGTCTCTACTAAAAATACAAAAAATAGCCAGGCAGGTGGCATGTGCCCGTGGTCCCAGCTACTCGGGAGGCTGAGGCGGAAGAATTGCCTGAATCCAGGAGGCGGAGGTTGCAGTGAGCCGAGATTGCGCCACTGCACTCCAACCTGGCGTTAGAGCAAGACTCCATCTCAAAAGAAAAAAAAAAATATATAGAACAAGACGCTCACTCTGTCTCACTTGAATTATCATACTAGCTCCCTTCAATGCTCTTCTTGATTTTGATTTTTTCATCCTTTCCTCTCTCTAGTCATAGTAAAGTTTAACATGACTCAGATGATATCACTACCCTGCTTAAAATCCGTGGCTTCCCATTTCAACCTGAAAAAATTACTTACAAAAGTTTCTATGGTGTTGGCAGAATTATTATCACAATTTTACAAATAAGATATCTAAAAGACAAAGAAGATCAGTTTACTGATCCAGATTACCTGACTAAGGGTGGCAGCGCAGGATTTGAATCTAATCAGTCTTTTTCCAGCATCTATGCTTAAATTGTAACAATATAGTGTAACCTGGCAGTGAGAGACCATAGGCTCTGCTTGACAAGCACTCACTCTCTCCTCTGGCTCCTACTAATCTATTTTACTTTACTTCCTTTTAGTCTATTGGATGTTCTGTCAAACTGAACTTGTTGATACATCCCAGATAATTCAGGCACAGTTCTGCATCAGGTTCTCTGTACTGGCTTTTCTCTTCTGCTCTAATGTTCTTCTACCAGAAATCTAGTTGTTTCACATTCTAACCACATACCTATACTAAAATAATATTTAAGAGTAGTATCTTCTCATTGAAACCTAGCCTCACTTCTTTATTGAAAATTTTAGTATCCTCTCCTGTAGCCTCAGAATACTGTGCTTTTTTTAGAAGTCATTAGAACAAAGTTGAACACAAAGTAATATAGTTTCTTCTTTTTTGAACGGAGTTTCACTCTGTTGCCCAGGCTGGAGTGTAGTGGTGCAATCTCAGCTCAATACAACCTCCACCTTCTGAATCAAGGATTCTCCTGCCTCAGCCTCCTGAGTAGCTGGGATTACAGGTTTGTGCCACCACACTCAGCTATTTTTTGTATTTTTAGTGGAGATGGGGTTTCACCATATTGGTCAGGCTGGTCTTGAACTCCTGACCTTGTGATCTGCCCTCCTCTGCCTCCTAAAGTGCTGGGATTACAGGAGGGAGCCACCATGCCTGGCCAGTCTCAGACTACTTTAAACTGCCTTACATGGCTCAGTGTTTGTCCACAAACCTATTATCCTCTAATGTAATATTAAATTTAGTTCCAAATTAATTACACTTAGTTAGTTTTGGTGTCCAACAGAACAAAAATAAAGAAAAAGAATACAATTAGTATTAGAACTAGAGTAATATAAGTTAAATTGTATATATTCTAATCACTCTTTAAATTTATATACAGGCTTTTCCTCTGACTTTATTGTAAAATAGTTAATAACATTTCCAAACTGTGATAAGTGAAAATGCATTTAAATTTGTAGGGAAAAGTTAATGATTGAGGTCAGAATTTCTGATTTTTTAAGGCTAACTTTGGGAACAAAATAAACTAAATCTAATGAAGAATGTTAAATTGGTATTTTCTTATTTCCAGCATCACTGTGATTTCTCCTTCAAGGAATTTTCACTATATGTATCTCTCTTTATAAATAACTATAAAGGTATTTTGAAAATAAGCTAATAGCAAACATTTATTGAACACTTGCTAAATCTAAACCTAAGTTTGTTAGTATAGGATTCCATTTAATGAACACAAATATTTATGAGGTTCTATTTTATCCTGTATTTTATGAATAAGAAATTTAGTTTACAGAGTTTAAATGGCTCAATCGAGTTTACCCAATTAGTGACTCATCCAGAATATAAATTTAATATTTCCTCCCAATGGAGAAATTTTTATTGCCCACCGAAATACCTAAATTTTCTTTTCTAATTCTTAGTATTCAGAAATATAAAACTATTTATACCTACATTAATTTTAGAATATTTATTCCTATGACTAGTATCATTTCACAATGCCCATTTATATTAATAAACTATGTGTCCTCTTAAACTAAGACCATAAGTCTAGTATTCTTATTACTTTTTCTATCAGTTTAATTTCTCCCCAGGAAATCAAATATGTTTCCAGGTACACATAGTATTTCTAAAAGGGATATATAATGTGGGATAGGTTAAAACATAACTCCTATTCATTCTTACTCATTTGGCATACCCTGAAATTCTTATGAGACTGACTGTTTCCTATGTATGTATTTCATGGTCTCTGGTTTTCAAGGATGTCCTTTTCAAACTATCTGTATCTTCTTAAAGTACACTCACCCTTGGTGAATTAAAGTTTGTAACACAGAACAACTTTTAGCTTCCGTGGCATTTCTTGAAAGCTACTATAAATCAATTTATAATAGACTTATTTATTTAAAAGACTAATATCTACAGATAAATTATGAGCATAAAAGAAATTTCTTATCATTTACTTATATACTTTATTAATACTGTGATACTTTACATATACATTTACTGTACAATGTCTGCGTAAGTTAGGGCTTAAAAATTCAAGGAAAAATACAAACGAGATTGAAGATGAACATACTTCAACTTTTTTTTTCTATTTATTTGCTCTGATTGGAACATTATTTGATTTACATATTTGGATATATCATCAAAATATGGCACTGCACTTCAGAAAAAAATGTTTGTATGGTTTATGTTATGTTAAAATATATCTTCCTAAATGTAAATGATTAGAATATTGAAATGATTATTTGAAATATTTATGCAAATGTATATGGAAAGAAACTATAATATTATTTAAAGACTATGATTGGGAAAATGAACTAGATTAAAGGTGTGTGCGTAATTTTTATAGGCAATTACATTCAGAACCAAGTCAATATAAGACAAGGAGTAGTGACAAATACTGTTAAGAGTAGAAATAATTGCTAATTGTTAATTGTAAAAATGAAGAACAATAGTTAGTCACAAATACTGAATTAGCGACATAGCTGGTTAAATTCAACTGACTTATTATTTGCTCATCTGTAATATGGAGATAATAATACCTGCCTGACCTTCACTGAGATTTTGTAAGAGTATAAGTGTTGACAAATCTGAAAAAATAATACAAACTACTTACTGAAATATCAAAATCCTTAATCTATTTACACTGGCCTTTCTGATGTGGTTTATATGTGTATTTCCAACCTCACAATTAAACACATTTTGTTAAACATAGGATGCTATCAAAAACAAATTTATTGGCCAAGTGCAGTGGCTCACACCTATAATTCCAGCACTTTGGAGGCCAAGGCGGGTGGATCACCTGGGGTCAGGAGTTTGAGACCACCCTGGCTAACATGGCAAAATTCTGTCTATACTAAAAAATACAAAAATTAGCCAGGTGTAGTGGCACGCACCTGTAATTCCAGCTATTTGGAAGCTGAGGGAGGAGAATCACTTGATTCAGGGAAGTGGAGGTTGCAGTGAGCAAAGATCACACCATTGCACTCCAGCCTGGGTGACAAGATCAAAATTCCATCTCAAAAAAAAGGAAAATGAATTTATTTTATTCTATTGCCACAATCAATTGTAACCTTTTATACCTTCTTGCCTGTGTGCCACTTTCCCTTCCTGAAGGTCCTCCTCATTTGTGTTTGTTTCTGTTCTATTTACTGCAGAAAGAGGCTATTCTGCACCAGTCAGTGTATAAGTAGGATAACTGAAATCCCTCTGGACATTTTAAGAAGAGAAGGATTTAACCAACAATCTATATGGAAGCCCTGAAGTTGCAAAAGTGAGAAAAGACATTTCACAGATATGTAGATGATGCAATAATCCTAGCCCACAAGCCTTCACTTGCAGTTCTGGGGCTGGAGCCTTTTCTGTTGCTACTGCTGCTAAGGATATTGGAACCCACAGATTCCTGGAGGTGCCAAAATCTGCTGTTGATGCTTCTATCATAGTCAGAGCAAGAATTGACCTGTTTTAACTTCCCTTCTACATTTTCTTTTTTTTTTTTTTTTTTTTTTTTTTTTTTGAGACAGAGTTTCACTCTTGTTACCCAGGCTGGAGTGCAATGGCCCGATCTTGGCTCACCGCAACCTCCGCCTCCTGGGTTCAGGCAATTCTCCTGCCTCAGCCTCCCGAGTAGCTGGGATTACAGGCACGCACCACCGGGCCCAGCTAATTTTTTGTATCTTTAGTAGAGACGGGGTTTCACTATGTTGACCGGGATGGTCTCGATCTGTTGACTTCGTGATCCGCCCGCCTCGGCCTCCCAAAGTGCTGGGATTACAGGCTTGAGCCACCGCGCCCGGCCCCTTCTACATTTTCATAAGGTATTTCTAGTCACTGTAACTAAGTAGAAATCAGCTGTCAAAGATGTCTCCACAATATAATCTCTAGGTTCCTAGCTCTGTGTAAACGTTTTAAGAACTAGAGAGGGCTGGAATGGAACTTGGAACAAACATATAGTATCGGACACTGTTTGCACTGGTTTTCTAGGTCTGCCATAACAAAGGACTATAAATACTGAGGTTTAAATAACTAAAATTTATTTTCACACAATTCTGGAGACTAGTAGTTCAGAATTAAGGTATTGAGAGAACTGCTTTCTTCTGAGGACTGAAAGGTTTGTTTTAGACCTCTCTTCTTGGCTTGTTGATGGCTGACTTCTCTCTATGTCTCTTCACTGACCTTCTCTCAATGTATATCTGTCCAAATTATTCCTTCTTACATGAATACAAGTCATATTGCATTAGGGGCCACCCTAATGACCTCATTTAACTTGATTATGTCTGTAAAGTTTATCTGAAAATGAGATCACCTTCTGAGATATGGGGGTTAGGGTTTTGTGCATGTGAATTTGAGAGGAACACAATTCAAACCATAACAGTGTCCTGATATACCAAGTAAATACGTGAATCAAGGCCCATATGAGAGTTTATTGAACTTCTTTAACTGTGTGCTTTCTTCTCTGCTACTGTAGCAGAAATCTTGTTTTCCTACTTTTTTTAACCTTGTCTTATTGAACAGTGTGGGCCTCATTAGACAATTTTAATATATGCCGATTGACCAACCATTATAGATGATTGAGCTAAACATTTAAAGTTAACTTGATGACTTCCAAAACTTACATTTCGAAGACCTTCAATATTGTTTTCCTACGCCATTTTATTCAATTTCTTAGTATACATCTATTTATATCCTACACATCAGACATGATTTTAAAAAGGCACTGAGATTATACATTGAACATACAAATTCAATTAAATGTTCTTACTTCAAAAAGCTTATATTCAACAGAAAAACAAATAGAGCTAAATTTAAAATCTTAGCACAGCATAATAATTGTTCTTCAGATAAATGTAATGCTCTGTGAATAGAGTAAAACTAACCAGGGGCTCAACTTTCTACATCACTCATTTTCAATCCCACATATGAATCATGCTGCATATACCATCACAAACACATCCACACTGTTCTCTTCCTACAGAGCACTTATTCATCAATCCTTAAATTATTCTTTTCTTCATCTCTAAAGACTAATGCCTACTAAATTTCCTACCACATTGCCTGGAGGTTTCTTCTACATTACTCTCTTCTCCTTCCTTCTCCTCACTTTTGCACTGCTTCATTCTCTCTCTTCTTTCCTCACTTTCTATCCCACTTCATTTTATATATTAATAGCAATTTAGTCAGTTGTATTATAATGCCAAATCTGTGTTTATAGAAATCAATGTGATATCAAAAATCATGTCATAAAACCATGAGGTTTTGAGAAAATGGAATGTAAGGGCACAATACTCAACAACTTTCTGAATAATACATTTAAAAATGCAAATTGAGGCAGCAATGAATAGCCTACCAACCAGAAAAAGTACAGGTCCAGATGGGTTTACATCTGAATTCTACCAGACATACAAGGAGGAGCTGGTACCATTCCTTCTGAAACTATTCTGAACAACACCAAAAGAGGGAATCCTCCCTAACTCATTTTATGAAACCAACCCCAACCTCATCCTGGTACCCAAACCTAGCAGAGACACAACTAAAAAAGAAAACTTCAGCTCAATATCCATCATGAACATTGATGCAAAAATCTTCAATAAAATACCAGCAAACCAAATCCAACAGTACATGAAAAAGCTTATCCATCCCTATCAAGTAGGCTTCATACTTGATATGAAGTATGCAAGGCTGGTTCAACATAAACATGTCTATAAACATAATCCATCACATAAACAGAACCAAAGAAAAACTACATGTTTATCTCAATAGATGGAGAGAAGGCCTTCAACAAAATTCAACAACTGTTTATGCTAAAAACCCTCAACAAACTAGGTATCAACAGAACATATCACAAAATAGTGAAAGCTATTTACTACAAATCCACAGCCAGTATCATACTGAATGGGTAAAAACTGGAAGCATTCCCTTTGAAAACTGGCACTAGACAAGGATGCCTTCTCTTACCACTCCTATTCAATATAGTTCTGGTAGTTCAAGCCAGAGCACTCAAGCAAGAAAAAGAAATAAAAGATATTCAATTAGGAACAGAGGAAGTCAAATTGTCTCTATTTGCAGATGGCATGATTGTATATTTAGAAGACTTCACAGTCTCAGGCTAAAATCTGCTAAAGTAGATAAGCAACTTCAACAAAGTCTCAGGATATAAAATTAATGTGCAGAAATCACAAGCATACCTATACACCAATGACAGACAGTTACATCATGAGCAAACTCCTATTCAGAATTTCTGCCAAGAGAATAAAATACCTAGGAATACAACTAGCAAAGGATCTAAGGGACCTCTTCAAGGAGAACTACAACTCATGGCTCAAGGAAATAAGATAGGACACAAACAGATGGAAAAACCATGCTCATGGTTAGGAAGAATCAATATCATGAAATGGCCATACTGCCCAAAGTAATTTATAGATTCAATGCTATTCCCATCAACCTACCAATGACCTTCTTCACAGAACTTGAAAAAAACACTTTAAACTTCATATAGAACCAAAAGGGAGCCCACATAGCCAAGATAATTCTAAGCAAAAACAGCAAAGCTGGAGGACTCATGCTACATGACTTCAAACAATACTACAGGGCTAAAGTAATCAAAATAGCATGATACTGGTATTGAAACAAAGATATAGATCAAAGGAACAGAACAGAGGCCTCAGAAGCAATGCCACACATCTACAACTATATGATCTTTGACAAACCTGACAAAAATAAGCAAGGGGAAATAATTCCCTATTTAATAAATGGTGTGGGGAAAACTGGCTAGCCATGTGCAGAAGGCTGAGACTGAACCCCTTCCTTACACTTTACACTAAAATTAACTCCAGGTGGATTAAAGATTTAAACATAAGACCTAACATTATAAAACCCCTAGAAGAAAACCTAGACAATACCATTCAGGACATAGGCATAGGGAAGGACTACATGACAAAAACACCAAAAGCAATGGCAACAAAAGCCAAAATAGACAAATGGGACCTAATCAAACTCCAGAGCTTCTGCACAGCAAAAGAAACAATCATTACAGCGAACAGGCAACCAACAGAATTTTTGAAATATATCCATCTGACAAAGTGCTAATATCCAGAATTTACAAAGAACTAAAGCAGATTTACAAGAAAAATAACCAACCCCATTCAAAAGTAGGTGAAGAATAAGAAAAGACATTTTTCAAAAGAAGGCATTTATGAGGCCAACAAACATGAAAAAATGCTTATCATCTCTGGTCATTAGAGAAATGCAAATCAAAACTACATTGAGATATCATTTCATGCCAATTAGAATGGCTATCATTAAAAAAATCTGGAGACAACAGATGCTGGAGAGGATGTGGAGAAATAGAAACACTTTTACACTGTTACACTGTTGGTGGGAATGTAAATTAGTTCAATCATTGTGGAAGACAGTGTGGTGATTCCTCAAAGATATAGAACTAGAAATTGCATTTGACCCAGCAATCCCACTACTGAGTATATACCCAAAGGATTATAAATCATTTTTATAAAGACACATGCACATGTAGGTTCACTGTGACACTGTTTACAATAGCAAAGACCTGGAACCAACCCAAATGCTCATCAGTTATAGACTGGACAAAGAAAATGTGTCACATATACACCATGGAATACTGTGCAGTCATAAAAAATGATGACATGGTTGAAACCGGAAACCATCATTCTCAGCAGGAACAGAACATCAAACACCAGATGTTCTCACTCATAGGAAAGTGTTGAACAATGGGAACACATGAGTACAGGGAAGGAATCATTGCACACTGGGGTCTGTTGGGAGTTGTGGGGACAGGGTAGGGACAGCATGGGGTGGGGAGGTTGGGGAGGGATAACACTGGGAGAAATGCCTGATATAGGAGATGGGGGGATGGAGACAGCAATCCACTATGGCATGTGTGTACCTATGCAACAATCCTGCATCTGCACATGTACCCCAGAATTTAACAATAATAAACAAATTTTTAAAAATAAAGACTATTGTGACATAATTAAAATAGTAGAATAGTTCCACACATATTAAATAGTTAAGAAATACATTAAAAACATAATAAATATAATTATAGACCTAAAAAATACCTGAAATTTTCTTGTGGAAGTGAAAAGTGAAAGAGTTGAAATTGGTAAGTTATTTTTAATTGGTGGAAGAAATTTTATCCAAAATTGGATAGACAGTTGTAACAACAGAAATGTGTGACTCATAATACACACTGCTATGGTAAATAGTATATGTTTAATGTATATGTGTGCTTGTTGTATATTCCTATAATTCATCTAGATGACATTTTCTATTTTCACCTAGGGTATCTCTTGAATTTGCAGATAAGTCAACATGATTTTCACTTTATGCACCGGTTGTTCCCTAGGATATCCTTTACATTTGAATAATGTCTCGTTTTCAAAAACAGTATGTGAAAGCAGAACTTGCTGTCTTTTTTCTATAACTTGTGTGATAAATGGAATGTTAATACAAATATAACTTAGATGTTTACAATATTAACTTGAACACTTACTGATATGGTTTAGCTGTGTCTGAACCCAAATCTCATCTTGAATTGAAACTGACACAATTTCCACCTGTCCTGTGAGGAACCTGGTGGGAGGTGGTTGAATTAAGGGGCCACACCTTTCTTCTGCTGTTCTTATGAAAGTAAATGAGTCTCAGGAGATCTGATAGTTTTAAAAATAAAAATTTCCCTGCTTTGCCTGCCACCATCCAAGTAAGATGTGATTTGCTACTCCTTGCCTCTGCCAGGATTGTGAGGCCTCCTCAGCCATGTGCAACTGTAGTCCACTAAACCCTTTTTTTCTGTATAAATTACCCAGTCTTGGGTGTGTCTTTATCATCAGTGTGAAAAGGGACTAACACACTACAGTAAAAGCTAACACTCATGAGAGAGTCGACCAAATGGGTAACTTGAGTTACAACATGGGA
The DNA here is from genome assembly GCA_028533165.1 of Leontopithecus rosalia. Lineage (NCBI taxonomy): Eukaryota > Metazoa > Chordata > Mammalia > Primates > Cebidae > Leontopithecus > Leontopithecus rosalia. The sequence continues at coordinate 28,231,529 of CM052649.1, read as the reverse complement.
ATAGGGAGATTTGATTCTGATAACCTGAAAAAGTGGGTGTTTCTTCAATGTGTTGTCAGAGCTTTCAAAAATATTGGCCAAGCATATTTTCAGAATGAATTTTGGATAAAACAATTTATATATGTTTTCACTTAGTTTTTTATTATTTGAAATAAGTTTTGATTTATGAAAGTGTTGCAAGGATAATACTGAGTACTAACTTAAATTTTTCCTAAGAAATTAGCATTGGGAAAATCTAGGAAAAGAATTAGAAATTTTATTTAGATTTCACCAGTTTGTTCACTAATGATATTTTTCTGTTCCAGGATAAAATCCATGATGTACTCTATTTTTTGACAATTTCTGCATCTGTTCTTGTCTTTCATATCTGAGGCATTTAGAAGAGTATTGGTGAGGGAATTTGTAGAATGTTCTTCAGTGTGGATTTTTCTAATGCTTTCACTTGAATAGACTGAGACTGTGGATTCTTAGGAAGGATTATCAAAGTAAAGTGTACTTCTAATTTAATCCCACAGGTGTCTGTCATTAACACAAATTATATTGCTAGTGATATTGATGACCTGTTTATGACAATATCTGTCGGTTTTCTTCACTGTAATCTTACTATGTTTCTTTATCATATTCTACTATTTGAAAGTGAGACCAACCTATACTCAAGGAGGGAAAATTAAGCTATTTTTAGCTTAATTTCTGCCTTCATTGAGGCAGTATCACATAATTTGAGGATATATGTTAAACCAACACAGTAATATCAACTTTAGTCATTTATCAGTGAACATGCAGCAACTATTCCTGTGTTGTTTTGATAATTTGCCATTTTCCTAATTCTATTAAAATTTACTACTTAAAATTAGTTTAGGAAATATTTATATATTCTCACTTATTTATTTACTCAGGAATATAGTTTTATTAATGTCAATTCATGAATGTTCCTTTTATTCTTTGCATTATAATCAAATAAATATTTCTAAGTTACATATTCTATTGCTCAAGTTATTTTTCCAGATTTGTGACCTTCTGAAACTCTAGATTGGGCTTAAATTGCAATGGATTGAAAAATATAATTATTTTCTCATTACTATCTAGGATTCCTGTGTTATCTGAAAAAAAAATGTAATATTTAGAAAGCGATTTTGTATATATTTCTTCAAAAATATATCACCTACATTAAAAAACTAGTAGGATGTTATTCATAACCTTTATAAACATTTCTCAGATGACATTTAAATAGCAGAAAGTAGACACCATGCAAATTATTCCATGAGTTAAATAATTTAAAAATGTGGTAATACTGCAATATACAGAGAGACATAAAATAGTCAAGTGAAAAAATAACCTAGAAAATATCAGGTGTACAAACATGTACAGCAAGATTGTGCATTTGTGTGTGTGTGTGTTTGTGTGTGTTGTTCTTTATCTTTTTTGTGGATTTGTCCATTTTGTTTAATTTTGTTTAATTTGCTGGCTAAACTTATTAATAATGATTATGTTAACTTTATTCTTAATGTTTCTAATGTTAGTAAAATAAGGAAGAATAAACTTTGTACTCTTAAAATTAAGATTTTGTGATTAACTTTTTTTAGTTTTTCCCATTTTTAATTCCAATTTCGATTTTATTGATACTTCTATAAAGTTAATTTCTGCTCTTTGTTGTTCTATTGTACTACTTGTTGTTTTCAAATTTTTAAACTTGTTTTCTTACAATTACTGTTTCCATGGGCAAGGACTTCATGACTGAAACACCAAAAGCAATGGCAGCAAAAGACAAAATAGACAAATAGGATCTAATTAAATTTAAGAGCTTCTGCACAAAAAGGAAACAATCGTTAGAATGAACTGGCATGCAACAGAATGGTAAAAAATTTTTGCAATCTACCCATCTGACAAAGGGCTAATATACAGAATCTACAAAGAACTAAAACAGATTTACAAAAAAATAAACAAAAACAGCATTCAAAAGTAGGCAAAGGCTATGAACAGACACTTTTCAAAAGAAGAATTGATGAGGCCAACAAACATGAAAAAATGCTCATCATCACTGGTCATTAAAGAAATGCAAATCAAAACCACCTTGAGATACCATCTCATGCCAGTAAGAATGGCAATCATTAAAAAATCTGGAGACAGATGCTGGAGACAGATGTGGAGAGACAGGAACACTTTTACACTGTTTGTGGGAGTGTAAGTTAGTTCAACAATTGTGGAAGACAGTGTGGCAATTCCTCAAGGATGTAGAACTGGAAATACTATTTGACCCAACAATCCCAGTACTGGGTATATACCTAAAGGATTATAAATTATTCTGTTATAAAGACACATGCAGACACATGTTCATTGCATCACTGTTTAGAGTACCATAGACCTGAAACCAACCAAAATGCCCATCAAAGATAGACTGGATAAAGAAAATTTGGCACGTATAACTATGGAATACTTTGCAGCCATAAAAAAACAATGAGTTCATGTCCTTTGCAGAGATATGGATGAAGCTAGAAACATCATTCTCAGCAAACTGACAAAAGCACAGAAAACCAAACACCACATGTGCTCACTCATAAGTGGGTGTTGAACAATGAGAACACATTGACACAGGGAAGGGAATATTACACACTGGGGCCTGTTGGGGAATTATGGGGTAGGGGAGGGATAGCAGGGCATGGGGTGATTGAGGAGGAATAACATTAGGAGAAATACCGAATGTGGGTGACAGAGGTATAGATGCAGCAAAGCACCATGGCATGTGTATACCTATGTAATAATCCTGCATGATCTGATCATTTAATCCAGAACTTAAAGTATATAAAAAATGGGTGAGATGGCACGGTAGGAGCAACTCAGGATTGCAGCTCTCAGTGAAGGCACAGAGGGTGAGTGCAAGCCACATTTACAGATGGATATTTGTTGCCCACAGAATGGGGAAATTCCCAGGTGTAGGAGAGACACAGGATGCCAGCACAGCTGTTTCAGCTGGCGCGGCTGTTTCGACCAGCACCGCAGTGCAGTGGCACTTTGCACAAAATGCACTGGTCTGGGTCCCCTGTTAAACTGGCAATCTGAGATTTGGGAGGGCATATTAGCATATCCATCTGATTAAACAGGACTTGGACAGTGAGCCAGAACAGGAGACTCCTGGGAAGTGACATTTGAACTGGCACAGTGGGTTGCTTCAGGGGAAATCACACAGATCCCGGTGCCCTATCAGCAGGCGACTGAAACACCTGGGAGAGAGTCAACTGCTCAACTTAAAAAAAAAGAGGGCTTTGAGGCAGGAAGCCAGGTGATCAGGCTTGGCGGGTCGCACCCCCACAGGGACAAACAAAACGGCGATTCAATACACTCAGGGTTGAGAGTTTTACTGCAGGCACAGCTGAACCCAGTATGGTGCAGCTCGGTGGGGAAGGGGTATCTGCCATTACCAAGGCATTCTGCCCCTACTGAGGTACACTGCCATTGCCGAGACGCAGCCTGCCATTGCCGAGGCAACCCACCATAACAGAGAGACTCTGCCAATACAGAGGCATCCATATAAACAAGACTACAGGGAATTACACTCGGCAGCAGGGCAGAGCCCACGACAGTAAGGTGGAGCCCACAGCAGCAGGGCAGAGCCCACAGCAACAGAGTGGACCCCCTGGCAGAAGGGCGGAGCCTCAGCAGGCAAATAGTGACTAGAGTGCCTCCCAGCTGGGCAGGACAGTGCAACGGATACTCACAAAGAAAGCCCTAACTCCCTGAGACAGAGCATCTGAGGAAAAAAAAGGGGTTTTATGAGTTCTGCTAACAGCCCTGAAGGAACAACAGAGCTCACAGCTCAGCACTTGAGCTCCTATAAAGTACAGACCATCTCCTCAAGCAGCTCCTTGACCCCTGTATTTCCAAAGAGTCACCTCAAAAAGGACTGATCAGACTGACATTTGGCAGGCATAATTCTGGGACAAAGATAGCAGAAGAAGAAACTGGTAGCATCCCTCACTGTTCCACAGCTGCTACAGGTGTACCCCAGAGAAGCAGGGCCTGGAGTGGACCTCAGCAGTCGTACAGCAGAGGGGCTAAACTGTTAGAAGGAAAACTAAGTAAGAGAAATATTTCATCATCAACAATCTGGGCATCCACTCAGAGACCCAATCAAAAAGTCAGCAACTACTCAGATGACAGGTGGATAAATCCACAAATATGGGAAGAAACCAGTGCAAAAAGGAGTAAAACACCCAAAACCAAAACACCTCACCTCCTACAAAGGACCAAAATTTCTCACCAGCAAGGGAACAAAGCGGAACAGAGAATGAGTGTGATGAAATGATGGAATCAGACTTCAGAAGGTGGGAAATGAGAAACTTCTGTGAGTTAAAAGAACATGTTCTAAATCAATGGAAAGAAACTAAGAACCTTGAAAAAAGATTTGAAAAAAGATTCAAGGAAATGATAACAAGAATGGACAACTTAGAGAGGAATATGAATGAATTAAAGAAGTTGAAAAACACAACATGAGAACTTCATGAAGCATGCACAAGTTTCAACAGCCAAATTGACCAAGCAAAAGAAAGAATATCAGAAGTCAAAGATCAACTCAATGAAATAAAATGAGAAACCAAGATTAGACAAAAAAGCACAAAAAGGAATGAACAAAGTCTCCAAGAAATGTGGGACTATGTGAAGAGACCTATGTTTGACAGGTGTACCAGAATGTGATGAAGAGAATGAATCCAAGCTGGAAAATACTCTTCAGGATATGATCCAGGAAAATTTCCCCAACCTAGCAAGGCAGGCCAACACCCAAATCCAGGAAATACAGAGAACATCACAAAGATATTTCACAAGAAGAGCAACCCCAAGGCACATAATCATCAGATTCACCAGGGTTGAAATGAAGGAGCAAATCCAAAGGGCAGCCAGAGAGAAAGGTCGGGTCACCCACAAAGGGAAGCCTATCAGACTCACCATGGATCTCTCAGGAGAAACCCTACAAGCCAGAAGAGAGTTGGGGCCAATATTCAACATCTTTAAAGAAGAGAACTTTCAACCCAAAATTTCATATCCAGCCAAACTGAGCTCCATAAGTAATGGAAAAATAAAATCCTTTGCAAACAAACAAGTACTCAGAGATTTTGTCACCACCAGGCCTGCTTTACAAGACGTCCTGAAAGAGGCACTACACAAAGAAAGGAACAACCAGTACCAGCCATTCCAAAAACATACCAAATGCTAAAGAACATCAACAAAATGAAGAATCTGCATCAACTAATGGGCAAAACAGCCAGCTAGCATCAAAATGGCAGTACCAAATTCACACATAACAATATTAACCCTAAATGTAAATGGGCTAAATGCACCAATCAGAAGACACAGACTGGCAAATTGGATAAAAAGCCAAAACCCATCGGTGTGCTGTATCCAGGAAACCCATCTCACAGGCAAGGATATACAAAGGCTCAAAATAAAGGGATGGAGGAAGATTTACCGAGCAAATGGCGAGCAAAAAAAAGCAGGAGTTGCAGTTCTCATCTCTGATAAAATAGACATTAAAGCAACAAAGATCAAAAGAGACAAAGAAGATCATTACATAATGGTAAAAGAATCGATATAACAAGAAGAGCTAATGATCCCAAATATGTATGGACCCAATACAGGAGCACCCAGATATATAAGGCAAGTTCTTAATGACTTACAAAGAGACTTAGACTCCCACACAATAATAGTGGGAGACTTTAACACTCCACTGTCAATATTAGACAGATCAACCAGACAAAATTAACAAGGATATCCAGGGCTTGAACTCAGACCTGAAACAAGCAAACCTGATAGACATTTACAGAACTCTCCACCCAAAATCCACAGAATATACATTCTCCTCAGCACCACATCACACCTACTCTAAAATTGACCACATAATTGGAAGTAAAGCACTCCTCAGCAAATGCAAAACAACTGACATAATAACAAACAGTCTCTCAGACCACAGTGCAATCAAGTTAGAACTCAGAATTCAGAAACTAACTCAGAACTGCACAGCTTCATGGAAACTGAACAACTGGCTCTTGAATGTTGACTGGATAAAGAATGAAATGAAGGCAGAAATAAAGAAGTTCTTTGAAACCAATGAGAACAAAGAAACAACATACCAGAATCTCTGGGACACATTTAAAGCAGTCTCCAGAGGAAAATATATAGCAATAAGTGCCCATATGAGAAGAGTGGAGAGATCCAAAATTGACACCCTATCATCAAAATTGAAAGAGCTAGAGGAGCAAGATTCAAAGTAATAAAAGCTATTTACGACAAACCAACAGCCAATATCATATTGAATGGGCAAAAACTGGAAGCATTCCCTTTGAAATCCGGCACTAGACAAGGATGCCTGCTTTCACCACTCCTATTCATTATAGTACTGGAAGTTCTAGCCAGAGCAATCAGGCAAGAAAAAGAAATAAAGGGTATTCAAATAGGAAAGGTGGAAGCCAAATTGTCTCTATTTGCAGACAACATGATAGTATACCTAGAAGACCCCATTGCTTCAGTCCAAAAACTCCTGAAACTGATAAGCAACTTCAGCAAAGTCTCAGGATATAAAATCAATGTGCAAAAATCACAAACATTCCTATACACCAATAACAGACTCAAAGAGAGCCAAATCAAGAACAAACTGGCATTCACAATTGCTACAAAAAGAATAAAATACCTAGGAATACGACTTACAAGGAACGTAAGGGACCTCTTCAAGGAAAGCTACAAACCACCGCTCAACGAAATAAGAGAGGACACAAACAGATGGAGAAACATTCCATGTTTATGGTTAGGAAGAATCAATATCGTGAAAATGGCTATACTGCCCAAAGTAATTTACAGAATCAACGCTATCCCCATCAAGCTACCATTGACTTTCTTCACAGAACTGGAAAATACTACCATGAACTTCATATGGAACCAAAGAGAGCCCACATAGCCAAGTCAATTCTAAGCAAAAAGAACACAGTGGGTGACATCACACTACTGGACTTCAAACTATACTACAAGGGTACAGTAATCAGAACAGCATGGTACTGGTATCAAAACAGAGATATAGACCAATGGAAGAGAACAGAGGCATCAGAGGCAATACAATATGTCTACAACCATACAATTTTTGATAAACCTGACAAAAACAAGCAATGGGGAAAGGATTCCCTTTTTAATAAATAGTGTTGGGAAAACTGGCTAGCTATATGCAGAAAGCAGAAACTGGACCCCTTCCTGACACCTTACACTAAAATTAACTCCAGATGGATTATAGACTTAAACATAAGACCTGGCACCATAAAAACCCTAGAAGAAAATCTAGGCAAAAACATCCAGGACTTAGGAGTAGGCAAGGACTTCATGACCAAAACACCAAAAGCATTGGCAACAAAAGCCAAAATAGACAAATGGGACCTAATCAAACTCCACAGCTTCTGCACAGTGTTGAAAGAGTCACTAGAGTGAATCAGCAACCAACAGAATGGGAAAAAATTTTTGCAGTTTACCCATCTGACAAAGGGCTGATATCCAGAATTTACAAAGAACTCAAACACATTTACAGGAAAAAAAAAAAAACAAACAAGCCCATCCAAAAGTGGGCAAAGGATATGTACTTACAAAAGAAGACATACATGAGGTTAACGAACATATGAAAAAATGCTCATCATCACTGGTCATTAGAGAGATGCAAATCAAAACCACATTGAGATATCATCTCACACCAATTAGAATGGCGATCATTAAAAAATCTGGAGACAGAAAATGCTGGAGAGAATGTGGAGAAATAGGAATACTTTTACACTGTTGGTGGGAGTGTAAGTTAATTCGACCATTGTGAAAGACAGTGTGGCGAGTCCTCAAGGCCTCAGAAATAGAAATTCCATTTGACCCAGCAATCCCATTACTGGGTATATATCCAAAGGACTATAAATTATTCTACTATAAGGACACATGCACACGAATGTTTACTGCAGCACTGTTTACAATAGCAAAGACCTGGAACCAACCCAAATGCCCATCCATGATAGACTGGACTGGGAAAATGTGGCACATATACATCAGGGAATATTATTAAGCAATCAAAAATGATGAGTTTGTGTCCTTTGTAGGGACATGGATGAATCTGGAGAACATCATTCTCAGCAAAGTGACACAAGAACAGAAAATGAAATAACGTATATTCTCACTCATAGGCGGGTGATGAAAAATGAGAACATATGGACACAGGGAAGGGAGAACTACACACTGGGGTCTACTGGGGGGAATAGGGGAGGGACAGTGGTGGGGGGAGCTGGGGAGGGATAGCCTCGGGAGAAATGCCAATTGTGGGTGAAGGGGAAGAAGGCAGCAAAACACACTGCCATGTGTGTACCTATGCAACTATCTTGCAAGTTCTGCACATGTACCCCAAAACCTAAAATGCAATACAAAAAATGGGCATTGTGTATCTGTAACTATTATGTCCATATAATCAATGCTTTGACCACTGTGGGAACAGCTGGAGTTTATTCTCATCCTCTGAATGCATTCAGAGCTGAAAATGACTTTGGTTACTCAACAAATGAGTAAAAGTACTAAATCTAAATAGGATACATTTTCCTTCTAAACGTAGTTGTCCCATTAAAGCTTAGTGTTATCTTTGCTAGAACAGACAGAGTATACCATGCTGTTACTCATTTAAAAAGTAATATTTCAACTTGTCTTGACTGCTGGATGCACAAGAAACTTTCAAGATCTAGTGGGCAATTTATTCATAGAAGAATCTCCCTTTTTTTGATAGCTGTTTCAGCCATAGCCCTAGAAACCTAAAAGAGCTGGACAATTGCTTTTCAGGTTGTACAGGGATGATGTCATCAAAATTTTGAACAGATGGATATTATCTGAGATGATGAGAGGTTTGTTTCCTGGAAACTGAGTTTTGGAACAGAAATGAAGTGACAATGGATGCTAAGAGTAGAGTAAATATGCACTTTTGTTACTGCCTTACTAAAACATTTCCTTCTCTCATTAGTAATTTTTATGAGAAGAGAGGAAAAATCTGATCTCATCGATAGATATGCAAGATACAAGTAGCCTTATTAATTTTCTCAAGTAGGGAGATCACATCTGGACAGCAGCTGTAACAAGATTCACCACCCAATTAAACTGATGATTACTTACTGTCATTCTCCAAGACCCATCTGTCTATTGAGACAACTGAAGTAGATAATTAAATGAGGATGTGCTAGAAACCATTGCTTTTATGTCTAGCAAGGATTTAATATGGAGAAATCTCTGCAAGTCTACCAAGAATAATATATTTGCAAGTGTGTGTGTGTGTGTGTGTGTGTGTGTGTGTGTGTGTGAGAGAGAGAGAGAGAGAGAGAGAGAGATGGTGATTATGGCATTTGTTTTGTTTTGTTTTTAAATCTTTTTCATAGAGAACAGACTATAGGGGTTTCCCCTTGACCATTCTTCCAAAATATTAATACATTCTAAAATAAAATGTATATTTGTTTAAATTTTCTAAAATCCTAAGAAACTAAAATGAGGAGATATATATATATATATATATATATATATATATATATATATATATATATATCTTAATTTGAAGCATTGGTCAAAATAGTAATTATTTTTAACAGCTCCCTTAATTTTTCATACTTATTTCTAGATTAAAAATTATCTTTTTTTATGAGAATTTATAATAGCTTAGATTTAGATCTTCTATTTCCTGAAAGTATTAGTGATTGTTCCATATCCAGTGATGTTGATCATTGCCAGGATTCCATTGGTGATGATTGAGAAAAATAATCTTTGTACATATTTGTAGTGTAGGTTTCCTTTTCTCTGCCCCCTGTAGTATTATTGTGTTTTTCATCAGGTATAAAAAAACTGTCATTTTCTCAATTGATTTTAGGTGCTTTGTTTTACATAGGCCTTCAAGTTGGCTTAAGAGTCATAGATGTAATGTATTATGGTTGCTCAAGATATGTTTTGTAAACCTGAAGATTTGAGATTATATAAGCCAAGCTGAAACTTAATTGGCATTCATAACTTTTGCTTTCAGAGACTCCATGATGAGCTAAGAGCCACCAGACATTTCTTTTCTTTTTTTTTTTTGAGACAGAGTTTCACTCTTGTTACCCAGGCTGGAGTGCAATGGCACAATCTTGGCTCACCACAACCTCCGCCTCCTGCGTTCAGGCAATTCTCCTGCCTCAGCCTCCTGAGTAGCTGGGACTACAGGCACGCGCCACCGTGCCCAGCTAATGTTTTGTATTTTTAGTAGAGACGGGGTTTCACCATGTTTACCAGGATGGTCTTGATCTCTTGACCTCGTGATCCACCCGCCTCAGCCTCCCAAAGTGCTGGGACTACAGGCGTGAGCCACCGCACCTGGCCGACATTTCTTATTTAAACTATTTTGACCATGCTGACTCTACTGACTCTTTGGTTACTGGATTCACTTTATCTCTAGAAATTAATTCTTACTAAAGGATGTCTGTCACTATGAGACCCTTCTATCTTCTGAAATAAGGAGAACATTTTAACTTCAGTTGTTCAAACTGTGTCAGAAACTATAGCATTCAAAATGAGCTAGGGTATGCTAAAGTAATACACAAACCAAAAATCCTAGTGACTAACAAAAAAAGTTTTTCGTACTAAATTTACATGTCTAGTGTAAGTTAGTAATAGACCCAGAGACACCCAGAGACCAAGGAGGAATTGTGATATGTCTGCACACATAGTTCCCAATGCCTGAGTGAATTGTGCATTGGCTTTTAAACTTCCACTCATATTTAATTGAATAAAGATTTTACTCAAAAGCCATTTGACCATGAGTTTCATGACGATGATCAAAGTGTAAAAGAACTTGGAAGTACAGTCCTCTCAATTTTCTGAAAATATCAGGACTACAATATTGGGAAAATATTTTTTAATGTATAAAATTTAGCAGGATAGGCTAGCAAGCCAGAGACCTACAGAAAAGTTAATATTGCAGGCAGAATTATTTCCTTGAGGGATCTCAGACTTTTATTATATTCCACTAACTAGATGAGACCTACCATATTATGGGGGATAATCTGCTTTACTCACAAGTTACTGATTTTTATTTTAATCTCATCAAAAAATATGTGCAGAACAGTATCTAGTCTGGTATTTGAATATATATCTGGATGCAATGGTCTAGCCAAGTTGACACATGAAATTAAGCATTGTACTATCATTTTTAATTTTTTTATAATTTCAAATTTTATTTCAGATTCAGGGGGAATGTGTGAAGGCTTGTCCCATGGGTATATTACATGATGCTGAGGGTTGGGATACAAATGATCCTTTCACCCAGACAGTGAGCACGGTGCACACAGCTTACTTTTACACCATTGCCTTCCTCTTTTGCTGCCCTTTATATTACTCCCAAGTGTCTACTGTTTTGCTATCTTTATTTCCACAAATACGCAATGTTTAGTCCCCACTTATAAGTGAGAACATTTGGTATTTGGCTTTTTGTTCCCATGTTAAATTGTTTAGATGATCGTCTCCAGCGACATCCTTATTGCTGCCCAGGACATTATTTTGTTCTTTTTTATGGCTATGTAGTATTATAGGTACCACATTTTTTATTCACTCCACCACTGATGGGCATGTAGATTGATTCTATGTCCCTTCTATTATGAATAGTGCTGAAAGAAGCATAAGAGTGACAAGAGTGCATATGAGATTTTGGTGAAACAAGTTTATTTTCCTTTGGGAGTATACCTAGTAATGGAATTATCGGATTTAATGGTACCTCTGTTTTAAGTTACTTGAGAAATCTCCAAACTGCTTTCCACAGTGTCTGAACAAATCACATTCTCATCAACAGTGTGTTTAGTATTTCCTTTTCTCTGCAGCCTTGACATCATCTACTACTTTTTTAATAAATTTTAAATAATAGCTATTCTGACTGGAGAGAAATAATATTTGCATTTATCTGATGATTAGCAATAAACAGCATTATTTCATGTATGTTGGCTGATTTTATGTCTTGTTTTGAGAATTGTATGTTCGTGTCTTCTGCCCAGTTATTATTTGTTTTTGTTGTTGAATTGTTGAAATTCTTTATAGATTCTGGATATTGTACCTTTGTCAGATGTATAGTTTGCAAATACTTTCTTTAGTCTATAGATCTTTTACTCTGTTAACAGGTTATTTTGCTGTGTCGAAGCTCTTTAATTAGGTTGCAATTGTCTTTTATTTCCAATTGCTTTTGAAGACATTGTCACAAATTTTTCTCCCAAGGCTACTGTCCAGAAAAGTGTTTCCTAAGTTTCCTTCTGGCAATCTTATAGTTTGAGGTCTTGCAATTAAACCTTTAATCCATCTTGAGTTAGATTTGCATATGTTAAATTATAAGAATCCATTTTCATTCTTCTGCATATGACTAGCCAGCGAGCCCAGCACCATTTATTGACTAGGGACCTCTTTCACCATTGCTTATTTTTGTTGACTTGGCTAAAAATTAGATGGCTGTAGGTGTGCAGCTTTAGACAATAATACACTGTCGTGTTCTGCATGTTTTATGGCTACTTCAACTTACAACATGTCATAAATGTATATAATATTGACTTTAAGGGAAGTCAACAGTTTAGAGGAATAGCAATATCATAAAGGACTACAGAAAGAGTTTTATATGTGTTTTAGCCCATTATGTTGTGAGTTTTTACCTGCTTTTGGTTCAGAATTCTTTAAATGTATCTAATTAGTATAGATACTTGCATTAGAATTTTTAAATGCCAACAGAATTAGGAGATGTAGTTAATGTAACTTTAGAGTAGCAACGAACATAATGCAATTTGAATTCACCTTAATATATGAATGCAATTTAAATTCACCTTAATTTGAAAACAATTGTGTGTGTGTGTGTAACATGCACTTTGTTAATCATGTAATTAATTGCCTTTTAGATTACATTTTATTAACACGTGCTGAAAGTACATCAATCCCAAACAGTTATCTTTACATCTTTGCAATCTTGTTAAAGACTGCAATATTGATGGTATATTTTAACATGGTTTTTGATTTATCACTTACCATAAGTTAAGAAGTGTGACATATTAAAAAATAAGAATGCAGTGTTTTCCTTTACAAGATATTAGTTTTTTTCTGAATACAGAAAAAGCATTTAAGCAAGATATGGCTAAAATTTAAAATATGATGAACTGTTTTCCTACTGTTACATATTTTTGAGGCCAAGCCTACTCTCAATCAACACATTACTTCTTAATGTACTTTCAACTTGCTGAATTAAAAAAATGAATAATTAAGTTGAACTACAGTAAAGTCTTATAATTGTATAGCTGTGCTATTTAAGCTTTTAGGATTAGCTTTATTTCAATAAAATAGAATTTTTTCAGAATTATTGGATATTATTGTATCTGTTTAAACCAATTTAAAAACAATATAATTTCCTCCTAGAGAAATGTGGTCTGGAAGAACCACTCTATCTACCTCTCCTAGTCATATCTATGCTTTGACTCCTGGGGCCAAAGTTAAAGCTACACACACTCTCCCAGAGAAGTGGTGCCTTGGAAGAGTTATTCCATATTTGCTTCCTAGTCACTGTTACACAGTGCCCCTAGGGAGCTGAACTGACCTTGGGCATGGCCTCCCGAGCGTATGTGGCCTTGGCAGAACTGCTTCAAAAACACCTCTCCATCACTTCTATACCCTATTTAACTGTGCTAGAGCTAAAATAATACCAGACATCCCAGGTGAATGTTGCCTTGGCTGCCTAGAGCAGTTGTGCTTGTGCTGCTCTATGACTGAGCAAAAGTGATACCCTGTCTCCTGGGAAAACAGTAGCTAGGATGCTCAGACTAGTTATACCTCACTGGTGCCTAAGTTGAACCAGTTTTCTGCCTCTCAGAAAATTTTGTGTTGGCTCCTCAGTACTAGAAGTTCCAGATGAAGCAATTAGGAAAGTTAAAGAAATAAAGGGAATTCAATTTGAAAAGGAGGAAGCCTATTTTTTTCCATTTGTAAATCATATAATATTTTATGTAGAAAACCCTAAAAGAGCCAGTGGAAAAAAACTCTTAAAGTTACAAATTCTGTAAAGCTAAGAGACACAAAATCAGCATATAAAAATTACCAACATTTCTTATAAACTAATGACAGATTTGCAGAAATAGAAATCAAAAGCAATCCCGTTTATAATATGGGTAGAAAATCCAAAACCTAAAATAAGTTTAAGTCAGTAGGTTATAGATCCCTACAAGATATATTATATAACCCTGAAGACAGGAACGGAAGATTATAACAAAAAAATTGAAAGATATCTCATATTTGTGGATTGGCAAAATAATATTGTAAAATTGACTGCTCTACCTAATCTACAGATTCAGTGCAATCTCTACAGCAATGACAATCTTACAAAAAAAATTTCTAGAATTTATATAAAACAACAAAACATTTGAATAGCCAAAGCAATCCTGAATAAAAGAAAGAAAGCATCACACTACCTGACTACAAAATATAGTACAAACTTATAGTAACCTAAACAGCATGGTACTGGCATACAAACAGGCACATAGATCAATAGAACTCAATAGTGAACCCAAAAATAAATACATATGTGTACAGCCAATTGATTTTTGACAAAGATACCAAGAATATTTATTTGGGAAAGATCAGTGTCTTCAATAAACGGTGCTAGGCAAACTGAATATCTATATGGAGAAAAATGAAACTCCATTTGTCTCAGCATATTAAAATAAAAGAATATGGATTAAATTCTTAAATTTAAATACAAAACTTTGAAACCACTAGTAAGAAAACATAGGGGACATCCTCGAAGATGTTATTCTGGGCAAAGCTTTTATGAAGAATACCTCAAAAGCCTAGACAACAAAATAGAAAAATTATATCTTGTTAAATCAAAAGCTTTTTCACAGCAAAGTCAACAGCCAATAGAGTGAAGAGACAACCAGCAAATAGGGGAAAATATTTGCAAACTGTTCATCCAAAAATGATTAATATTCAGAATATACAACAGTTTCAAACTACTCAAATGCAGAAAACAAATAACCTAATCTTTAAGAGAAAATGAGTTCCTAGATCCTTGAGGATTCTCAACGGACATACAAATATCTAATACATATATGGAAAAGTGCTCAACCTCATTAATCATTAGGGAAGTGCAAATCCGAAACACAATGAGATTTTATTTCACAACAATTAAAGTGACTATGATCAAAGAGTCAAAAATAAACAAATGTTGGAAATGATGCAGAGTAAAGGAAACTCTTATTTTCTGTTGGTGGAATTCTGAATTAGCACAGCCATTATGGAGAACAGTATGAAAGTTCTCAAGAATGTATAAATTTGGTTAGAACTCCCTGTCAAGCTACCATTGTCTTTCTTACAGAATTGGAAAAAACCACCTTACACTTCATATGAAACCAAAAAAGAGCCCATGTAGCCAAGACAATTCTATGAAAAAATAATAATAATAAAAATAAAACAAAAAAAAAAGCTGGAGACATGATGCTATCTGACTTCAAACTATACTACAAGGCTGCAGTAATCAAAACAGCATGGTATAGACCAATAGAGCAGAACAGAGGCCTCAGAAATAATGTCACACATCTAAAATCATCTGATCTTTGAGAAACCTGACAAAAACAAGCACTGGGGAGATAGCTCACTATTTAATAAATGGTGTTGGGAAAACTGGCTAGCCATATGCAGAAAGCGGAAACTGGATCCCTTACTTACACCTTGTATAAAAATTTACTCCAGATAGATTAAAGATTAAAACATAAGACCTAATACCATAAAAACAGTAGAAGAAAACACAGGCAATACCATTCAGGACATAGGCATGGGCAAGGACTTCATGACTAAAACACCAAAAGCAATGGCATTGAAAGCCAAAATAGACAAATGGAATCTAATTAAACTAAAGAACTTCTGCACAGCAACAGAAACTGTCATTAGAGTGAATTAGCAACCAACACAATGGGAAAAAATTTTTGCAATCTACCCATCTGATAAAGGGCTCATGTTCAAAATCTATAAAGAACTTAAACAAATTTACAAGAAAAAAAGCAAACAACCCTATCAAAAAGTGGCAAAGGATATGAACAGACACTTTTCAAAATAAGGCATTTATGTGCCAATAAACATGGAAAAAAAAAAGCTCATCATCACTGGTTGTTAGAGAATTGCAAATCAAAATCATATTGAGATACCATCTCATGCCAGCTAGAATGGCAATCATTAAAAAATCCAGAGACAACAGATGCTGGAAAGGATGTGGAGAAATAGGAATGCTTTTAGATTCTTGCTGGGAGTGTAAATTAGTTCAACCATTGTGGAAGACAGTGTCATGATGCCTCCAGGATCTAGAAGTAGAAATACCATTTGACCCAGCAACGAAATGACTGGCTGTGTACCCAAAGGATTATAAATCATTCTATTATAAAGACAGATGCATACGTACATTTATTTCAGCACTCTTCATAAGAGCAAAGACTTGGAACCAACCCAAATGCCCATCAAAACTGGATAAAGAGAATGTGACACATATACACCATGGAATACAATGCAGCCATAAAAATGGATGAGCTCATGTCCTTTGCAGGCGATAAAACTGGAAACAATCACTCTCAGAAAACTGACACAGGAACATGAAAATAAACACCAGATGATCTCACTCATAAGTGATTGTTGAACAATGAGAACACATGGACACAGAGAAGGAACATCACACACTGGGGCCTGTCAGGGAATGGGGTGCTAGGGGAGGGATAGCAGAAGTGGGGTGATTGGAATGGGATAGCATTAGGAGAAATACCTAATGTAGATGACATGGTGATGGATGCAGCAACCACCATGGCACATGTATAACTATGCAGCAAACCTGCACATTCTGCACATGTACCCCAGAATTTAAAATACAACTTGAAAAAAAAAGAAAGTTTTCAAGACAGTAAAAATGGAGCTCTCATATGACCCAGCAGTCCCACTGTTGGTTATAAATCTAAAGGAAAGAAAATCAGTATGCCAAAGAGATATCTACACTTCCATGTTTATTGCAGCACTATTCATAATAACCAAAATATAGAATCAAGTTAAGTCTCCATCAATAGATAAATGAATAAAGAAAATGTGGTAAATATGCACACTTGAATACTATTCAGCCATATTAAAAATGAAATTCTGTCATTGTGACATCACTGATGAATTTGGAGAATATTATATTAAATAAAAAGGATCAGGCACAGAAAGACAAACACTACACTACTAGATATGTTGAAGCTAATATAATTTGGTCTTTCAGAAGTAGAGAATAGAATAGTGATTATTAGATAGTGGGAAGGGCATAGTTAGTCAGAGTTTGGTGAAAAAATGCAAAATTATAATTAAATAGGAGGAATAAGTTTAAATGTTCTATGGTACTGGTTATAATTAGTAATTAAGTATACATTTTCATATTGCTAGAAAAGCAGATTTTGAATATTTTAAGCACAAATAAATAATAAATTTTTAAGGGGAAGGGGATGCCAATTGCTTTGATTTGACCATTATAAATTGTATATGTATATCAATATCTTACATTGTCCCTAATAAATACATAAATTATGTGTCAATTAAAAAAACAAAAGCAGAAAAGGAGTAGATTGAGTGTTATATAAGAAATAATTCACAAAAACATTTACATTATACCATGATAACATAATTGATCAATCCTGTCAATGTGAAAAGATAGAAATCTATGCAAAATAGAGATTAATTGAAACAATCTACCAGTAGAAAACAATATTGCATAACATAATGTTAACACTATATAATTCATATGGTTGTATATTCTTGTGTATTTGTTGGTTTACACAAATTATATTTTAAAATTGAAGGGTAATAGGAATAATAATGACCTCCTTATAAGATCTACATGTGAAATCCTATATTTTGTGAATACCTTCACTTGTATTGCAAAGGTGATTATGATTATAGATGAGTTTAAGTTTGGTAATTCTTTGACCTCAAAATAGAGAGAGTATCTTGGATTTTTCAATTGGGTCCAATATAATTATAAGTCATTAGAAGTGAAATAGAGAAGAAGAAGTAGAAATTCAAAGGAAGATTTGACAATGGAAAAAAGCATAACCAAAACACCAGGGGTCAGTTCTATATCCTGTTGCTAATTGCATAGAAGGCCAATCACTGAGACAATGAGTCTTGCTGGGGAAGAAGATCCTTATTTCAGTGACGCCAATAGGGAGACAAGGAATAAATCTCAAGCATGTCCCTAACTAACTAAATTTGGAGGTTCATATAGTGGGGAAGAAATGTAGTTACTTGTGGATAAAAAAAAAATTAGAGAGTTAGATAAGGAAGACAAGTTGTCTGGCTCTGGAGATCTGGTTAGTTTCAGTTCTGTGATACTACCTGGAAGGCCCAAGGGTCAGTTTTTCAAGAAAGTGACTCAGATAAGAAAAATACAGGCTTTAAGCCTTAAGACTAGAGGGGTTAATTTCTATGCTTATTTTTTTAAAAACTGTAAATATCAGTTCTTTGGGGAAGTGGGTAGAAAGTGATGTAATATTGCTTGCTTTGAAAATAAAGGAGGGGAAGGGTTCTGGAACTTGTATAATACAAGGAAGCAGATTTTTTTCCCAAAAAAATCCATAGAAAGGAATACAGCCCTGCAAATTCTGATTTTAGCCAATGAGAACCACATCAGATTTGTGATCTATAAGACTGTGAGATAATAAATTTGCAGGATAGTTAAACTGCTACATTTGAAAAATTTGTTATGGCACTATTAGAAAACAAATGTGAATTTAAAATAAATTTAAATTTTTAAACATTTTCTAAAAAAGCAGGCTTAAAGTGAATTCAAAACCTTATCTTGTTGCCTATTTTAGGAATGTAGAATAGAAAGTAAGAGGATAGTGGCAGAATCTTATGTGGGGTTTCTGAACACCATATATCAAGATATTCTGGGAATTCAAAGGTTGAAAATACACAAATAACAACATGTTGCTGAATGTTAGGTAAAAAGTACACAGTGACTTTTTCTATTAAAGTTTCACAGTTTGAGAAACTTTTTCTATTAAAGGGTACCTACTGTGCTGAGGAGTGGGAGAAGGAGTCATTGCTCAAAGTTCCTAATCTCATAGGAAAAAACCTTGCATTTTATAATCTAAATTATTCATAATCTTTTAATATTGAATTGGGCTGTGATATGGTTTGGCTCTGTTTCACTACCTAAATCTCATCTCAAATTGTAATCCCTACAATGTTGAGAGAGAGGGACCTGGTGGGAGGTGATTAGATCATAGGGCTAGATTTTCTCTTTGCTGTTCTTGTAATAGTGAGTGAGTTCTTATGAAAACTCGTTGTTTAATAGGTGTCTTGTGCTTCTCACTGCTCTCTCTCCCCTGCTGCCTTGTAAATAAGACGTGCCTTGTTTCCCCTTTGCCTTATGCCATGATTGTAAGTTTCCTGAGGCCTCCTAAGCTATAGGGAACTGTGAGTCAATTAAACCTCAGTTCTTTATAAATGACCCAGTCTCAGGTAGTATCTTTACAGCAATGTGAGATTGGACTAACAGAGAAGAATTGGTATTGGGACTGGGGCACTGCTGTAAAGATAACCTGGAAATGTGGAAACAACTTTGGAACTGGGTAACAGGCAGAGGTTGAAACAATTTGGAGTGTTCAGAAGAAGGCAGTAAAGTGTCGGAAAGTTTGGAATTCCCAGAAGACTTGTTGAATGGTTTTGATCAAAATACTTATATTTATATGAACAATGAAGTCCAAGCTGATCTGGTCTCAGATAGACATGAGAAACTTACTGGGAACTGTAGTAAAGGTCACTCATGTTATGCTTTAGCAGAGACTGGGGTCATTTTTCCCCTGTCCTAGAGAACTTGTGAAACTTTAAACTTGAGAGACATGATTTAGGGAATCTGGCTGAAGAAATTTCTAAGCAGCAAAGCATTTAAGATGCGACCTGGCTTATTCTGAAAACGTTTAGTTATATGCATTCAGAAAGGGATGGTCTGAAATTGGGACTTATGTTTAAAAGGAAAGCAGAGCATAAATGTTTAGAAAATTTGCAGCCTGACCATGTGGTAGAAATTAAAAAAAAAACAGTTTCTGGGGAG
This sequence comes from Leontopithecus rosalia, assembly GCA_028533165.1. Lineage (NCBI taxonomy): Eukaryota > Metazoa > Chordata > Mammalia > Primates > Cebidae > Leontopithecus > Leontopithecus rosalia. The sequence goes on along the minus strand of CM052649.1, from coordinate 28,211,392 downwards.
GAATTCAAGCTGGCTGCTCAAATTTGCCTAAGTAACAAGGAGCTGAATGTTAATAGCCAACACAATGGGGAAAATGTCACCAGGGCATGCCACAGAATTTCAAGATAGCCCCTTTCATCAGATGCCAGGAGGCCTAGGAGGGGAAAATGGCTTTGCAGGCTGGGCCCAGGGCCCTATTGCTCTGTGTAGCTTCAGAACTTGGTTCTCTGCCTCTAGCCACGCCAGCTTAATCATGGGTAAAAAGGCCAAGGTATAGCTTGAGCCATGGCTTCAGAGAATGCAAACCCAAGCATTGGTGGCTTTCATGTGCTGTTGTGCCTGCTGGTGAGCAGGAAGCAAGAGTTGAGATTTCCGAGGATGTATGGAAATGCCAAAATGTCCAGGCAGAAGTGTGCTGCTGGGGCAGAGCCCTCATGGAGAACCTCTGCTGGGGCAGTGCAGAAGGTAAAGGTGAGGTTGCAGTCTCTACACAAATCTCCCATGGGGCACTTCAGAGTGGAGCTATGAGAAGGGGACCACTGTCTTACAGACCACAGAAAGGTAGATCCACCAAAGGCTTGCACTGTGTGCCTGGAAAAGGTGTGTGCACTTAATGTCAGCCCATGAAATCAGCCACAAGGTTGTATCCTATAGAACCACAGGGTCAGACCTGCCCAGGGCCTTGGGAATTTACTCCTTGCATGAGTGTGGCCTGGATGTGAGACATGGATACAAAGAAGATAATTTTGATGGCTTAAGATTTAATGATTAGCCCACTAGGATATGGACTTTCATTGGGCCTGTAGCCCCTTTGTTTTGGCCAATTTCTCCCATTTCAAATGGAAACGTGACCTGGTGGGACATGATTGAATCATGGGGGAGGATTTCCCCTTTGCTGTTCTTGTGATAGTGAGTGAGTTATCACGAGATCTGGTTGTTTGATAAGTATTGATGCTTACCCCTTCTCACTCTTGTTCTCTCCTGCTACCATGTAAGTCATGCTTTGTTTCCCCTTCACTTTCCACCATGACTCTAAGTTTCCTGATGCCTCCCCAGCCATGTGAAACTTTGAGTCAATTAAACCTCCTTTCTTTATAAATTACCCACTCTCAGGTAGTATCTTTATATCAGTGTGAGAATGTATTAATACAGACTGCCTTTTGCTTATAAATGAGCCTGAGAAGAAAGAGAATGCCACACAATGATGCATGAGAGTGAGAAGATTTTACTGTTTATGCTTTCCATCCTAAAAGTGCAGAAGCTCTTATTTCTTTTCTTCCTGCTGTTTGACTATCACTCCAAGATAAAAAATTCTGAAGGTATTAAGAAGAAAATATCATCCTGAGTAAGCAAAGGGAATCCTCTCTTAATATGACTTCATAACCTGAAAGAAAGACCACGCTGAACCAAAGGAAGAGACTGATAAAACAATAAAAAAATAAAGAACTAACCAAGAAAATACAATTAGAATATGCAAACAAACAAACAAAAAACTTCAAAACCCAGAACTGTGAAAAGTGTGTTTACAATTTTTGAATTAACTTAAATAGAAACAATTATTTCTAATAAATAAATTTGTTTTCCTAAATATCAACTGAATACAAATATTTTAGAATTTAAAGCAAAGTAAGAAAGAACTGGAAATCATATATTAAAAAATCAAAGAAACATGGTCATTGAAGGTGTACATATAAAGATGAAAAACATATATGAATAAAAAAGAGAAAAGGAAAAATAATTAAATAAAAATAATTCTGAAAATAATTGACTTTAGCATCAGAATGAAATATATCAATGTATCCCTTGAATTATCAATTTAAAATATACCTGCACATTTTCCTTTCAAAATTACTGAAATACAAAGTAAAGGGAAAAATGTACATAAAAGTCGAGACATGAAGAATATTGTACTCATAAGGGAAAGACAAAACATACTAATAGCAGTCTTCATCAGGAAGTATTCAAACCAAATTAGTACTATATTTGAGTATAGCTCTCAAAATACAAGAGGTCTGGAATTAGTGGTGGGCAATGAGTCTACCTTACTGAAATTACATCAAGGATTGAAAAATTCAAAAACAAAAATAAGCCAAAACTTATGACTACCTTATATTTAGTAAACTGTATTTATATTTAGTAAACATATTTAGTAAACTATTTTCAATAATTGCATAAAGGGGTGTTTTAAATAACAATATAATAGTGTTTTTTGAATTGCCATGTGGTGAGACATAAACAAACACATAAAAAAATAAATTAGGCAACTTAATTGGAAAATTCCTAAAGATTAGAAATTGACATATAGATACTTTAATAACCAAATCATTAGAAAATCACAAAGAGTTACCATTTTAACCATAAAAATTAGTGGTTACAGCAAAAAATACTGCAATATTCAATACAAGAAAAGTTAAGTGGGTGTTGATCAAGTAGTTATATTTCACATTGTACATACAAAACAAATGAGTCTTGGTGGGCATATATCTCAATGTTAAATAAAATAAATATAAACATATAAAGTTTACATTAAGGAAATAATACATTAGAATATATAGATATTAATTTGAAATTAGGAAATATTTCTTAAACTTGATGGAACAATCCGTTAGTCCAAAAGGAAAATTTAATAAAATTGATAGTGTTTTGTTTATCAAATTATTGCGGTCTTTTATCTGTTTATTAAATATTTAAAGAATAAAATGGCATACAGAGAGTAGAATAATAAATTTGCAATAGATATAAGAAACATAGCACCAATTTCACGTATCTGGAAACAATTTGAAATAAAAAAAGATAAAGACAGATAATCCAATGTAAAAAATGTACAAGGGACTGAAAAGGCATATCACAAAAAATTATTTTTATATTGAGTAAATTACAAATCAGTTTAAGTCTTAGAATTATGTGTGTGATTAATTACCATTTTAAAATTGTGATAGAATGTAAGGTAAAGGGCAAGTTTTATATTTTACATATAGATACCTAAAGACACCAGTACAATTTTTAAAAATAAATTATTCATTATCCTTAAATTTTCTGGTATCCTACAACAAAAATAAAAAATGACTTTAATAAATCATTTCTAGGCTCTCTAGTCTGTCTGTATTATCAATATATCTGTTTATATGTGGAAAACCCACTGCTTTTGCTTCTATAGTTTAATACAAAGATCTTAAGTTACTTGACATGTGTGGTTCAATTTTTTCAAAATTACTTTAATTATTTGAAATTCTTTGTATATTAATTTAAATTGTAAAATAAATTTATAAATTTTGACAAAACTCAGCAGAAATGTTTATTAGGATTACACAGCACTCATGGTAAATTTAAAGATTGTTATTTTAACATGGTTGAATCTTCCAATTTATTGACATATATCTCCCCATTTATTTAAATTTTCATCAAAATATGTTAAGAATAATTTTAGGTTTCAGTATGCAGAACTTGAGGAGACTTTGTTTAATTTATCCATAGTTATGTCATGTTTTCAAATTTTTTAAATGATATTATAATTCACATTTGTCCTTTGGTATCATATAGAAATACTCTCAATTAATTTTTAATTGACAAGTAATTAAATATATTAATGGCATAAATATGATATTATTTTACATGTATATATTGTAGAATAATTCAGTTGATCTAATTAGCATATCCATCACCACAAGTATTTTTTCTTTGTGGTGAGAACATTTAAAATCTACTCTGAACAATTCTGAAGCATGATCTCACTTATACGTGGAATCAAAAAAATTTGAACTTGTAGAATTTTGGTCACCAGGGATAGGGGCTATAGATGGAGGAAGAGAAGATGTTATTCAGAAAGTACAAACTTTCAGTTAAATAGGAGAAATAGTTTTTGTGTGCGCTATTCCACAGCAGGGTGACTATCGTTAATAATAATATATTACATATTCTGAAATACCTTAATTTTTATATGACACTGCTAAACTCTTTCTAATTGGTGTAGATTTTTCCTTCTACATGCTTGGGGAAAATGACAGTTGATGTTCACTTTTTTAATTCTGATAATATTAATTGTTGTCTCAAACAGATCTCTTGAGGGAAAACATCAAAAATCGATAGACAGCCAACACAGACACCATTGTTAAAGAGGGAGAAAGCTGGGAAGCTTGTTCAGGGTCATTGGCAAGAATATTGCCCCCACCCCACAACAAAAAGCAGGGGTGAGTGAAGGAACCCTGCTGCAACACTCCCACAGTGGACCTCTGAAATTTAACTACAGGAGTTCTCACAAACATCAAAGACTTTTGGAGTGGCAGGGGGAAATACCCAGGAAACAAGCAGAGCCACGGCTTTAACCCACAAGGAGCTCAGAAGGCTTCATTGCACTTTACAGCAGCAGCAAAATCCAACTGTGGACACCAATCTCTGAAGGCTCTCTCTTTTGCTCTAAATGGTGGCAGCCTGCCATCTGCTGGGTCAGGAGACAGCAAGGCTGACACTGTGACATAACCAAGGTGCATCTCATCCATGTGTCCCCTTGCCTGCCAACCTCTCCCAAGGCTGTCTCTCTGGCTGTTCCATTGAAGAACACCCACAGAAAAACTTCCATTTCCCTGCCTGACTGTTTTACTCATATCCTGAGAGCAGTTCACCCTCAAATCAGAGCTAGTGCTTGACCCCAAGAGACCCCAACACTGCCCAGGGGTATTGGTTCTAGGACTTGAGCTTGAGTGTGGAAGGAGCTCCCAGTGCCAGAACATAGAGGAATGTAATGTGAGTTTGTGTGATTGTGTGAGAGCGAAGCACCCCTCTCTTTGCAAGACTGGGTCAGGAATGGTGTGGCTACAGAGATGTCTCAAACAGCTCAGAGATCTTGGCACAGATGTCTTGAAGAAAGACTAGCTGGTTTAGCATGTTCCTGGGGCAGATGGCCAAAGGAAGACCCATAATGTGAGAGGAGTGTGAGCTGGGCAGCCCCTACAGCCAAAATAATGCACTGCAGGTGCCGTACCAGTTGCACATCTGCAGTGCCACTGCACTGCCCAGGGATCCTCCACCCTTGATTCACTGCATCACCAGAACACCCACAGACCTACCATGCAATGTGCTTTGGCAAGCACAGGGGTTGTAGATCTCCTGGTAATCTAACCTTTGGCACAAATTGCCCTGAGCCAAGAGGGAGTACAGTTTACCAAAGCCCTCTCTGTGGCAAAGAAAGTGTCGATGCAGCACCAGTAGTTGAAGGGAACACCACCCATGCCCAGGAATGAACTTGAAGAGGAAGTCGTATCTCCCTCAACTCACTTCCCTTCCCCAAAGCACTGTTGTCCATGCATGGAAGTACAGAAAGGACAAGCTGGTTGAGTAAGATCCTATCTGCTGGCCCTTGTTCTTAAACACAATCTAAAAATGACCCGCGAATTGAAGGATGACATGGCTATATTAAGAAATAACCAAACAGAACTTCTATCACTGAAAGATTTACTACATACATTTTTGGATAGAGTTTGGAAGCCTTAAAAATAGATTAGACCAAGCAGAGGAAAGAATTTCAGAGCTCAAATAGCATTCCTTTGAAAGAACTTAGACAAAAATAAAAACACAATTTTTTTTAAATGGAAAAGTCTCTAAGAAACATGGAAGTATGTACAACAACTAAACTTACTACTCATTGACATTCCTGAGAAATAAGGGAATTAAAGCAACTTCAAAAACATATTTAATTTTATAACTCATTAATATTTTTCAATATTTTCCCAAATTTTATAAATTATTATTGGTCTGTTCAGGGTTTCTGTTACTCCTTAGTTTAATCTTGAGAGGGTGCATGTCTCTACAGATTTATCTATTTTCTCTGGGTTTTTAATTTTGTGCACACTTAGATGTACATAGTAGTCATAAGTTGATATGCAGTTACAAGAAATTTGGAAAACTCCTATGAGATGTTGTAGAAGACAATCAGCCCTAAAGTACATAGTCATCAGACTTTTCAAAGTCAATGCAATAGAACAATGTCAAAGGCAGCTAGAGAAAAGAGCCATACTATCTATAGAGGGAATCCTATCAGAATAATATTAGATTGTCAGCACAAACCTTACAAACCAGAAGAGATTGGAGGCCTATTTTTAGCATTCTTAAAGATAAGAAATTCCAATCAATTTTTTTCTATTTTAATTTTTTATCTTCATTCTGTATTATTTTGATTTTTTATCTTCATTCTTATTTTATAAAATAAAATTCTATATTTTAAATTTAAATGTTTCCTGGTTGCCATGGAACATACAACAAGTTTAATTCTATAGACCTCCAATTATTATTATACTAGAGGGTATACTTCAAAATACCATCTAAATCATACAACGGTACACTTTCAGTCTTTCTCCAATTCTTGTTTTGTTTGTTTGCTTTTGTTTTGAGATGGAGTCTTGCTTATTGCCCAGGCTGGAGTGCAGTGGCGTGACTGCAGCTCACTGCAACCTCCACCTCCTGGGTTCAAGAGATTCTTCTGCCTCAGCCTCCTACTGAGTAGCTGGGACTATAGGTATGCACCACCACGCCCAGCTCATTTTTGTATTTTTAATAGAGATAGAGTTTCACCATATTAGTCAGGCTTGTCTTGAACTCCTGACCTCGTGAGCCTCCCATGTTGGCCTCCCAAAGTGCTGGAATCACAAGTGTGAGCCACCACTCCTGGCCCTCCGATTCATAATGACTGTGATTTTCACAAAATGTATACATACTAAGTCCAGTAATACGTTGCTACTAGTTTTGCTCTAGTTAGTAATTTATCTTTGAATAATTTTACAATAAAGAGATAAACTTTATTATTATCCTCATTTTTACCAACTCCAATGTTCAGTTTTGTAAAATTTAGATACAAATTTCCCTCTGTTACTAAAATCCTTTCTAGTTAAAAATTTAATTCTACTTTGTAGTTTTGTATTGCAGTGCTGCTGGAAATGGCTTTTCTTCATTCGTCTTAGAAAAAATAAGTATTTTACCTTTATCTGTATCTGTGAATGTATTATTTTTCTTTTAGGTCCTGAAAAATGTCCCTCCATCAGCTGCTGATTTGCATAATATTTTATAGGCAGTTGGCTGTTTTTTTATTCTTTCTTTCTCTATATATAAATCATCTTTTCCTCGCCTCCAATTCCAGGATGCCAAAAATAATTTCCCTATAACCTTGGTTTTCAGATGCATCTTGATCTTTTTTTTTTCTTATTATTCATGCTGCTTGTTGTTTTCCCAAATTTTTGAAATCGTTTTTCTTTCATTTCTGTATGTTTTAAAAATTGTCAGTAATTATCTATTCAACTATTTTCTTTGACTGATTCTTCTTTATCGTTTTCTGGGAATTCATGTGTATGTATGCTAGATTGTTGATATTGACCTTCAGTTACCAGATGCTGTGTCCTATTTTTTGTTTTTGATTTTTTTCCTGAAATCTTTTTGTTTGTTTGTTTCAATTCCTATACTTTCTGTTGTCCTGTTCACATGTTTGCTAATTCTTTCATCTGAGATGTCTGGTTTGCTTATAGCCAACGGTAGGAATTTATCATCTGTGAAATAGTTGATTTTCTAAATTTTATTTTTTGTGTTTTCATTTTATTCTTTATGTGTATTTTTCATTTCTCTTAAAATTATCCATATTTCATTCCATTTCTACCTTTTTAACAAAAGGTAGAAACTTCCATTTGATAATAAGATATTTTTTTCTATTACATCCAAAATCTGTCTTTTATGGTTTTGGAGATTTTGATATCTCTGTATACTGATGATAAGTCAATTTTGGTAAGTTTTGTATCAGTTTTGCTTTTTTAGTGTTTAAATGTTTTATTATATGCCAGGAATTGTATACAAAAGATATTATGGGCTGAGAAAAATATAGCCTTCACATACTCATATGCACATGCATCTTTTCTTTTGTCAAGACATTCGTGTTAAGTGCACAGGCTAAGTAGTCAGTAGTTAAACATTTTGGTGAAGGACTCTAAGACTATAATTAATTTGAGATTACTACTGTCTTTAAATGCTGACTTACATTGTGCATAGTGGAGCCCTGGAGATTTGGAGGATTTTTCTCACTATTCCTTTTCCACTCTCATTTTTCAACAGGCTTAAAATACGTGCACCACAGATAGGTTTTCTTGCATTCTTGCTTCTAACCCAATAGTAGATTATGGTTGTGTGTTTTGTGATGAACTGCTTACAGTGAGGCAGGGTAAATTATTGGTTTTCTTTCAACAGAGTTAGTCTTTGGCAGGCATATCCTCTGCCAAAGTGATATAGTTCATGTGCCTTATCTTTGAAGGAGCTTCTCATCCTTTGAAATTTATTTCACTTGTTTGTCTTACACAGCAATTCTCCGATAGGTTCCAGAAAGTTATGATGCTGTAGATTAACTGACTTTTTCTCAATGATAAGATGTGAGTAATATTCTCTATTCGATGGCTTCCTGCACCTTCAGTAAATGTAGACCCTTGCTAACATACTCAGAGTTCCCTAAGTTTAAAGCATGCATCACTATATCATAACCACATGTTGATCAATTCAAACATTCCTGTGACAGCATAGTAAATGTATACCGATTTTCATATCATGACAATCTACACCTGCCTTACTGCACTCTAAATTAGGATTACAAAGAAGGCATTAACCCACCTGCAAAGGTTATAATGAATTACCAGTTCCTCTTGGTTTGTTGAATTTTGTGAATGATTTTCCGTAAAACATGTAGCTGAAACAATTAAATAGTCTATATTAAACGTACAATACTGTTGAAATAGGAATTAGTGGAAATTAAAACTGCCTTATAAACATTTATTTAATCAGATAAATAATCTCTTGTCCTCTTGGGATTCTTTGTTGGTTGGTGTTTTTAAGAAGTGTATGTGTCTAGAGGGGATCTCTCTCTCTTCCCAAGTGTTTATAATGGTCCAAACTACAGCTATTTTTTGCAACTTCATATACAGTTATATTCAGTGTTACTCGGTTTTTAAATGATTTTCTCACAGTTTTATGTGAAGTTTGGCCTCTTTATAAATAAACCTTTGCTGACTGGGTGTGAAATCCCAAAAACTGCTTTACATGTTGGAATGCAAATGGGTTAAAGGGCGTATTGTACAAAAAAATCTTTTTAAATGAAATAAGTGTATAAAGTAAGAAGGGGGAAGATTGAAGAGGTCACAGGTAAGATGTCAAGATTGACAATTCATTCTAGTTTGAGGAAGATTGACAATTATAATTGGAAGGAAGTTAAACTTGAGCCAAATCTTGAATATAAGGAAGATTTCAAAAAGTCTGATGTGGGATAAGCTTGGAAAAGATTTAGAGATAGGGTTTCACAGAGGGTTTTATATTTTTCTAATAATAAAAGTTTAACCAATAGGCATTGACAGTTTACATGGATTCAAATAATTTTAATAACTTTAATACTTTGATGCCTTTAAACAAATTTTCGAAATGCATAAATTCATATTCACTGAAGTATTTGTTTACTTATATGTTTTCTCCCCAGCAATATCATAACAGAAGAACCCTAGTATAAACTCTGTCATATATGTTCTGTTTGCACAGTTCTGAAACTCTAAAAACTGGTAGGTCAAACATCCATTGTCTTTGTAATGTGAGTATTACATTGCAATTGCTTAAGATACGGTTTCAGTAAAATTAGGTGTTTCTTTTTCTACCTTGACCTACTCCTCATTTGCTGAATTAATATGAATGGCCGACTTGGGAACCTGAAATAAAGCAAATTCACGTTGCTTTCATTACGTTGACTTGATTCACTAGCAGATGATACAAAGTCAGAAATAAAATACAAGGAAAAAACGAAAAAGCAGCAGGTATGGGACACACAATAATTGCCTAAATCTGTCATAGAGAAATTTGAGTTGACAATAAATAATTAGCTCCCAGAAAGATTTTTCTTTTTGGTTTCTCATAGTTTATTACTTAACTTTAGGAATGGTCATCCCCTAAGAAAATGAGAAGTAGGAAAACAAAATCTGGTGAATCAATTCCATTTAAAGAAGCACTGGCTTTATTCTCTCTTAGTCACCAGCTCTGGAAATGAGCATGACACAAGCAAAAGTTTAAATCACTAGGTGCGTGACTCCCTGAAGCTTTCATCCTATGTGATCTCTGCATGCTGTTAAAGAAATATTCCAAAATTGTTAAAGAAACCCAAACAGAGAGTTTGGATTACTTTCAGCTTGATATAATTTTATGGTCTTGCCCTCCAAAAATCTTTCAGAATTTTAGAAGATTATCCATGTTTTTCTCTGATAATATCAACTGTGTACTAATAAACATTTTCAAGCAGAAGACATGCTGAATACTTCTTTTAAATTTAACAAGTAGATTAATCCGACTTTTAGGATTGAGTCTTTTCTGGATTTCCAAGTGATATTGACATCTTTTTCAAGCAATTTTCTGAAGTTGGAGTTAGGATTAAGTGCATACATAGAAATTATTGGCAATTATTAGACTTAAAATGTATACAACATACAATTTTTACTTATAATTTAAATATATATACTAATTAATTAGAATTAAATTTATAACCATAAATTCATACTGAAAAGATTAGCTAAAATGACAAAATTAAAAAAAGATTTATCTGGAGACATGTGTATGTACATGTATAAATTATTACAATTTTACTTAGCTCAAATTTCATTATAGTCTTAGAATTATATTTATCTCAATTAAATTATATGTGCTGCCATGTTATTGTATTACTATCACATTTTCACATAAATTGTGTTGCAATAATAATCAGACATTTTCTGTGACCTTGAATTCAGGTATATTAATGTATTAAAACATTTGGGAGCCTTGTAATGAAACACCAGGTTATTAAGTGGGTTAACTATAATTACACTTCTGGCCGGGCAAGGTGTCTCAAGCCTGTAATCCCAGCACTTTGGGAGGCAGAGGCGGGTGGATCATGAGGTAAAGAGATCGAGACCATCCTGGTCAACATGGTGAAACCCCGTCATTACTGAAAATACAAAAAGTTAGCTGGGCATGGTGGCGCGTGCCTGTAATCCCAGCTACTCAGGATGCTGAGGCAAGAGAATTGCTTGAACCCAGGAGGCGGAGGTTGCGGTGAGCCGAGATAGCGCCATTGCACTGAAGCCTGGGTAACAGGAGCCAAACTCCGTCTCAAAAAAAAAAAAAAATTACACTTCTGGTAATGTAACTATAATTAAAATTTTAAACATATAGTCTCCTAATGTCTCTGAAAAACAGACAATTGGTGAATAAGTACAGCACTAGAGTTAGTGAAAGGCATTTGTATACTTAGGGTTTAAAACACAGCATAAAATCTTCTCCATTTTGAGCTTCACAGGGTTTAGGTAATATTTGGAAGCATATTGTATTATAAGATAGTCATTTTCTGATTTCTTCCTAGTTTTTCACTACTGTACTTGTATTACTCTTAAAATATAATTTTAAAATGTATTTTTCCCCCTAAGGAAAAATAATTAGGTATTTAGAAAATTATACTTTTTTTACCACATCTAAGCCACTTTCATTGCTTAGATACGTAATTATTTTATTTAATGCTAAGAAAGTTAAAATAAATAAATAAATAAATAAATAAATAAATAAATAAATAAATTAAAAGTCCCAATTAACTAAAATATAGTGTTTACTTATCAAGAAGACTTTGAGATTTTTAAGTTTACCAAAAGAGCTCATTTAGATTTATTTAGACATAGATTTTCATATTATGACACTTATATGTGTGAAAATACAATGAACAGAAACTGAAAATATAGTAAAATGATTTTTAATGATAAAATTTAACTCTTCTAAATAATTTTTCTCCTAAAGACGTTGAAGGTTTTTTTCATTCAGTACACTCCTCTGTGCTATCAGTATTGTTAGTACTAGAGTATTTATTTAAAAATCTTGCTTTATGATGTCTTTCAGATGTTCTGGTTAAAACATTAAAAACAGTTGCCCAAATCCTTTCCCTGCAAAGTTAGTTATTCCACCACATGAGGTATATCTTTTTTTGATACTTGTCTGCCTAGGTTTATGACTGGCCTGTCTTTTATTTATGTAAAAACTGCTCCCTCATTTCTTTATTGACTTTTTATTTATTGTTCAATAAATGCACATATTCTTCCATATGGGTATATTTCACCATTTCTTTATTGTGTCTATATATCAATAAATATAACAGTGGCTCCTCAGATCTAAATATTATCTCATGTGAATTATGACAAACTTTCTGTATCCAGTTCAGATTAGTTTTCTGAGCTACATTTCACAAATCAAACTGCATATAGATATTACTAAAGAGATTTTCTTAAATTTTACATGCTATGTTTCATATTATTAGGTCAGAATAATATTGCAATGGATAAGTCAAATAAGTTCCTGATGATTTTAAACATTTTTTTAATGATTAGAGTGGCTATGTTTAGTTACACAAAAAGTAACTGCAAGTGAATTTTTTAGGGAATTGGCATATTAGACAATGTAGTCACCACATAATTATGGTAATGTGGCTGTTCAGAAAATTATATTGCCTCATGCGGTCACCAAGACTTCTGATCATTTGGTTGATGAAGAGTTATAAAGCCAGTGGTAATGTTGATGGAATTAAGATTGACCACCAAAGGCAGGGGTTTAATGCTGCAACATAACATTGACATATTATTCTTGCTCATTCATAATTCAGCCAAGAGCACATAAATTAACTGGTAAAAATGTATTACTCAATATTGAAAAATATTACTATTCAATCACTAATTTAAAATTTTTATGAAAAGGAAATGGGTAAACCTATAGATGTTCTTCCCTGTGTGAAAAATAGTTGTTTTTTTTTTTTTGTTTTTTTTTTTTTTTTTTTTTTTGCGGTGGAGTCTGGCTCTGTCACCAAGCTGAAGTGCATGGGTGCGATCTTGCACTACAACTTCCACCTCCCAGTTTCAAGCAATTATGCTGTTTTAGCCTCCCGAGTAGCTGGGATTACAGGCATGTGCCGCTACACCCTGCTAATATTTGTATTTTTTAGTAGATATGGGGGTCTCACCATGTTTTCCAGGATGGCTTCCATCTTCTGACCTCGTGATCCGCCCACCTCGGCCTCCCGAAGTGCTGGGATTACAGGCATGAGCCACTGTGCCCAGCTGTAATTTTTATGAAGTAAAATTCTTCATTCTAGTGAGCTCATTAGAAAGATATGTTTTAGTTATGCACATGGACATCATCACTTTTATTTTAACCTGCCTTCCAGCAATTGGAGACTAGAACCTGAAGAAGTTTTTGACAGCTATGCAAATGCTGCCTACATTGGATTGTGTGTATGTATGTAGGTGGTAGGTTTTGAAAGAGAAAGACACAAAAAGCAGTCTCTCTGTGGCCTGAAACTCATTTCACAGATAATGAAGTTTGCAACTGAAGGAAAAGCAAGTAGCAAACTATTGACATTTAGGTTTGTAGGTTTGAATTTAGGCATTTAGGTTTGAGAAAATTTTTCTTTTTTGACCCGTTCCTAGGTTCATGGTCAAAATCTGTATAACAAAAGACAAAGAAACAAAAGTAAAGCACACATATTTATTTAATGTAGGTTTTACCCTCCATGGAGCTTTTAGAACTAATGACTCAAAAGAAATAGGCAAATCTATGTACTTTCCGCTATGTTTGATTTTTAAAAGTGGATAATTGTGTAGAAGTTTGATTGGATGAAAAAAGTATAGTCTGTGATTAACTTGGGAGGACTTAGGTTTGTTTCTTCAGACGCTTCTCTGTTTTCTGTTATTTTCCGATAAGAACATTTCTTTCCTTCATGTGTAGAGTAGATACCTCTGTCATGCTTTTCAGAAAGATTAGAAAAATCTTTCTAGGTTTTATGACCTGGCTCAGAGAGAAGGGTAAGGGGAAAATGACAATGACCTTCTTGATTCTGGTATTTTCTCCTAGCGCTCTCTCTCTCTCTCTCTCTCTCTCTCTCTCTCCTCACACACACACACACACACACACACACACACACACACACGTGTGCATGACTTTTTCTGTTGTGACATGGCATGAGTTACACCTAGGGGATCACAGCTTTTAGGTAAGATGGTTTATAGCTTACTGTGGTTTAACTGTTGGTCCTTTCAAAAACTCAACTTGAAATTTAACCACCAGTGCAACAGAGTATTGGGAGCTGGGGCCTAATGGAATGTGTTTAGGTTATGAAGGCTCTGTTTTAATGAATAGATTAATGCCATTATAATAAGGACTTTCAAGAGTGGGCTTTCTGCTCTTCTGTCTGCTATATGATGACATACATAAGAATATGCCAACACCTTGATATAGGACTTCCCAACCTCCAGAACTATAAGAAAATACATTTCTGTTCATTATAAATTACCCAATCTCAGATATTCTGTTATAGCAGCACAAAATGGACTCAGACCCTGATATAGCCAATTATTTCCAAATGTGACATAGCTTCTCCATAACCCTATGGACATGACAATCACTATTTATTTTCTCAGAGTTTGTTTTTAAGAAACTTCCTTAAAATATATATCCTCCAAGCTCATAGTTTTGAGAGTACAACTTTCCAGTCTCTATAGAATATTAAATTCAAAGAACTTTAGTAGGTCACATGAGATTCAATTTAATGGTTTGCTTTGTGGTACAGAATGTAACTGGGTGAAAAATTCAGGACACTTTGGCTTCTTATTTGAATTCTAATTTTCCTGCTAAAATTCTATGAAATACATGCCATTAGTGAACAATATTATTGCTGAAAAGATGTCTTTGCATTCGAAGAGAAAACCTGTTAGACAAAGATGCCTGAACATTTCTACATAATTTGTATCAGCATCAGAAGCAATAGGTCACCTATTTTGAATAGTGTCCACCATACAAAATAACTTGGGAAAGTCTCTTGTAGGTTGCATTAATAGTATCTGGTCTACCTACCTAGATGTTACTGATGTATTGAGCAGTGGTTAATAGCTAGCTTTCCAAAGCTTATTTAATTTTTCAATTTAAATGCCTAGATAATGCTGGGGGCAGTACTGGTATATAAACAGCTTGCTCTTGGCCTCAGGAAGTGTTATTATTGCTTAGGATAAGCAATTATTCAAGCTATCCCCCGGGGATGTGCGATGTGACAGCATTCACACTGGCACTGTTTAGAAGCATCCTGCCAGATGGTCAGAACCTGCAGTGGTGGAATGAATGAGGACAGTAGGATGGGACCTGGAGCAAAACAGCTTTTGTGTAGCAATCTGGTGGCAGCAGCATTTGGAAATTTGAGGGACTTGTTCCCAGGGTTTGACAAAATGACATAAACTCTACATGAAAATTAGTTAATCATGGACAGAAGTTAGACTACTTTCATGACTCAGTCTTTTCCTGCTAACATTGTCTTTGGCCTAACATATTGGGTTGTTTTTACTTTAACATGACACACCATACAAGTTACAGTAAAATTTTATATTTTCCTTTAAGAACTGAATTGTTTCTCTATCGCCTCAGGTCAAAATGAGTTGGCTGTTGCTCTGGCCACAGTTTCAGCTGTTCTTGAGGTTGCCCCGGTTATAGGGTTATTTTGATCTCTTCACAGTTCCCCTGTGTTTTCTGCAGTGTTCAGTGCTCAGGACCATTGATTTCACTGCCCAAGCTGCATGTCATTGGTAGATAAGTGTATATGGAAGGGGTTGTGAGATACTAATGAATGTTAGAAGAAAGGAAGCCAAAATTGTCTGTTGTGTTTATATAACTCATTTTAAGTATTATATTAGAGAGGCATGATGAGTGGTAGGCAAAGAGTTATTTAACAGAAACTCCACAGACCATTCATTCCAGCAAACATATGCAATTCAATTAAAATATGATATTTCTAATATTTCAAATGTTAGGAAGGTTCATTTGTGAGAGTATAGAAAAGAATTTGTAACTGTAATAGCACATCGTGAGCCTTAATTTAGATTTTTAAGTTAAATATATTGCAATATAATTTAAAAACAATAAAATGCCCTCATGCTTATATCATACTGCCTTCATTACTCCAGCATCATTATACGTCTTGAAAACAAATAGCTAAGCATCTGTCAACTTTTAAATCCTTTTTCCCAATAGTTTTGACTATTCTAGAACATTTGCGTTTCCATTAAATTATGCAATCTTCTGTAACCGTTACAAACTTCTTACTTAGATTTTCATCAGGATTGCAGTAAGTTATAAAATCTTCCAGCTTAACAACTTAGTAATTTATTTTATTTTTCTTAATGTCTAGCAATCATTCCTAAGTTTTTTGCTTTTAATATTATTTTAAAGAATGTCTTTATTTTAATTTTATATTCTAATTTTTTATCCCTGATATGTAAAAATGTATATTTCTTCTATATATAAACCTTGCATTTTGTGAACTTGCTAAAAATCGCTTATTTATGTTTTTTGATCTTTCTGTTTTTTTACTTAGATACTTATATAGTTTGAAGGTAGTTTTGGAGCGAGACATCTTTGCTTTGTTGCAAATCATAGAAAGTATTCAGTCTTTTGCCATTAAATCTGATTTTAGCTCCAGGATTTTCATAAATGACTTTTATTAAATTGAGAAGTGTTTATTCTATTACCAGTTGGATGGTTTTTAAAATTATGAATAGATTTTGAATATTCCGAATACTTTCTTTGCACTTTTGAGATGACTTTGAGGTAGTTTTTCTTTATTATGTTAATGTGCTAAGTAACATTGATTTTTCAAATATTACATCACTCGGTATATATTCAACATCAAAATTATATAATGTTATATACAAATAATAATTTTTGTTTTGAGGATTTTTGTATCTGTAGTCAAGAAACACATTGGTCTGTAGTTTTCTCTGAAATTTTTGAAAAATTCTTTGCACATTTATTACAGTAGATTTACAGCAGCAACAGGAAGCAAGGTCTTGAGGAACACTAGCCATACTTACTCTTCAAATAGATCTTAGGTGTCTGCTAGCCCCTGAGAACTCTCTTTGATCTGCCTTCAGCCACATGCTCCTCAGGTTTCTCCAGAACCTAATCTGCTCTCATCTAAGGCATCCTTCCTGCTCCTACTGCCCCAGGAACCAAGCCCTCTTGACCAGATTGTGGTATTTGTGGTGGCTCATTGTCACACCATGGATTTTCAGCACATTTCCACATTACATGTCTACAGGGAGGGTGATCCTAGATTCCCTTAGGCCTCTCCCTCCCTTACCTGGCTAAGGGGACACTTGTAGAAATGGGCTGGAGTCACAATCTCTGTAGTCCCCATATCCAGTCTGGACAGGAGATATTAAAGAGGTAAGCCAGCTCTGCAGGGGGCTGATGGTCATCTTGGAGAACAGAATCTCCTCAAGCTCCAACTGGGCTCCCTTGCTAGAGTCAGAAGCATCCCACTTGAACTTGTTGATGGAGTGTTCTAGCTACCCAGCAGCCCCGAGACAAGCCAGGGAAGAATAACCAGTTGAAATGTTAAGCACATCATGAGAATAGTCGGTGGATGATGGTAGGCTCAGGCACTCAAGGGATCATTCCGCAACTTCTCTCAGGCACTTCTGGTGTCTAGAGTCATCTACCTCAAATTTGGGTATCACAGATGTGCTCATTTCAAAATTGAGTTGATGAGAATTCTTTCTTATTTAGCATTAATATGAAAATCCACTTCAATAAATTTTCTTTTTGAAAAGATTTGTGCTTAAAAATTAAATTTCTCTAATAATACAAGTCCAATCAGATTTTCTATTTTGTCAGTTCTGGTACACTTTTTTAAAGTTACTAAAATTTTTCCCAAATTTTATAAATATTTGCATTAAATATGTTATCACTTTATTAACTCAAAGGTGTCTGTAAATTTTCGTGATTATACTTTTAATGTCTGAAGAATTATTAATGATGTCTCCATTCATTACTATTATTAGTAATTTGTTTGCATGTATATTTTTCACTTTAATAGTTTTGAAGGCTTGGAATTTACTTTTTTCTTTCATTAAAACATTTACTTTTGTTCCAAGGTTGAAGAGTGACATCTGGTGAAGGCCTTAGTTTTGATAAAGAGAAATTTCACTAATTTTCCTGTTAAAGAAAGTGTCATTTTAGAAAATGAAGAAATGGCCATTATAGCTGAATTGCCAAGACATTTATAAGAGTGGAATCTTTTCAAATAACTACACTTTACTCTTTATAGTTTGTTCTTGTTTCTTTTAGTCTTTTTCCTTCTTTTATTTCATATATTATTTTTATTATTTCTTTCCTCATATATACCATGAGCTAAATTGCACTTTAAGTTTTTTTGTTTGTTTCTTGTTTGTTTTTCTGACATGGAGTTTTGCTCTGTCGCCAGGCTGGAGTGCATGGTGCAATCTAGGCTCACTTCAACCTCCAGCTTTCTGGTTCAAGTGATTCTCCTGCCTCAGCCTCCTGAGTAGCTTGGATTATAGGCGCGCACCACCATGCTCAGTTAGTTTTTTGTATTTTAAGTAGAGATGGGGTTTCACCATGTTGGCCAGGAAGGTCTAGATCTCCTGAAACTGTGATTCACCCACCTCCATCTCCCAAAGTGCTGGGATTACAGGGGTGAGCCACCCCACCTGGCCTAAAAAAAAATGTAATGTAAAAACGTATATCATTGCTTCGAAACATTTCTTATTTCCAATATAGAACTTTCATAAGAATTCCTTTTAAGTAAAGCTGTGGCCCTATCTCAGAAATTCGGATAGACTATATCTTTATTATTAAACTTGAAATGTTTTCTAATTTCTCTAAACATTTTTCTGAAAATGTTTAGTTTTGATTTACTATATATATTGGTATGTTGTTTAATTCCAAATATTTTGTGATTTACTAGATATAGTTATTAGTATGCATCTTAACTGGCTAAATTTGTGATCAGAGGACAGAATGTTTAAGTTCAATAAGTTCTGCTACTTGGTGCAGAAGCCGGTCTATCTTGGTGAATGAAAATTTGTACTAGCAAAAAAATGTGTATTCTGTAACTGTTGTATGTAGTGTTCTCTAAATGCCAATTTTTCCAGTTTGGTTGATAATTCTCACATCTTTTATGTTCTCTCAGATATTCATTCATCATCAGTTTTATCAGTTACTGAAAGAAGTGCTTTAAAAATCTGTAGTCATTCTTTGTTTTACTATTTTGTTTTCAGAAATTTTGAAGCACTCATTAAGTGCATAAATATTTATGATTATATTAAAAATAGGAGGAAAAATTGTGGACACATTGCACATATGATATTGTCTTATAATTAAAAACACTTCCCAGATTTGTGGAGTCTATTTTACCCAGGTAAGCTGTGAGCAACAAGAAAAACTTTAGATAAATTAAATTTAACAGAGCTTATTTGAGTAAAGAACAACTCATGAATAGGTAGCACAAGAACCAGGAGAGTTTTAGAGAGTTACACCCAACAAGGTGGACCGGCAGCATTTATAGACAGAAAAAGACAATACCATGTAGAAACAGCTTGATTTGCTACAGCTTAGCATTTGTATTATGTAGCTATTGTCTGATTAGTTAGCAGCTTATAATTGGCTGAGACAGCTATCTGTTACAAGTGTATACTCTGATTTAGGTTGGAATTTGCTTACATTTTAAATTAGGTCCCAGATCACCACATAGGAGGCAGCTTTAGACTAGATTTAATTTAATTTAATTTAATTTAATTTAGCATGTATAATGTAGTATTTGATAAAAATTAGAGGCTTATGGATTTTGAAAGTATTATATTTAAAAACATTTTCATATTCAGTGATGTATTATTGCTTAATTAGTAAGATTGTCCTGATAGTTGCAAAATATGTTCTTTAAATAACATCAAAAATATTCTAGCCTTTATGGTCACTTAAAATTAATAGAAATAAATGTGTCTTGGGAAGTAACTTGCTGGGAACAATCAGTTCCAACTCTGTCACTTTCTATATGCATGACTTTGACCTTATTTATTTGTCCCTTAGATTTCTGATCTATGTACTTGGCTTGTTGAGAGTATTCAGTGAGTTCATGAACGTAAATATGTTTTTAAAATGACAGCTACTTACTAAGATGCCAAAATTACCTAATAAAATTGATCATTAGCTTTGTAAATGTAGTTATTAGTATTTTTATGAATTATACTCAAGTCAAATATATAGATGGGGACAAATAAGGAATGTATTAGTTCTTGGCCAGGCACAGTGGCTGATGCATGTAATCCTAGGACTTTGGGAGGCCAGGATGAGTGAATCACTTGAGCCCAAGAGTTGAAGATCAGCCTGGGCAACATGGTAAAATCACATCTCTACAAAAAGTACACAAATTAGCTGGGTGTAATGATATATGCCTGTAGTCCCAGCTACCTAAGAGGCTGAGGTGGGTGGATGGCTTGAACCTGGGAAGCTGAGGCTGCAGTGATCTGTGACTGCATCACTGGATTCCAGCCTGGGTCACAGAGCAAGAGTCTGTCTCAAGAAGAAAAAAAAAAGAATGTATTGGTACGTATTACTGTGTAAACTTTCTTTTCTCAATACCTTGATTTCTTAGCTAATATGCACATGGAGAAAATCCACTTGTTATATTTATTCTATAGAATAAACATTATTCATTGGTTGTAGTGACCTATTTAAATTCAAATGTTTACAAAAATATATAGTACCACTTGTACTTTGTGGAAAATCTCATCTTCATAAGCAATAGAAAATAAATGAAACTATAGGCTTTACTGAATTTTGAGAGGATTATTTCTATTACTTTCCAGTCTTTATTCCCAGATATAATGAAATTAGTTATCTTAAAGCCTTTCGAAAGTCATTTCTTTCTCTGCCAATTCTTATGATTATGCTAGCACCAAACTAAAATAAAGAAAAAATGTAAGCTAGAATAAAAGTTGACTTCTGAAGAGAATTTAAAAAACAGTAAACCTTCAAAGGCAGTTGAATCAAACTTTAAGAAACCCAATGTGTTTGTTTGTTTGTTTGTTTCTATTAAAACAAATTCTACAATGAAATCATGTGAAGAACTTCAAGAATATTGAATTTTAAGGTCTTCACTCTCTGAGAAGATTCACATCTACTGAATTCAAGCTTCAGGCAGCTAGGATGACAATAGCAAGAAAAATATGCTCTTTGTCAGTATAGACCATATCCTTTCCACTGCATTGTAAGATTATTGACTAAATTCTCCTGGGGAAAATAGGGCTGACTGAGATATAGCAATGTAAAATACCACCTGTGTCCCTAATTGGAAAGCTTCAATTTAAATAATCCTAAATATCACAATTATACTCAGTATTCTTTACCAGAACTAAGTTAACTACATGATAATGAGTAATATTAAGATGTCAAAACCATTTAGAATTACTGGGGTTAATTGCACATAAAAAGGATCACATATACTCATTATAGTTCACCAAAGTACAATTAGATACACATTTCTTTTTTCCCAACAATGTATCCCCACTTTGAGGGTAAAGCCTGGAGCCTGCCTCCACCCCCACTCCTTCCCACCAACCCCCTTCCCACAAGGCATGTAGAATTTTTAAGCAAGTTTATAAATTAATGACTGAATGTAGCAGGATTCCTCATTTGTCCAACATTCAGGAAAGTCAGAGGATCAGTGAGCAGAAACATGAGAAATTATAGAACATATGATGATAAAATGATTCATGTTGTGAAACTAACAGGTGATTTTTAAATTCTTGTTATTTGGTTTTGTAATTCATTTGAACAAAACAGATCAATGGATCCCATGGAGACATTAAAGGCAATGGATGCCTTACTGAGCTGAGTAATGCTGAGATACAGTTCAGTTTAGTTATACCAGTATTTCTTGATCCTGAGCCTATGAGAGTCCCTGAGAAGCAATAGAAACAATGTCCATGCTCTATCCCTGGACACGTTAGTGATTTATTCTGGAGTGTGTCCCAGCTGTGAGAATTTATCAAAGCACCTCAGATGATTGGCAAAAGTAGCTACAGTAATAAATACAATTTAGCCAGATAAATAAAAAGATAATGTCTATCTATATAGAGGGCATAGTATAAACAAAATACAACATAATAAACCATTATGACAGAAGCGTTGAAGGATCATGGTAGTAGAAGGAGTGGGGAGTATACAGAGATGAAGTTGAGAAAGAAGAGCATGGGGAAGCTAGGATTTTACTATAGACAATGGGAACAACTGCTAAGGATTTCAAGCAGGAAAATAGCAGACTCAGTTTTGGTTACTAGGTTGAACTTTCTCATGGAGATGTTATGGCTGTATCTGAGGAATTACATTAAATAAATACCTCATTTAGGATTCTTACACTATCATAAATAGGAGGCAATACTGACCTGAATTAAGAATAAGAATAAAGATAGTAAGAAAACAATAAACAATATATTGGTATGCAGATATGTTTCTATTAATTTAAATTGGTGAATTAGATTTATTTATTTATTTATTTATTTTTATTTTTTATTTATTTTTTTTTTTGCGACGGAGTTTCGCTCTTGTTACCCAGGCTGGAGAGCAATGGCCCGATCTCGGCTCACCGCAACCTCCGCCTCCTGGGTTCAGGCAATTCTCCTGTCTCAGCCTCCTGAGTAGGTGGGATTACAGGCATGCGCAACCGTGCCCGGCTATTTTTTGTAATTTTCAGTAGAGACGGGGTTTCACCATGCTGACCAGGATGGTCTCGATCTGTTGACCTCGTGATCCACCCGCCTGGGCCTCCCAAAGTGCTGGGATTACAGGCTTGAGCCACCGCGCCCGGCCGGTGAATCAGATTTATTTACATGACTAAGCTGGTATCTGATTTGAATGAGTCAGATATGAGAACATGTAAAAGTATGATTAACTGATGATATTCATACAAATGTCAACACTAATCACAATGTACTAATACTTTGTGTTTACTACTCATTTAAAATTTTAATTGTATTTATTTATTATCTAAATCAAGGAGGTATATTTCAGTGGTAAAATTGTAATATCTAATATTTATTGAGTAGTTACTTCGCTTCAGGTATTATGGAAAACCCTTTACACACAAGTATTATTGTTTTCTTATTAGAGTTGTTGAACATAGCACATTATCATGTCCATTTAAAATATGTAAAGTTTTAAATAAAGAAAATGACCAAATTTTGCCAAGTTTCAGAATTTGTAAGTCATCAATCCACAGTCTCTGTTAACAAAAGTGCAGGCTGTTAACCATTATCTTAATTATTTCAAAAAATTATATCTTCTTTTTTTTTTTAATTTTTATTGCATTTTAGGTTTTGGGGTACATGTGCAGAACATGCAAGATAGTTGCATAGGTACACACGTGGCAGTGTGTTTTGCTGCCTTCTGCCCCCTCACCCATATTTAGCATTTCTCCCCATGCCATCCCTCCCCTGCTCCCCCCCACCGCTGTCCCTCCCCTATTTCCCCCAATAGACCTCAGTGTGTGGTGCTCCCTTCCCTATGTCCATGTGTTCCCATTGTTCATCACCCGCCTATGAGTGAGTATATATGGTGTTTCCTTTTCTGTTCTTGTGTCAATTTGCTGAGAATGATG
>CM052649.1:28154418-28187410 GCA_028533165.1 Leontopithecus rosalia | reverse complement strand
TTTTGTTGCCAATGCTTTTGGTGTTTTGGTCATGAAGTCCTTGCCTACTCCTATGTCCTGAATGGTTTTGCCTAGATTTTCTTCTAGGGTTTTTATGGTGCCTGGTCTTATGTTTAAGTCTTTAATCCATCTGGAGTTAATTATATCTTCTAGTTCAATAATGTAGGAGGAGAGAAATAGAAGGAAGGAGTTATAGTTGGTGTATTTGTATCTAACACTCTAGTGTTAGACAGCAAATTGATACAAACTTAATGGCTTAAAACAACACAAATGTATTGTTTGTGAGAGCATCACCTCTCAGTTTATATGGCTCAGAAATCTAGAAACCTAGTGATTGTATTGTATCTGATGTGGCCAGAAAGGTGTCCCCAGCTGAGCTCTTATCTGAAGGATCTGAGGAAGACCCAGACTCCAATCTCATTCTGTTACTGCAATTCATTTCCATGTGGCTGCAGGTGCTGGGTCTCTGTTTCGATGCTGGCTGTCAGCTGGGTGCCCCTCTCTGCTCCTAGAGTCTTAGGGACTCCTTTTTATGTTGTCTTCCAGTATTGAAAGCCAGAAATATATGTTGCAACCTTCTCATTGTTTAGATCTCTTTGACTTCTGCTGCTGCTGCCACCACCCAGGGAAATGTTTATGCTCTATGAGCTCATTTTCCTAGAAAAGCTCAAAACAGTTAATCTATATGCTAAGACCAATTGAAACCAGACATTAATTATATGTGCAAAATCACAGTAGTACCCCTGTTGGTATATAATTGAATAATTGTGTATTACGCTGTTCGTGCCCTGCTATAAAGAAATACCCAAGACTAGGTAATAGATAAAAAAAACTAGATTTAATTGGCTCATGGTTCTGCAGGCAGTACAGGGCCATCTGCTTCTGAGGAGACCTCAGGCTGCTTCCAATCATGGCAGAAGGCAAAGGAAGAACAGGCACATCACATGGCAAGAACAGAGCAAGAGAGAAAGAGTAGCTAGTAAAGTTACCACATACTTGTAAATGACAGATCTCATGTGACCTCAGAATAAGAGCTCACGTATCACCATGGGGATGGCCTATCCATTGATGAGGGATCTGCTCCCATGTTTCAAACACCTTCCCCCAAGCCCCACATTCCAACATTAGAAATTACAATTTAACATGAGATTTGGACAGGAAAAAATATTCACACTCTATTAAACCAGAAGATGAGAATGTTGGAGAGTGGGGACCATTTTTAGAAGTGTTTCTACCAGAGGAAGATAAAATTATGCACACACATGCAAATACACATACATACATGTACACACAGCTTCACATATATCCCTCAACAAAGTTAGAATTAATCAGCTTTTGGCCAGTGGTATAAACTATTGGTATAAATAATTTGTAGATGATGTCTGTTGAGATCCATAAGAGAGAGAGGCATGTGTCAACTCTGGGAACATTAACTGCAGATATGGGCAACTGGATTAGGAAAGAAAAAAACCAGAATCTAAATAAAAACAGATGATCAAACAGGGAATGTTTATCTTCCTCTGGAAGCCAAAGAGAAGAGCATTAAGGTCAAAGAGATTTCCGATGTAAAATGCTGAACAAGCAAATAGTGGATTTGACCATTGTTATTAATTATCTTAGAAAAAATACATGCATAATATTAAAAAGAAAAGATATGGTTTGTTTGTACTCATGAAAAGTCATTTTAAAATTTGATGACTAATGTGGCATTATGGGGAGGTTGGGCCTAGTGAGAGGTCCCTGGGTTACGGAGGTGGATTCCTCATGAGTAGGTTGGTGCCATTCTAGAGGTGGTAAATAAGTTCTCACTGTGGTTTGACTGGATTAGTTTTTGTGGGGTGGATTACTTCCACTACAGTGGGTTATTATAATGCTTGGCTGTCCCTCAGGGTTGCCTCCATCTTCACACGTGTCCACTTCCCCTTTGACCTTCTCCACGATGTTATGACCTAACATGTGGCCCTCGCCAGGAGCCAAGCAGATGCCAGTACGTGATTCTCATACTTCCTAACCAGCAGAATTATAAGCTAAACAAAACATTTTTGTGGTAAATTATTTAGGTTCATGTATTTTGTTATGGCAGCACAAAATGCAGTGAGACCAACAGATCAGTATAATTTTCTTTTCCTTTTTTCTTTGAAATGGGGTCTCACTCTATTGCTCAGACTGGTGTATAGTGGCACAGTCATAGCTCACTGAAGCCTTGACTTCCCAGGCTCAAGTGATTCTCCTCTTTCAGCCCCTTGTATGGCTAGGACCACAGGAGCATGCACCATGGCCACCTAATTATTTTTTAAATGTTTTTGTATGAACATGGTCTCACCATGTTGTCCAGGGTAATTTCTAATTCCTGTGCTCAAGTGATCCACCTATCCTGCCTTTCCAAAGTGTTGGCATTACAGGTATAAGCCACCACACCCAACCTGATATAATTTGCAATCAATCTGATTACTTGTTGGGCCTGACTATGGAGCTCATGATGGGCAACTCTTTTCACAGAATCATTTGCAGTTCTATTATCAAGTGTTAAACAGGCCTCAAGCTGCTGTTTAAATAGTGTGTAATTCTCTATTGCAGGTGGCATTATCTGCAATACAGAATTAGGTCTTACTCCAGAAACCCTATGTGACTAAAGTTGCTGCTGGAACTCTCCTATTAAGACTTGTGAGAAACTCTACACTGCATCCTATGTACCACCAGTACCTCTGGCGTCTTGGGATCTGATAGTTCATTGGAAACAACAGGCAGTACCAGGTTTACTGCATCCTGAACATGTTGCATATCTCTTTTTTTCTGGCCTTTATTGAACAGCAAGAGATTACCAAGGTACTTTCTAAATGAGTCAAATCTGCATTCCAGAATGTTTATTGGCTCTTTTCAAAACTTAAAGAGACCTACTAAATGTTGTTCCCCTTTTTGATAATAGAAATTTCAAGACAGAATGACTTGACTTTGGGATTCCAGCATGCCCCAGACAACTAGAAGCAAAATTAACCCAAAGTGATATCCCTCTGAATTTCTGTAATGTTATCTCCCCATCTTCTCATGTTCATGCATCTTCTGAGGGTACCTAGACTATTTGCTACTTCTTACTTGCCAAATCTAATTCACATATGATCAATAGGGTGAACCAGTGTTATCCTCTGGAACATCTACATGATAAATGTCCTTTGTACCACAGAGAGTGAATATGTTCATGGTGCACAGTCATAAATATGAGCTGCTTTCCATGGCAAGGGAATGTGAAATGTTCCTGCTGCTGCACAATAAGAATTGAAAATCAATAGCAATTTGCAAATCAGTAGTGGTGTACTCCATGCTACAAGGTGCACTGAACTTTTCTACTTAATCATGCTACATGCAGAAAAACAGCTGGTTTGAGGCTATGGTTTGGTTGCATTATGGTAGTCAATTCTTATCTGTCAACATTCATCTTAATTTTTTTTCTAGTGCATGACCAATAAACTGAGATATGATGCGAGGACCAACATTTCTGCATTCATTAAGTCTTTGAACATGGCACTAATCCCTGCCATTCTGTTCAGAATGGAGTATTGCTTCAAACTTGTTATTAGCTGTGGTGAAAGGATGGGGGACAGTCGCAAGGGCTTCCACTTGGTTTCTTCTACACTAAAGTGGCTAACTCATGTGTGCAGGAAATCAATATGAGAGTTCTTCAAGCTGCTAAAGATATCCATCCTGATTATGGACTCGGCCACTGAGGAATGACCGTTTTACTGTGAGATGGATTCAGGACAGGACTTCATTCTCCCCTAGCCTGAGTAATTCCCCTCTCTTATTGTGGGGCAATGGTGGTGTTTGGGTGCTCTTGTGTTAGTGTCAGTGCAGATCTTTAACAGAGTGTGAGAATTGAAGCACTTTTCTATGTGACAGCATACAATTCCTCTGGGTTAGTTTTATGTCCCTTTGTGGCAGGATTAGGAAAATTGATATTTAACAATCTTGTAGCAATGCTTGCAGGAGGTTGTTCCTCAAGAGGATATATATTCCCTTTCCATGGATGTGCTCTGAATCTGAGAACTATTTTGTATCTGGTAATTGGGATAGTGCTTTATATATTCTAGATATAAACTTTATTATTTATTCAATATTATTTCTGTACCATTTCTTCTCTGTCATCCTTCTTGAGCTCATACTACATCTATTTTGGCATATTGAATATTGTCTATTTCCTCATATAATACTCTTTTTTATTTCAACATTTTTTCCCTCTGGATATTGGCTCATGGGAAGCTTTTTATTTGAATTCAAAATCATTGATTATTTTTCTGCCATCTTACACTGCTTTTGAAAACTTTTAGAGGATTTTGCATTTTACTATTTTACTTTTCAATTCTGTAATATTTAATGTAATTAATATTATTGACAGCCTGTATTCACTGAGTCATCATCATTGTGATTATCTTTTTTTTGTACCTGTTCCAAAAAGGCTTAAAAATAAAATCTAAGTCTAATAAAGTCAGTGCCAATATATCCCTGGTTTTGTTGTTTGCTTGTTCCTTACTTTAAGTTCTGGGATACATGTGCAGAACATCCAGGTTTGTTACATAGGTGTACATGTGCCATGGTGGTTTACTGTACATGTCAACCCGTCATCCAGGTTTTAAGCCTCACATGCATTAGGCCTTGGTCCTAATGTTCTCCCTCCCCTTGTCTTCCACCCCCAGACAGGCCACGGTATGTGATGTTCCCCTCCCAGTGTCCATGTGTTCTCATTGTTCTCATTTGAACATATAACATATTTAAAATGGCTGCTTTGAATTCTTTGCTCAAAATTTTAACTGTGGATATCCATAGACACTTTATATTGGCTTTTTTTTTACAGTGTTGTTGACATCTGTTATTTCTTCTCATGTCTTATAGTTTTCTAAGTATTTTACATTTTAGTAACATAGCAACTCTGCATTTTCAAGTTGTTCCATTGAGGATTGTATTGTGATTGTTTAGTACCTACCCTGGGCTAAAATTGTAAAACCTGTCTTCCTGTGGTGTGTCATTGATGCGTCTGTTTGGTTTTATTTTTATTATATTTGTTCTTAAGCCTAGATTCATTAAGGTTTGGCCCTGCATCTGTATAGCTGTGTAATAAGTGAAAGATTGGTCACAGGCTGTGCTCATCTACTCTCTGCTTATAGATCTGTTTGTGGACAAAATAGTACATTGAAAATGTCAGTTTACTTTCAAGGAGGTCTCAGATTTCACTTTCTGCTCTTCTGCATCTCCTCTGAGTATTCGTGAAAACTCCATCAGGCAGGAAAGTGCAGGTGGCTTCACATCTCTGTGCTGTCCACTATACATGCACCTAGCTTTAGGTGAATCCTGAATGTGGAGATGTTTATTAATCTCCCTCTGCTCTCTAGCCTCACACAACTCCCTGTAAAATGCACAATAAGTCCTGCAGTCCATTGCTTTCTCCAAAAAGATTTGAGTTCTGAGAGGTTCATTGCCACTACACTTCCCTGTTCACTTGCTGCCAGCATTGCCATTTTAATGGATTCAAGTCAAGCAATAAAAGTAAAGCTTCTGGTTTTGTTGTTGTTGTTGTTGTTGTTGTTGTTTGTGTGTGTGTGTGTGTTTGATTTTTGCTTACTGTTTTTTCTCCTCTCCCAGATAAAACTACTAACCAAGTAGATACACTTGGTGGAAGGGAGGTATAAGAGATTCCCCAGGCAAACATGCCACAGATGTTTGCTGTTTTTACTTGAAGCTTAGTATTATTCTCATTAAAAATGTTTTTTAAGCATGTTTTATATTATTAGCCAAACCCCAGGTCACTTTGGAACACTTTTGTCTGGCTTTATAATCCCTCTGGGAGGAGAGGATTTGTCAAATCTCTCAGTATGTCATTATGAAATCACCCTACCTATGTTAACATTTTATAAGTTGTTATACTTATGTACAGATTGAGTGAAGGGATATAGGGTGAATAAAAATCTCAATAGTGCTGGCAGTTTATAGAATGTGGATACAGTTTATCCAGGCATATGGATACAGTTTATACAGCATATGGATACAAAAAAGACCAAAGTAAAGGTATCTAAAGTAGATTGAGAAAATATGTGTTCATCCTAGCTCATTTATGTATCTAAAATAAAGGTTATTTTTTTCCAGAACTTATTCACACTGCTGAGAAAAATAAAAGTCTAATTCACTATCCTCCTATTCTCCTAATTAAGGTAACAGGGTACTTATAAATGATATTATTATTTTGATCTTAAAATCAAATAGATCTCAATATAAAAGCTGTTTATATTTTTCCTCCACTTTTCTGACCCATTTGATACTCTAAGAGTGCAGGAGTAAAATTATATATTGCCATGACACTGTTTCTGAGTTCCTCTCATATCTATTAGCCTTCTCTATATTGAAGATAATCTGAGATCTTATTAGACAACAGCTCATTTCCAATAAAGTGACAGCTATAGTTTCTGCAGTTCATGCACCTCAAGACAAACTTTCTTAGTAGGTCGTTTCCTAGTTGTCTCCTTCTTAATCATTTCCCCTTATCTCAGATACCATTAGCGGTATAGATCATTTGAGTCCTAACTTGCCATTGGCTTAGACTTTCTATTTGCAGCTTACACTGGCAGTTTACCTTACCCTTTCCTGCCGTTATAAAATCGAGTTTCTTAACCTCCAATCCAGATGCCTGTTAAATCATGTACTTGGCGCTTGTGAGGACTTCTGAATTTTTTCTAAACCACATAAAAAGAGAGGGATAGTGTGGGAATGCTATGTTTGATCACTTTTTCTAAATATGCTAGATCACTTCCTAGACGTGGCATATAGCCAGTTCTAGTGATTCACTTCTATACATGCTAAGCCATTATTTTAAGCATAGTTTTTTTCTAACATATGCTATATAGATATTGGCTCTTTGTCTCTCTCAAGGAGTTCAAAAGGCAGGTAGAGAAGGCATATACTCTTCCTTGATGTTTCACCTTAACCTACATAATATACCAGTATTTCATTACCTCCTTCCCACTGACATTCATCTCTGCTGTGTGGCACACTGGTTTTCTCCTAAAATAATGATCATAATAATAATAAGCAGAATTTACTCGTGCCTCTTTCTCAATTTTATTCCTCCCTGTAAAGATGGTTGCTTTTCTTTCTTCTATTTATGGTGCAACGAATCTAGGAAATTTTGCTCCTTAGCTCAGCTAAAATCTTCCTTCTTGTCTTCCTGACCAGGAAAAGTTAGGCACACAGGTATGCTGAAAGGTGAGGAGAACAGAATTTATTAAAACAGAGCACTCAGCTAAAAAAGAGTGAGGAGTCCTGCCAACAGCCTCCCACTGGGCAGATTGAATACTAGGCCACTACTCAGGAGGCAAACAGGCCAGGCTCCTCCTCTCCGTCGCTCAAGGTGGGAATTCCCGGTGGCTCCTCCCGATTCTCCCAGTGCACAGTTGGGCCCTTAGTCTCAGCCACTCCACATTGATTTATTTCCTTTCCTACACATGTGTTAAGCGATGGAATTTTTCACAGTGGGCATCTTTAGGCAAGTGCCCTGTGCACAAAGATGTGGACAGCATTTGACTTGCTCCCATCTCTGTCACAACTCCTGTAACCTTCCCCAAAGCACTACAACTCAAGCTCTTAATATCAGGGAAATGAAACCAAAGCAGTATTTCCAACAGAAAAGCATATTTAAGGGTATTTCAAAATTTTTTTTCTTATATTATTAATAAAATTATATTTTTAAAAACCCTTATCATTGTAAAAATAAAAATTGCCATTTTTGAGAGCTTAGTTTTAGCAATACTCTAGTAGAGTTTATATACATCTTTATCTTTATTCTCATATAAAAATGTTGGATCTTAAACATTCTCAGTAAATGTGCAGCAAAATGTGACATATTTGTTTCACTACGGGAGCTGACACCAAATTTATGCACCTCTCCACTATTAAAAACAGAAGCCACTATGGTATTCAACACATACACACACACACATGCATGCGTATATGCATTCATGCAAACACACAAAAGGAGAAAGGATTGTTTCCAGGGGTTAATGATCAAATGTTTTATTTAATTTATTTATTAATTTGATGGTCTCACTCTGTCACCTAGGCTGGAGTGCAGTAGTGCCACCACGATTTACTAAAGCCTCAAACTCCTAGGTGCAAATGATCCTTCCACCTCCGTCTCCTAAGTAGCTGGGATCGCAGGTGCACCCTGTCGCCTCCGGCTAATTTTTTAAAGTTTTTTAATTTTATTTATTTTTTTGTAGAGATGGGATCTGTCCCCTAGGCTGGTCTCAAATTCCTAGACTCAAGTGATCCTCTTGACTTGGCCTTCTAAAGTTGTTGGGATTACAGGCATGAGCCACCATGCTCAGCCATCAGACATTTTAAATTATGGTAATAGTTAAAGTAGAATTTGAAAGAGGTTTCTATTATCTCACCATAGTTTTAAATATTTGGCGAAGAGTAATACAATTTTTTTCCTTATGTAATTTCTTTTCTACTGAAGCTTTGCAAGTAATTTAATTGTTAATATAATTGAGAGTTGATTTGAGTTATCACTATGATAACTTTCTGTCACACTATTTTTATTTTATTAAATTTTTTGTTAAAAACAAAAGAATAGCATTGTATCTAATATGCTGGAATTTTGTATAAACTAAATCTTGCAGTGTTTACAGACAGAAAATTATAGGACATGTGATGCTCTAATAAAGTGGTTTCTAGTGAGTGTTGTAGGAAAGTCAAAGGAGGTACAATAAAACAAGCGTTGAAAGGTGATCAGCTGAGTCTGAAAGTCTGAAGGGAGGTTGGAAGGGAAACAGAGAAAAAGGAAAACAGATAAAAGAGTCATACTTTGCTTTTCCATTGAGATAAACACACCTTTTCTTTATAAGATGGAAGAAAGATATAGTTTGTTCCTATCTTAAACATATTTGGATAGTGAAGAAATGAAAACTTCTGGGAAGTTACTCAAAAATCTATTAATAGTGATAGCTTCTGCAGAGTCCAAGTGGGGGCTAGGAGAAATTTAAAGTGAACTTTTATTGTTTGAAATTTTCTTAACTATTTCATTTTTCCCCCATGCATATTTATAACTTTTATAACTTTTCTTTTTTATATAATAAGGATAGAATAAATAAATGTGAAAAGTACATGGCTAGAATTAGCCTTGTACTTTCATGATGATTTAAACAAATATAATTAAATTAATAATGTATTCTGTTTTAATGATGGTTTATCCTACCAGCATATAAACTGAGTTATGGCAAGATCCATATATTTATTGCAAACTTATATTTTCATATTTTAGTACAGTAGCCAGGGAGTGGTGAAGAAATTCATGTATGGTTTGTGAAGAAATGCAAAGGGTGAAGAGCCATAAAATGGATGAATATGGATCCTAGACAAAGAGGATACCCTTTTTAAATTTTTTAATTAAAAAATTTATTATACTTTAAGTTCTGGGGTAAATGTGCAGATCATTCAGCATTGTTGCATAGGTGTACACATGCCATGGTGGTTTGCTGCATCCATCCCCCCATCACCTACATTAGGTATTTCTCCTAATGTTATCCCTCTCCAATCCCCCGCCCCCTGATATCCCTCCCCTAGAAATCCCACCCCAACAGGCTCTGGTGTGTGATGTTCTCCTCCCTGTGTCCATGTGTTCTCATTGTTCAATACCCACTTACAAGTGAGAATATTCGGTGGTTGGTTTTCTGTTCTTGTGTCGGTTTGCTGAATATGATGGTTTCCAGCTTCATCCATGTTCCTGCAAAGGATCTGAATTCATCCTATTTTATGGCTGCATAGTATTCCATGGTGTATATGTGCCACATTTTCTTCCAGTCTATTATTGATGGGCATTTGGGTTGGTTCCAACTCTTTGCTCTTGTAAACAGTGCCACAAACATAGGTGTGCATGTGTCTTTATAATAGAATGATTTACAGAGGATGCCCTTTTCCACTAAATCTGGCAATCAAGATGGGGAGAGTTCAAGTAATTAAGGATTGTGATTGGTTTATCCACATGTTAGGCATTTCAAGGCTGATTGCACTGTTTTTCCTGTAACTTAAAAGGTAAGCATTCCATTGATGGAAACTGTGAAATAGGAAGGGTCATGTAATTTAGTGATGCAATGTAATTGTTTTAAGCAGATACATTATAAAAAATGTAAAGCTGAGTCCAACACAGAAACTTTTCTTAAGAATGGTATGTGCCGTTCACATCAAATTGTGCCACTCTTAAGGGCATTATGAGTGGATTGCTCTTAGCTTTCACAGGAATTATATTTTGCTAAATATCCATGCCACACTGAGTTGTCACAATTTACTCATATAACTGTCCTCCAGAATGAACTGGATGTTTCTCTAAAACAGAGGCCACTTACTTGTCTAGAAATCAGCAACCTCAAAAAATTAAAAGTAGAACTACCATATGATTCACACATCTGGGTGTGTGTAAAAGGATCTCAATGAAAAATCTGCATTTCCATATTCACTGAAGCATTACTCACAAGAGCCAAGATTTGGAAACAATCTAAATGACTATTAATGGATGAACTGAAAAAGAA
This sequence comes from Leontopithecus rosalia, assembly GCA_028533165.1. Lineage (NCBI taxonomy): Eukaryota > Metazoa > Chordata > Mammalia > Primates > Cebidae > Leontopithecus > Leontopithecus rosalia. The sequence goes on along the minus strand of CM052649.1, from coordinate 28,176,842 downwards.
AATGTGGTATACACATGCAATGAAATATTATCCAGCCTTATAACAAGAAAATACTACATAATTCCACTTATATGAAATATTTCAAATAGTCATAGTAACAGAGTAGAGTTCAGTCAGTAAGCGTTAGGAGGAGGGGGAAATAAGAAGTTGCCAGAGCAGCAACTTCTTATTAAGAAGGCAGGCAGAAAAACGTGAAAAGAGAGACTGTCCTAGTCTGCCAGCCTACATCTTTCTCCTGTGCTGGCTGCTTCCTGTCCTCAAACATTAGACTCCATGTTCTTCAGTTGTGGAACTCAGGGTGCTTCTCCTTGCTCTTCAGCCAGAAGACAGCCTATTGTGGGACCTTGTGTTTCTGTGAATTGATACTTAATATACTTTCCTTTATATATACATATATCCATTCCACTTGTTCTGTCCGTCTATTAACCCCTAATACAATGACTGTTAATGGAGACTAAGTTATGTCAAGTTATACACTTGATAAAATGTCCAACTTAACTTTTTAGGAAAAAATTAGAGAAAGAGGTGATTAAGGTATTGTAAATGTCATTAATAGAATAAATATTCAGCAAGTTGTGCAAAATTTTAAATTGAAGTATGTAGGGCCACTGAAAAATAGTACACTTTTCTTATGCATCTACTTGTAAAAATGCTGCATGATTTTTTATGTGCCTTTGACTGACATTAAGGTAACTTTTTCTTCACTATTCATTTGAAAATTTTATTGTTTTATGAATTTCACTACGAAACGCTCAACTTACTGGTAACTTGATAATATTATATAATGTCTATGCTTATAACTTAGATTGTGTCTTCAGTACTATTTTATGCTTGGAAAGTCCAGGAAAACAGCATGATTAATTTTTGAGGCTCCAGGAGTGGCAGAAGTTTGTCGGCTTCTTTTCTTCTTATTTCTTAGTTTTCAGAACATCTCCATATGGTTTTTTACTGCCCTAGTGAAATTAGCCTCCAAGCAATATCAAGACCAATTTCTCTTGAGCAATTTCAAGAGAATAGCACTCATTTTTTTTTAGGGTATAGACTGCCAACTAAAGTCCATACGTTTTAACTACAAGATGTGTATCATCCCTTATGTTTGGCCCACAGAATGATCTCTACTTAAGAAAATATATTTATACCCAAATTATAGGTAGTGACCCTATCTTTAAAATAAATCCAAGTGAATATATTAGTCCCACAATAAATTTAATAGATTTTATGTTAAAATTATGTAGACAGACATACCACAGTTATTACTAATACTTTCTGCTTCTATATCCGAAATAGCGGCCAGTTTCTAAAATTATCTACCAAGTGATGTAGAAGACCCCTGATAGAAAAAGGTGACAGTTTTTGAATTTTGATGCCTAGCACATTACAAATGCTCAATACACACATTATGTAGAAAGGATTATTTAGAATTTATATTACTTCCCACTTCCAAAGACTATCATTATTTAGAAAGTTTTAGATCATTTTTGACTGCATGAAATAACTATTTTACACATTTCTCAGATAGCTATAACAATATATGATACAGCCAAATCCATGACACTTCTGCAGAATTATGCTTCTCCACATGTTGATTCATTTTTTATTTTTTACCATTTAAAAATAGAAGATTGCCTTTTAAGTTTTCCTTAAAAGGGCTTTGAAATTTGTGTTGGCTAAAATCCCCTAATAGTATTCACTTGGTATATGATAAACATACATTTTGCAGGTCTCATCCACATAACTTATGAGTAAATTATTATTATTATTTTTTAAGATGGGGCCTTCCTCTGTCACTCAAGCTGGAGTACAGTGGCTCAATCATAAGTGATGGCTCACTGCAGGCTTGAACTCTTGGGTTCAGCAATTCTGCTGCCTCAGTTCCTGAGTAGCTGAGACTATAGCCATGTGCCACCATGCCTAACTGATTTTTTAAATTTTTTTTGTAGAAATGGGGTTTTACTATGTTGCACAGGCTGCTTTCAAACTCATACCTTCATGATTTTGAACTTATTCCTCTTGCCTCAGCATACCAAAGCTCTGGGATTACAGGCTTTAGCCACCCCATCTAGCTTGAATTGAAATTTTTAAGGGAAGGGCCTATAGATTTGATACTTAAGAAGTAAAATTAGTTAATTTTTATAATTATACCATTATTTAGGTATATAAAATACTAATTAAATTTGTTTTGCTTGTATTTGTTCCTACAGAAAAACTTGACTAAAGTTTATTGCAGAAAGATAGCCTTGTATTACCTTGGTAATATGCTCTGGATTTTATGTTTTTCATATATGATTTTCTTCTATATGTTTTATTTCTGTGATATAAGTTATTACAATGAGGAAACGCTTTACTCACTACTTATTATTAGTAGTTCTTTTATGAAACTTCTACGTAAGTGCATTAGAGAATATCAAAAATGGCTTTCAGTTTGGTACATGAATTTATACTTTTCTATTCAAAAATTCTATTGAAAATTTAAACTTTTCTATTGAAAATTTATACTTTTCTAAAAAAATTTATACTTTTCCCGGTTCTGATTACTAAGTATAACCAAATGTTAAGAATTAAAATATTTTAGAGTTTTTTTGTAAGTGAATTACTTATCCATGTGTTATGAGTTGAATTGTGTCCACCCAAAAAAGATACCTTGAAGTTCTAATGCCAGTACCTCAGAATGTGACTATGTAAAAACAGTTTCTTTACATAGGAAATAAAATTATTAATAAAATGATGTCATTGGGATGGTTTCTGATTAATAAGGCCTTAGCAGTTCTCCATTTGGCTAAACTTTAGACAAGTTTCTTCCTGACTCTGGGCCCCTGGAATCCTTTTCTTAGAATTACTTAGAAAACGTGTTATTATAAGTTTTTTTCTCCTATCCTTTGGGATGTAAATTTTCTCCCAGCTTCTTTCCAGTTTTCTACTCCAGGAATGTCTTTCTCAAGGAGCTGGGAACCATCTCTTTAAAATATAATTATCAAAAAAGATAGTGCCCCTATTTCTCAGTCTCTGTGGAAGTGAGGACCCCAACTGCAATAAGCACCAGCTAGCAAATATAGATGGTCTAATTGCTGTAATAAACCTCCCCTGTAATGTCTTCCAGTACTTTCCCAGGGCCTGAAAACTCTTGCCATTTATTTCTGCATAATCGAGTCCAATCTCTCCCCATTGTCATAGTCTTGACCTCTTTTGCAATAAGTCTTTGAAAAAAGTCTACCTTAACCTCACCTGTTTAAATTGCTGGGTGCAATTTCTATTTGACAACTTTAATCTAATATGACTGCTGTTCTTTAAAAGGAGAAAATCTGGACATAGAGACAGACATGCACATAGGAAAAATGCCATGTAAAGATGAAGGCAGAGGCCGGGCACCATGGCTTATGCCTGTAATCCCAGCAGCTTGGGAGACCAAGGTGGGTGGATTGATAGGTCAGGAGTTGGAGACCAGCCTGGCCAATATGGTGAAACCCCGTCTCTACTAAAAGTACAAAAAATTAGTTGGGGAAGGTGGTGGATGCCTATAGTCCCAGCTACTTGAGTGGCTCAGGCAGGAGAATCGCTTGAACCCGGGAGGCAGAGGTTGCAGTGAGCCGAGACTCTGCCACTGCACTCCAGCCTGGACGACAGAGCGAGACTCCATCTCCAAAAAAAAAATAGATGATGGCAGAAATATAAGGAAAGCAGCAGAAGCCAATGAACATGAAAGGTTTCTAGCAAACCACCAGAGGTATGAAAGAGGCATGAAACAGATGTTCCTCATGACCTTCAGAAGAAACTAACCCCACAGACATCTTGATCTGGATTTCTATTCCCAAGAACTGTGAAAACACATCTATGGTACTTTGCTATGGAAGCTTTAGGAAACAAATGGGCCATATTACTGTGACAACTCCTTTAATTGTGATTGAGGAAGCTCGGTTTGAAGATCAACTCTCTTGCTTCCTAGGTTTCAGCCAGAGGAAGTTGGTAAGTCTCCACACTCTCCTCAGACTTAACATGGGAGACAATTTTGACTATACTAAGGCTAAACAAATGTTTTGTTATTTTATTTTACTTCTCAATCAAGAGCTAATATAACTTGGTATTGTTAAAACAGAAATTGGAAAAAGGAGTCTTTAAAAAGTACAACCAGAACTAAGCACTCGGCAGCAGGATCACCTAACATGTAGAAAACACCTGGAATTTCAAAGCCATGCTCTTTGGCGTTAACACTTTATCAGGATTTTCCTGTGGATATCTGATTGTGTTAAGCTTTATCCAATCTACAGAAGCTGTCTGTTTCCCCTCAGCATGCACCTCCCGTCTATATTATTTCACTCCTATGAAACATCATCTCAACCTCAGCATATATTTGGATGTATTTTCTATTTTCATCAAAAACAACTGACACAAAGATACAATGTCAAAATTTCCCAAGTATTAATAGAAACGCACTCTTCTTTTTCATTTTTAAGACAGCATAAGCAGAGTGACCTAGAAAATTTTCCCTGTCTACTGCAATCGTTAGTGTTCTAACACCAGCATGAGCTTTTTAATACTGCTTTTTATAACATGGATGCTCAGAAAGAAAATATAAGAAAAATAGTCTAATACTTTTCAGAATACTATATAACCTTTGAATAAAAGGAAGGTTTTTGTAACAGCAAGCCAATAATTTTATGGTACTGTTGTGTTTTTCTGCCCCTTACAAAGAGCTAGGGGAAATTAAACAGGGATCCATTTAAATTTGGAGTGAATTCCAGTTTGACCAAATTCCATGCAAGGCAGTGAGCCATAATTAAAGTCAGTTACACTAATCATCAAACACAAAACAAACAGTAACAAAAGCAACTGCCAACCAAATAAAAGTAAACTTTAGAGAAGAAAACATAATTAGGTTTTAGGAATAACCAGTTCAGAAACAATGGCTAAAGACAGTAAGATAAATGGTGAACTGCTTGTTGTTACTTTTTCTACTTATATTTATCCCTGGGAAAACTTTTTTTAAAAGGTGAGTTAATTAAATATCAGTTGAAAAATGTTGATAATAATATGTTACTTTCTGGTCAGTAAGATCATGTCCGTGACTGCATTCATAGATCGTGTCCGTAAATGCTTTTAATAAAAATGCTAAACATTACCCACTGAACAAAATAAAGCTATAGGAAGGTCTTTGGACATAAGGTGTGTTCTTATCTTACAAATTTTAATCTTCTTAACCTTATGTTAATTACCATGAACTCTTAAAGTAATCATATCAGTCCTCTAGCATAGATGAAATTTAAGGCTGTCAAAAAGCTGGGATGTAATCACCAAGCAGATTGATGGTAATGTGAGCAATTTCAGTTGCAGAAGATAGGGAGAAAAATATTTCTTTCCTCTTTCTCCTTTGGCAGTGGACCCTATCAACAAAAATCTTATTATCTCTCTGATCCATTACTGTGAAAATAACTGGCTCCAGCTATTTTGATTTTTATTTATTTACATATATATATATATATATATATATATATATATATATATATTATTTGGCACATGAATATTCCCAACCTCTTTTATTGGACATTGCAGTACAAAGATGAATAGAGCCTGAGTTGATCACAATCATGTAATTTGTAAAGGAGGAGTGATGATGGTGTAGGGTCAGTGGGCAGCAGAAGTCCAGTGATGACTGCCAGACAAATTCATATCATAACCAGAATTTTGATAGAAGAAACTTATGAGAGCATGAAAATGTCTAAATGGGAAATACAGTAGTAATAGAGAAGCCAACTATTAGGAAATAGTCCAATTGAGAAATGATGAGAATGTTATCTAAGCTTTTGGCAAAGGTGATAGAAAATATAAAGGCAGATTCAGAGTCTTGGAGACCAGGTGGACATGGAGAAGAGAGAAACTTACCAGTAAAGGATGTTCCTAGGTTTCTAATTCAGTAGCTGAGTAAATCATGAAGAAATTAGCCAATATAAGAGTGCCCACAGCTGCCAAAACAGATTAAAAGGGAATGCCGTTTTCTTAGCATTAAACATGTTGAATTTGTATAGCCAGTTGGATACATGAGATTAGTATTAAATTGCCCTTCAGTTTTAAATTTTATAAAAGCCCTAGATATAAAGATAATGAGAGTAGTAGAATTTATACAGTAGCTAGACTTTGAAGAGGACAAATCACAGATTATATTTTTTAAGGTAACATGAGAAAACTCAAGAAGTGACATCAGCCACTTGGAAAAGTTTTGTTGGAAAACATAAGATAAATCTGGTTATAACCTTATTTTTGAGACCTGTTCAGTAGAATTGCCAGTATACTCACACTACATATCATTTCTCTACTCCATAAACGATCTGAATTTCTTTCATGAACACCTCAACATTGAATACAGACAAAAAAATGGATAGAATCAAATAAACAAGTGCATAATGCAGAGTAGTGGTTTAATCGTAGGTGTTAGTTTTCTATTGCTGCTATAACAAATTATCACAAACTTAATGGCTTAAAATAGTACATATTTATTTTCTTGCAGTTCTGTTAGGTGTTTTCCTAGGTTAAACCCAAGCTGTTGGAAGGGCCATGTTTTTTTTCTAGTGGCTCCTGGGCCATGCCTCCTTGCTCCTCACCCTCTTGGTTTTTCTGGCTTTCAGAGTCTGTCTCCTTAACTATTAATGCCCTTCCTCCATGGGCAGAGACAAAGATGATGGATTGAGTCTTTTCTAATCACATTACTCTGACCTTTTCTTTTGCCTCCCTTTCCATTTTAAAGGACCCTTATGATTACATTAGATTTACTTGGGTAATGCAGGATAATCTCCCTATTTTAAGGTCAAATGATTAGTAACCTTACTTCTACATACAGTTTTAATTGCTCCTTGCCATGTAATATAAACATATTTACCACTTCTGAAAACTAGGTCATGAATATCTTTGGGGTACTATTTCTTGAAATTATCATGTCATTTTGATGAGATAAATATTCTGTATATAAAGTCTCTACCTCTGATTTTGTTTTCACATAATTCTTTTTTTTTTTTTTCCGGTCTTGTTACCCAGGCTGGAGTGCAATGTCGCGATCTCGGCTCACAGCAACCTCCGCCTCCTGGATTCAGGCAATTCTCCTGCCTCAGCCTCCTGAGTAGCTGGAATTACAGGCACGCGCCACCATGCCCAGCTAATTTTTTTTGTATTTTTAGTAGAGATGGGGTTTCACCATGGTGACCAGTATGGTCTCGATCTGTTGACCTTGTGATCCACCCGCCTCGGCCTCCCAAAGTGCTGGGATTACAGGGTTGAGCCACCGCGCCTGGCCTGTTTTCACATAATTCTTAAGGTTTAAGTAGGTTTGTAGCTCTGTGACTTATGTGACCATGCACTTCATAAGGGACAAGATTCCTCTGGTTACAACTATGAGCACTAAATTCTCTCTGCTTTGAGATGCAGGTTTTTTGTGCTTTTCTACCCAAGATTGGCGAGGTTTGAGCTTAACTACTCCCACCTAGTTTAAGCAGTGCTGTGTTGTTACCAAAACCTATAGCAGATTGTGCTGAATCACAGTTGCCGTCTATAGGTTCGCTTGTCTTGACTATACAGAATTTGCCATTTATAGTGCTCCTGGTTCACCAGGAGCACTCCTTTTCTTACCATTCCATTTCAAAGTGATTCACACTTTTTTTTTTGGGGGGGGAGTCTCCCTGTTGCCCAGGCTGAATGCAGTAGTGTGATCTCCGCTCATTGCAACGTGGTTCAAGCTATTCTCCTGCCTCAGACTCCAGAGTAGCTGAGATTACAGGTGCTCACCACCATGTCCAGCTGATTTTTGTATTTTTAATAGAGACAGGGTTTTGCCATGTTTCCCAGGTTGGTCTCAAACCCCTGACCTAAAGTGATTCACCTGCCTTAGCCTTCCAAAGTACTGGAATTATGGGCATGAACCACAGTGCCTGGGCCAAAGTGATTCACTCTTTACTCTCTGTTACTATTCTACTAATATATTTTTAATTTCAAGACAGTTATATTTTTTGGAAGAAGCAAATGACTTCCTGAATTTATTAATGTGCCACACAAATTACTTAACATCATTCAATAACTTTTTCCTGCAAGTATACTGATAAAATTGTACTGAAGAAAAATGGAAATCATATGACTCTTTCATCTTTGAAGAATTTAAAATTTGAAGCACAAGTCCTATAATAAAAAAGCATTATAAAAAGAAAAAAATGTATAATTATAGTATTTATTCCTCTTAAATTTGGGATTAAATTACTTGCTGTATAATAAGTGTAACACTTTCCACCATTAAATATTAATCTTTTTGCCACCATTATGACTTTCTGCTTCTTGGAAGAATGCTTTGGAGAGCTGGATCATCAGACCATTGTTTCTGAATCTAGCCTTCAGATTCTTTTGATTTACAACCAAAGGATAATTCACAAGCATCCCTCTTTATTATACACTGGAAAAATAATGGTAGGCCTTCAGTTGGAGTACCACTGTGTAATAACATCTTTTTCCAACAAGAGTAAAATATGCATTCCCCATTTTAAACCCAATCTTTAATATTTACTGTGTATTATGCTTCAAACTCTGGAAGAATGAACTTTTTGTTTGTTTTTAGAATAAATAAGAGGAGACCAAAATCTATTCTTTTCTTTCTTCTTGTTTAATATAAACCTGGGGTAATATAAATATTAACTTTCCAGACTTTAACAATTATATATTTTGTTTTGAGTAATTTTAAGTATTTGAAACTTTTTGATTATTTTTGGTGATACATTGAGGTAGTAATATTTGGGCTATGTTTCAAAAAAGTAGATGACCTTTGAAAAGATAAATAATGATAAAAAAAGAAAATATAAATATAATAGAAAATGTATAAAAATAGAATACTAAAATTATAAAATAATACCAAAATGGAATTTTTTTTTTGAGACAGTCTCATTCTTTTGCCCACGCTGGAGGTGCAGTGGCATGATCTCGGCTCACTGCAACCTCCGCCTCCCAGGTTCAAGCAATTCTCCAGTCTCAGCCTCCCGAATAACTAGGATTATTCAGGAGGCTGAGACTGCACTGTCATGCCCAGCTAATTTTTGTATATTTTATATACAAAATAAATATTGTATATACAATATATAGTATTGTATATAAAAATATACAATATACAATAAATATTGTATATTTAACTTTTGACCTCAAGAAATCCACCTGCCTTTGTCTCCCAAAGTGCTGGGATTACAGGCATGAGCTACCGTTCATGGCCAAAAATTTTCAGTATTTTTTAAAACTTATGTTAAGAGGAAAAATTTTCTGAATAATTTAATTTTGCATACTGTAAAGAAGTAGAAAATTTGTATGGTCATTTAGGTATAGAGAAATTGAATCAGTAACTTCTGATTTTTTGCATAATATATAACTATTCCAGATTACTTTAAAATAGACTTTTTAGCAGACATTCATGGAAAGATAAGTCTAATCTCACATATATTGTTGCAGAGATTTAAGGAAACAAAAAGAGTTAAGCTTCTCCACAATGAAAAGGGATAAAAACAAAATCAGTAAAGACAATGCAAGTATACATTTTAAAACACAATGTAATGTTATGTAAGGAACTATTTTTTTCTCCAGGAATTATTCTAGAATTCAACAACAGAATATGATTTTACAAATTAACCGTTTAAAGAAAGGAAACTGTATGGTTGTGGGAAAAAATAAGGTTGAACAGTTATACCTCATTTCAGGATTCAAGACTTAGTAAATTTGGAAAAACAAGAAATGTTTAGCCATATATTGAGAATCCACAAAAATGTTGCAAATAAGGTGCCATATACTAGAAAAAATACAATGTACTTTATATCAAATCTAAACTAATGGTCATTATTGGAAACATAAAACTTTATTCAAAATATTTAAAAGGCCTGTAAAATTTATAGAAATACTGTTTTGGAGTCAGGAAGACTAAACATGGCAAATGTAACTATACTCTCAAAGTGATCTGTATATTTAATTGAAATATAATCCAAACAGAAATACGCTTATGCAAATAAAGTCATTTAATGTTTGACAATTTTCACATTCTTGGGAATAAAGTAGACTAACAAACAGATTGTGAAAATAGTGATCATGTGAAAAAAGTACATAAATCTCTCTCACTATAAACAATGCTTGGTTTTAGATATACATTGACATAATGTGAAAGGCATATCTACATTTTTTGGAAGATGATATAAGGTAATGAATTTATGGCCTTAGGAAATAAGTTTTTAAAGAAGAATCAAAAGTTATGAAAAGGAAAAAAATAATATATTAATTCAGTACATTTGGGAACTTCTGTTCATCTACAGGCAGCATGAATGATAAGACGAAGGAGAAGATGATGTTTTTCACAAATGAAACTTACAGAAAGTATTCAGAGAGAGTATACATGATACATGAGTGAGTGTGTATGTATGTGTGTATGTGTGTGTGCCAGTAACAAGAAGACAACTACAAGGATTTTAAAATACATATGTGAACAGGAATTTCACAAAAGATAAAATATGAATGATAAAGGAATGTTAGAAAGCAGAGAAATGTATATCAAAACTACAGGCATCAACTTGGTAGACATTCCAAAGTTGGACAAAATCGGCTACCGGTGAAGATAATGGTGCAAGAGAAACTTTCATTAACTGCTTGGTAACTGCTTGTCTCACTGTAAAGTGATGCAGTCACTTAGAAAATAATTTGACTTTACTGAATCCTACTAAAATGTGCATATCTTATGACTCAGCAATCTCATTACTTGGTATTTACCCAGAGACAATCTTGTCCATGTGCTTCAGTAGACATGAAATCAGAAGTTTCCTGGTAGCACTGTCCATAATAGCAAAATACTGGAAATCACCCAAATATCCATCAACATTGTGACAGCCTGTAGCTGAAATTCATCTAATTGTATGGAACTCAAAATGGCAAAGTTGACTGAGAATAGCAAGCCCCAAAAGAATACATAATAAATTTATATCTATAATTTGAAAATACAGACAAAATGATAGAACACACACATACACAGTTTTATATAGTCTTAGTATATGTATACTTTAAAATATGGATGGTAAAACACTAAAGAAAAGAGAATTAATATCACATAAATCAGAATAAGTGGTTACTATTAGGTGAATGAAGCCCATCGGGACAAACAAGGGCTTTTAAGATATTAAGCTGATATGTGAATATATTGTTTGCTTTATTATTAATTGTATGTCTAAGTTATATATAGCAGTGTTATGTCTGCTTCACAGACTTTCAAAATGCCAAGGAAATTCAGGGTTATTATTATAGTAAATGCACACACACTGGAGATATGGTATCCCATTTGAAAGGCAGAGATTCTGGAATTAAGGAGATGCAGTGCTGAATAGTTATTGCACTATTTTCAGGTGCTGTGACCTGAACATTTTTAAAAAGGAGATAATAATAACCCACTTGGTAGGGCTACTGTGAGAACTAAATGAAATAATGAATGCAAAATGCCAACCGAATGCATGGCACACAGATGCTCAAATGGAGAATCAGCATGAAGAAAATGAACTCTCTTTCGCTGACAGCCATTTCAACAGGAGTGTGTGTTTGTTCACTGCCGCAACTACATTGTAGGAAGAATTGTCAAATTGTGAGTGATAAATGCAATGGAGTAACAATTTCCAATAAATAACATTGTAAGAAAGCAGAGTTTCATCCTCCTCAGGCATGCATATACATAGGGAGAGGGGAGGCATGTGATAGAAGTTGCTCTCTTCCCACTGAGACTCTTTCACCCTTAGATGATCTGTCATTGTATGCAGAACACAGTGGCAGATTTATCCCCACAATTCAGGTTGCTCAGTAATTGTTCAGGTGAAAGCATTTCAGTAATGCCATAAAGTGGGAACTCATAAATGACGGAGTCTATTATTGGGTGACAAGCTCCAGCCCAGTGACTTTGTTTGTGACTTTGTATAGACTCTGCAGAAATGCTTATGTTGTTATGAGCTTCCGGAGGGAAAAAAATGCAGTTAATAGCACAGGTCAGCACATTTAGCCACATACTACTATTTAAAAACACCTCATATGGACGAGAGTAAGTCTAAAGAGTTTAAAATAACTGTCACGATGCAGAGCGATTACATACAGTGATGATTTCTCTGAGTGTGGAAAAGCCTGGGTGTGTTTTATGATTTCCTTAATATTACCAAATTAACGGTTCTTTCCGTATTCCAAATGAAGCCACTGAATTTTCATTCTGCTTTTTTAAATATTATTTTTAAAAATGGTCATTCATAGTGTTCCTCTCTATGAATAAATGACTGGCCAAAAGAAAAATGTGTGTCAATAACAAATACAGGTGACTGATATTCCTGTTAGGCATTGAGGTGGGAGAGAAAAATTAAGACAGCATTTTGACTGACATAATTGTGCCACTTCCTATAGACCCTTCAGGGCTGAATCACAATAGAACCTGGTTAACCCATAATTTTCTATATTTTGATTGTTTTCTCTCTTTTAATATTAAAGGGACAATGATGCTGATTTTGATCTAATTATTAATATTTACAGGGACATTAGAATCTTCAGAAACACATATCTTCAACTCTGCTCCTGTTCACATTCTATAGGAATTCTTTGTGATATTAACATGAAATGATACAGATAATATCATTTGTCTCACATTTTCTGCACTATGTATGCAAGGAGCTGCAGCACCACTAGAACTAAACTGTCACAAAAACATTTAAGATACTATGTTGTATTTTTTGTCACAAATACATGATTATTTTAGCTTTTCTATCAAATGTTAATTAGTTTAGATAAAAGCAGAATTCAGAACCATTCATCAAAATATCGATGAATCATTAAAAATCTGCCTAAATAACCCAGAAATAATGCCTCACCATGTAACAGTTTTTCTATGTTCATTTTTCTATTATATTTAAATGATAAAAAGCATAAAATATGATGGCATAAAAAAACAAAAATACTTTTTGTGGAAAATTTTGAAGGAAATGTGTAAAGATGAATTATTGCTGTGTCAAATTTGTAGTATTTGGATCTAAACCTTTGAGTATATAACAAGATACAGAGCTTTTGAGTTAGATATCTTAGTAATTTAAAAATTCTAAAAAAAGACTCAATTTGAAAATGATAAAATAATTAAAATAATAAACATTTTGTATAGTTTTATATCTAGTGAAGAAATTGAATATGTTATTAAATAACTTTCCACGGGAAAATCTAATGAATTTATCTAGTGAATTATATAAAATATTCAGTCAAAGAAATATGTAAATATTATACAACTCTGCCAAGATCAGAAAAACAAAGAAACATCTGATAACTACAGGTCAGCCCCTCTTTAAGTCATGTGTGGATAATTCCTTAATCTAATATTTTCAATAATATATGTGAATAACAATGCATCAAATTGGACTTAGTCCATAAATGAAAGAGCCCTTTGAAATTCAAAACATTATCAATGTAATTTTATCATGGTGATTGAGTCAGAAAAAAACATGTGATCATAAAATTAAAAACCAATAAAAGCATTATATAATTTATCATTTATATTTAAAAAAATACACATTTCAGAATAGAATTTCAATATCCTGAAAGGAATATTTGCAAGATCCAGCTAAAAAAATTATACCAACATGAAAAAATTTTTAAAAATAAAGCTTTTTCTCTGAACAATAAAATTGAAAATAAATTTACTGTCCTTTAGTAGGGGAATGGACTAATACATTATGATGTAGTCATACAACAGAAATAATGAGCGATACGTAAATCAAAATGAACAACTTCAGAAATGAATTTTGAGTTAACAAAGGAAGACAAATATGCATTTTAGAACACATAAATTTATATATATATCAGTGTTCTATATACACTAAATCAGTGTATATATTTAGAACACTGATATATGTTACACATAACATATACATTATGTTTGTTTATATAAATATATGTATTAATTTATAAATATAATTATATTTATTTAATTCACATATTTATTTAATTAATACATATGTTATATTCTTATCTCCATTAGACTGAATTTTAGAACTTACAGACAGTAGAATACAGCAAAAATTGAGTATAAAAAATAAAAATATTTTTTATTCATATAATTCATAATAAAATTTATATAATCCATATATCATTTTAATCACATAATAGGCTTGTCGAATATCTCTATATAGGGCTAAGGTGCAAAAAATCAATTGAATGTGTATATACTGTAAACAGAGAAAAATGATATTAGCAGTGCATCCAGGAAAACTAAATATATGAATATTAAATGTAAAAGTATTCTGTACTAATGACCGTCAAGCTTATTGCTATACATTTGAAAAGTCCCAAATAAATCAAGGACAGTATTAATCCCTAAAATCAATGATTCAATATTGTTAAGTATTAAATGTGCTAAGATTTTTCTAAACATTCAGTGCAGTCAAAAACAAAATAACTGGTGGGTTATTTTTGTGGCTATTGTAAAATATAATCAAAACATAAAGGGTAAATAAAGGAAAAGCAGTTACTTAAATAAACATTTCAGTGATTTTTCTAAAGGTTGTTTGGATTTATTTATTAGAAAATAGACCAGGAAATATTATTTTGAACTGCGGATAAGCAAGTAAGAATGGAACAGATTAGAGAGTCCAGAAACAGACTCACACATATGCGAATATTTGATATTTGACAGTAGAGCAAAGAAGGTCTGTGTAATAAATAGTGCTGTGTCAATTACTCAAACACACACAATCTTTGTATATGAGTGTCATATATAATGTTAAGATATATTTCTACATAATAATTAAGAGTGTATGAAAATGTAAGCTACTAACTGAAAATAACATTTTAAAAATACATAACTAACAAAAAAATATATTGAGAAAAACATACATTTTTGCAAATAAATAAGCAAAGAGATTTCACAAACAATGGACAAGGTGCTTGATGAAGCATTTCAATAAGAAGAATATCTAAATTGGCAATCAATGTATGAAAATGTTTCTATTAATCAAAAGGAAATGCAAATAATAGTTACCACAGGAAAAGAAATCAGAAGGATAAAACACTACATACCTACCTGATTACTGAAGTTAATAGAACTGACAATAATTCATTTATTGCTGATGGAGGTACAACATGATAGGCAAAAATTGAAATTTGACATTATCTATTGTAAATACCTGGCACTAGAGTTCCACTCAATTTCATGCACTAAACATAAATGTATACTTGTGTTCATCAAGGACAGAAAAATGTATATAGCAGCATTACTTATATTTGCTTTAAAACTGGAAACAAGCCAAATGCCTATCAATTATATAATGAAAAAATCAATTGTGATATATTTATAAATAGGGAACTGTAAATCAATGTAAATGAATGAAGTGTTGCTACAAGCAACATCCTCAATCACTCTCATCAATATGAAGTTGGGCTGAGCTACCGATAATGTGGTCATGCGCACACATACACACACACACACAATTACATAAACACACATTCTCACTTCTCCATCCTCATATATTAATCACAACCAAAACACACACACACACACACACACACACATGCACACACATTCTGTTCTATGCTGATAACATGAGACAGGAGAAGGTTAGGTATTTAAAAGTATTGTTTCATGACCTGTGTAGGAGTTAAGTGTCCATGTTTCACTATGTAAAAATTAACTGAACTCTATACTTATGATGTGTGCAGTTTTATACATATTCCACATTTTTAAATTAAAAATATGTTTAAATAATGGCATATGGAAGAATTATACATTTTGCATGGGTACTTCTTTCAATTTAGAATGATTTTATAAATTCCCAATAGATAAAGATATAGATTACCAAGAATATCTGCACACTTGGAAGGAAATGTCGTTAGGACAGAATGTATCTTGGAATATCTATGGTTTGCCTAATGGAGTTTGTGTGAAATCTTTTTCACACTGACAAGCCATTCAGATACTCTTTAAAATTCAATTTGAGCTGGAAATTTCCAAAGCAAATCTTAAAATATAAAATTGTCATTTTACGTTAATAATATAACATTTATATTATTATGTTTATAATATAATATTGCAAGCACATGAAAGTGCACAAAATGACCTAGCACTGTTCACATAGATTTATCAGGTATCAATATTTTATAATAGCTACCATGTCTTTTTTATTCAGAAAGAAAAAAAGAAGATACCAAAGCCTTGTGACACAATCCTTCTTTGTTTCTATAAAAATTTCAATAAATATTATATATATATGTTACATGCAACGCATATATCAGTTTTCTAACTAAATATATACACTAATTTAGTGTATATTGAACACTGATACATATATTTATGTGTTCTACCATACGTATTTATCTTCCTTTGTTAAGTCAGCATTCATTTCTGATGTTGTTCATTTTGATCTATGTATCTCTCATTATTTCTATTGTGTGAATACATCATAATATATTAGTCCATTCCCCTACTAAAGAACAGTCAATTTATTTTCATTTTTTAAATCTAATGCTACGTATCGTATAAAATTTCAAAAATCACCTAGTACCTAAGAAAAGTGATAAGTAACGCTGGGAAAGGAGAAAAACTCTTTGATCTTTTAAAATAAAAAATAATATATAGCCATACATATGTATATATGTCACCTAAATTATAGATATCAGAAATCAAAATACTGTGATATGAATTTTATTATATTTTAATCATGATAAATTATACATATTTCTACCTTATGATAATGGATTTTAATATCTATGCTGTTAAACTCTATATTTACTGTTTAATTCATATCTGCTTATTTTACATACTTATGAAAATACATTATGTCTACTAAATCTTTACTCTCACTTACAATTTTACATTTAAGATAATTTTTCAATAAAATAAAAATTCTTCATTGCACCTAAAAAGGAACAGGGTTTGGAAAGTGATCAGTGATTACTCTAATACCTAGTATAATAGTATTATATAGTAAAAATGAAAATACTAGAATGAAAAATGTAAAATAAATATTTTTCTTAGTTTTGCTTTCATTGTTTTTATTCTAGTGTCTATTTTAGAGTGTTTTTACTCTAACTATGTTTTTGTTCAAAAACCAAATGTTCTTCAGATAATTCTGTTGATACACTGCATATGAAATTTTTTGTTTAAAATAGGAGATAGCATATTTAATTTAAAAATCCAAATTATAAAATAAAGAGGGATTTTAAGTTAAGTCTAAAATTTTTGTTTCCACTTTGTTTTTATGTAAAGACCTGCTATTATTCTGTGAGAGAACCATAAAAGTCTGCTCAGAAGCATTATAAAGTAAAATGGACGGAGAAGGACAATGAGATATTTAATTTACCACGGCAAAGCCATTGCTGTGAAGAATGGATAATATATGTCAATGATAATATATGAAGAAACAACACAGGTGAATAGCAGAAGCAATAAATCTGTTTTTACCACAGGACTTGTCTTACATCTTTCTCTTAGTAATAAATAAAATAATTTTTGACCACATGGAGCTGGGTTGAAATCCTCTTGTTTATGGCAGTACATATTGGTTATGATTCAAACAATATAGTCCATTTCCAAAATCCTGAAACAAAGAGATACTTACTCAGGTGAGTTTTTAGATTACTATTCATTACAAAGTGTCAGTTTTGTTTTTATTGATCCTCATTATTGTAGGCAAGTATCTAGTCTTGCCTCCATTCTATTAAAACAATATTGTTTTAATATTGAGAGATTAGCACTGAGTCTCTCCAGCCATATGCATCTGTTCATTTCCCTCTCCAGCTTGAGTGTTTCTGTGTATGACAAAATAAGAAAACAAAAATGACATGATAATCTATTTTGTCTGGTTTGCTCTTTATTTATAGAAATACAGAAGAAGTGAGGAGTTGGAAGAAGAAATTGCTTCTGATCTGTTCTAGATACAGGTGAAACACTCTCTCACCCCTCTCCACCCAATCTCTCTCTGTCTCCTTCCCTGACCCCATCCTTGCTTCTTCCTCTTACAAATAATAAACTGCTCAGGTCACGTTGAACCAAAAAATAGCTTTTGTAGCCTCTACGTACTTACTTGAAGTATATGTTACTGAGAAATGAGGAGTGAGCACTTTCAACTCATTCTCCTGTGAAGCATGATGTTGCTACACCCCAATCCTTTTCTTTATTATTTTAATTTTTACCTTCTTTACTTACATTTCTAACATCAGTTATGAGGTCTTATAGTTTTCTGCCATCTGTAAAATCTCTTTGCCCAAAACTCAGATGCACAATGTTAGTTTTACTATAATAAATATGTCTACAACAATGCTATTGAATCTGGTTTATTTCAAAGTCAAGTTTCAATGCAGGTAAAAAATATACTAATATAAATAAGAAAGAGTGCTGCTCTGACGAAGTGTATATTCTAGTAGGAATAAAAAGAAAATAAATATATTAAAAAATTATATTTCAGTAAGCAAAAATGTGACTCAGTAAAATAATGTATATTAGCAGTCATTTTGTATTTTAAATTAACTTCTGATATATGTATATATATAAATTATTACTAATATCTAAC
Source organism: Leontopithecus rosalia (assembly GCA_028533165.1). Classification (NCBI taxonomy): domain Eukaryota; kingdom Metazoa; phylum Chordata; class Mammalia; order Primates; family Cebidae; genus Leontopithecus; species Leontopithecus rosalia. The sequence continues at coordinate 28,158,291 of CM052649.1, read as the reverse complement.
TTAGTTTAAAGAATTAGTGGGTATGCACACTTTGATTTCCATATGTAATGTACTCTCAACATCTTCACAAACATGGTCAATTTTAATATGCAAGTAAAACTTATTTTACTGAATTATGATTATCTTTTTTATATTCATATTCCTAAACAAATACAGTTTCCTAATGTAATTAAATTTTTAACTAAAGAAATGGAAATGCATTATTGAGGCAATAGGATTACTGGGTGGCTATAAACAAATCCACTCCATAGCAAACATTTGCCTTCTATAATGACCAATGACAACTTTATTTTTTAATAATCAGTATGGGCTAATCCTGATGAGTTTTTAAAACGTTTTCAAAATAGGGCTTCATATGACTTAAAATTAATATATACATGTATACTTATATAATATTCCTATTTATTAATGGACTTCCTATGTAGCTCATATTGACATTACATTTTAATGAAATTCTACAAGGCTTTTCTATAGGTAAGTTACACATTGAATTTCTATTTCACCTATGATTATTTAAGTAATTATTTCTGTTTTTAAGACTTTAATGAAATTTTGTTGGTCATTTATTTTCTGTGTATTTTGAAATTGTTGTTTGATACATTGTCCTATTACATTTTTAAGGTATGTTACCAGAACAATATTTTTAACAAAATTTAGCCTACTGATTTCCAGGTGAACTGTTGTTTGAAGTATTAATTCACCAAAAATTACTTATATTCAGAGAATGAAATGAAAATAAAGTTATGTGTACAGAAAAATTGAACAAAAGATACAAGATGGTGGCAACACATACAATTCCATACCCTTCTCAAATAGTAAATAGAATAGTAAGTAGAATAGGTAGTAAGCAGAGTTGAAATTGTGGGATACAGAACTCTCAGTCACTCAATTGACTTTATTTTTTAGCAATAAAAGATTTGAATTATTCAAGCTGAAGCCATTAAATATTCATAGTGCTTCATATTATAAAATTATTGATTAATGTCTTTGGTAAAGAACACTATTATTTCTGATTACATCAAGGTCATCCTGAGGAACAGGACCAAGGCACACAGTTTTATATATGAAATATGAGAAGTTAATAAATAATTCATATTTAACAGGTAACATAAAGGTTAACCCCTTGGAGAATCTGAAGCTAATATTCATGTTCTTCTGATAATTCTTCATACTGGCAATTTGGAAAATGCCAGTGTTTTATTACTACCTATTCTTATATTATGACATGAGTTAATACATACCTGCCTCACTATTCCTGTGGGCAAAAAAAGACTTTGAATTATGTGCCAGAGAGAGATTTTACAAAATTAAATGAGGCAAAATACTTTTCCTCTGTATACTCATTAGAAATATGCTGAGTACTTCTTTTCAGTTCCTTTCACTTTCTGATAAAATAAAATCAGTTCAACATCATAACAGATATATGTTAAACTTTTAATATCCACTGTTAAAATGAATATGATATTTGGGACCAATTCACATCTTGGACTAATTTACATACTAAGCGTAAGTGCAGAATTTAAACACTAACTTGATTTAGAACAAGAGCATTAGTCTAAAATTTGAAAAATTGAATTCCAACAAATTTAAACAGCTTGTTTAGCATTTCAACAGGCAATATTGGTTGGTAAAATGGAAGGAGAATTCCTTCCATCTCAACCTGGATTTTATTCTGGTTCTGCCACATATTGGTTGCTTCATACAAATGAAACAAATTCCAGTTGTCATGATTTTTCACACACTTACAAATGAAAACAATGTTAATTATATATGATTTGGTGGGACAATGTAATCATGCAAGTATAAGTATTTGGCATATTGTCTCACTTTATAAATATTAGCAATTATTTTTTGGGGAGGGAATAAATCTAACATTCTGGCTTTCAGAATTTCTCATTTTTCTTTCAAATTTATTGCGTTGTAACATTTAAGTCAATAAATCTGATAACTAAACTGTGGGTAATTATCTCTCAAATCTATATTTTGTTTACTCTACCCATTGCATTTTAAAACAACAGAAGAGAACTCTAATTAGAGTAGATTGGGAGCCATTTTCTCCCTTTGGTCATATTTTCATCGAAATTCCTGTCCTTGTTTAACATTAGGACCTAGTTTAAATATCAAATCAAAAAGGTTGTACAATGCAGATATCGTGGAATCATTTTTCTTTCCTACCACAGAACTTATTAACTGTATGTTCACAATACAGTTCAATTCTGATCATTTTTGCTACCTTCACTGCTAGCATCCTGGTGTTAGCCACCATCATTTGCTGACTATGTTATTAAAATGGCCAACAAAAAGGTGTTTCTGATTCTGCATAAGGCATCCTTCAGTACATCCTAAAAGAGCAACTTGTATAATTGCTTTAAAGCATAAATCAGGTTATTACCTTTTTCTGTGGAAAAACTCCGATCTCTCATTTCATTCATTGTAAAAGTCAGAACTTGCACAGTGCTTTATAGATGCTGCATCACATGGAGCCCCCAGTTCTATGGACTTCCCTCTTTCCAATATGTAATTTTCTCATTAAGTTTAATGTACAGCAGTCTCCTTGTTATTACTAAACATGCAACAGATATGGTTTGTTCTAAATCTTCCTCATGTCTTTGGTCAGATGACATCATCTCAGAGAGGTTTTCCACAGTCACTTTATTCAATTTCCAAACAATCTGTGTACTCTGTAGACATTCTCCATTCTTAATATTTTGCCATAAAACTTACTACAGCCTCATACACTACACATGTTACACTTTTACTTATTATTTTTTGTATAGTCCCTAGAATATTAGTTCCCTGAAGACAGAGATTTCTACAAGCTTTTCCAAAGACGTATTCCCAAAGCCTAGAACAATACCTGGCAACAAACATTTGTAATAAATAATGAATTAGAAATGGGGAGATTCACACACCAGAGAGACAGCATACTATATATAATGATTTTGTAAAGTATTAACTTTAGAGTCATAGATATTAGGATTTGTAGCCTGTCTTCACCATTTATAATTATGCTACCCTCAACAAGTTGTTTAATTTTTGCATTCCTCAGTTTCCTCATGACTCATATACTGGAAATATTCTCTACCTCTGAGCACTTCCAAGAGTAATATTGAGACAACATTTCAACAATATTTAGCACATTGCTGGATATTAATGAATTATTTCTATCAAATGTAAGAAATTCCGTAGAGTGAATTGCTAGAAAGAGTGAGAATGGAATAGAAATGAAGATCATAAAACATGATTGCAATAGTGTTGGAAAATGTGGATGGTATCCTTAGCACATTCTCTAATCTAAGGAGTAAAATCTGTGTCGTATGATTTTATCTTTCTTCTGGAAACTAACAGAATTTAGTAACACACTTTTCTTGACCTGAGGCTTTGCCCTTACTACAAAATTGTTTTTGAAACTTGAGTATTTACAATTATTTTTCACCATGTATTTTATCTTCTACCAGTTTCTCTCAATTTATTATAGACTGAAGCCAGACTAATTTGTTAAGAGCAAACAAAACAAAACAAAACAAAACAAAACAGATATTACCTCATTCCATAATCAATGCACCTGACTTTTCTTTTTTCTTTTTTCTTTTTTTTTTTTTTTGAGACGGAGTTTCGCTCTTGTTACCCAGGCTGGAGTGCAATGGCGCAATCTCGGCTCACCGCAACCTCCGCCTCCTGGGTTCAGGCAATTCTCCTGACTCAGCCTCCGGAGTAGCTGGGATTACAGGCACGCGCCACCGTGCCCAGCTAATTTTTTGAATTTTTAGTAGAGACGGGGTTTCACCATCTTGACCAGGATGGTCTCGATCTGTTGACCTCGTGATCCACCCGCCTCGGCCTCCCAAAGTGCTGGGATTACAGGCTTGAGCC
>CM052649.1:28072267-28153918 GCA_028533165.1 Leontopithecus rosalia | reverse complement strand
CCAGCTAGCATCAAAATGGCAGTATCAAATTCACACATAACAATATTAACCCTAAATGTAAATGGACTAAATGCTCCAATCAAAAGACACAGATTGGCAAATTGGATAAAAAGCCAAAACCCATCAGTGTGCCATATCCAGGAAACACATCTCACATGCAAGGATATCATACACAATTTAAAAGTTATTGTTTACTGCTATAAATTTTGTTTAATATTTTTTAAAACCTGATTGATCCCTGGTAGCTAAAACTGTGTAAAGTGAAACCACTGGTAAGGAGGGACTGCTGTATTGGTAAAAGTGTCTTCAGTGATAAATGTAGCAAGAGTAGATTCTCAAGAGGAGTAGCATTGTAGAGGTAGGAATTTACATGGTAGATGGTCTTGGCTCTTGCTAAATAGCTACAAATTCACTTTGGAATAATATAAGCCGCCACATCAGCAGCAATACCTTTAGCAATATAGTTAGTAGAGTGTCAGTAATTAGGGCTTTGCAATTATGAAATGAGTTTTTCCAAAGACATGGTGCAAACATCCTTAGTAGCAGAACAAACAAAAAGTTGAATTCCAGCTCTTTCTCAAGAGGTATTTTTGGAAATTGTTATCATACTCAAGTTTCCCCTAGGATTATATGGCATGATAAATATGCCTTACAATAAAGTAGTTAAGCATATTTTAGGTAATAAATATTTCATCACATTAAGCAATGACAGTGGCTGTTTGGAGGTATATTAACACCATGTAGATTGAGGTTCAAGACTGCTGAAATAAAATTGAATACATTTAGAAAGACTAATGGCATATTTTCCAAAGAAATCTTTAGAAAACCAAATAGTTAGTTGCAGGTTTTATACATGATCTAGTAGTCTGAATAAAACTTATTAAATATTTTTCCCAGAAGAGGCATTATATTAATATATCATTTTCAAAAAGTCATATTAATAGTTAATTATCTAGTCATGTAAACATTTTCCAAAATAGTATATCTATAAAGAGCATCTACTTTATCAAATGTAGAAATAAACTCAAGGGATAGTAAATTAATATTTAGCCTGTAAATATTATCTCCTTGATATTTGTGAACTTATCCAAATATAAGGATTTAATATGTTTACTTGTTGTTAACATATAGAGAGAGAGAAAAAAATAAATAGATGAATTTTCAGAAGTTATCTAAGTTTCTCCCACATCAAAGTTACAGATGAGATGTTTGATTTGTTGTACTCAGTTAAAATTCTCTGTCATTTTATCTTGATATTACTGACAGCCTGGAATGAATATCTTGTTTGTTTGGCAAGTAGATTTTTTTTAAAACTACATTATTTTGTCATAATTTTTACTGTTTATATTTCAAGGTTATAAAAACTGGTCCTAAAAGATAAATGGTATATAGATTTTAATCTGCATGTAGTATATCTATTGTGACATAAATAAATGAAAGCTTAATTTCCTGCCTTTTTGTAGACTATTGCAGCATATTATTTTAAGCACTGCACTATACATACTTCCTTTGAAAATTCATGGCACTTATACACATTTCTTTTAGAAAAGCACTCCACTCATACATACTTCTTTTGGAAAAACTAACAAAGTAATGTATGTTCCAATATAGAATCATCACTAGGGTACATTATGTGATAAAAATACAAGACACTATTCACGCTGTTTTTAAGTTATATAAATATGTATGTAGGCATACATGTGCAAAAAAATGGGAAAAATAATTCAGAATTTGGTGACAGTAGTTTTATTTGGGAAGTGGAACCAGAGTTGAAGAACTATTTCATTTTTATCCTTTTATATTTTGAAGTTATATACACACAAATATTTATTTATTTATCTATTTTAGATGAGAATAAATTGTATATATTTTTAAATTATTATTGTACTTTAGGTTCTGGGTACATGGGCAGATCATGCAGGATTGTTGCATAGGTACACTCATGGCAATGGGTTTGCTGCATCCATCCCCCATCACCTACATCTGGCATTTCTCCACATGCTATCCCTCCCTGACCCCCCCATTCCCCACTGTCCCTCCCTGGGACCCCCCAACAGACCCCATTGTGTGACGCTCCCCTCTCTGTGTCCATGTGTTCTCATTGTTCAACATCCACCTATGAGTGAGAACATGCAGTGTTTGGTTTCCTGTTCTTGTATCAGTTTGCTGAGAATGATGGTTTCCAGATTCATCCATGTCCCTACAAAAACATGAACTCATCATTTTTTATGGTTTCATAGTATTCCATAGTGTATATTTGCCACATTTTCCTGTCCAGTCTATCATGGATGGGCATTTGGGTTGGTTCCAGGTCTCTGCTATTGTATACAGTGCTGCTATGAACATATGTGTGCATGTGTCTTCATAACAGAATGATTTATAATCCTTTGGGTATATGCCCAGTAATGGGATTGCTGGGTCAAATGGAATTTCTATTTCTAGGTCCTTGAGGAAGTGCCACACTGTCTTCCACAATGGCTGAACTAGTTTACACTCCCAGCAACAGTGTAATAGTGTTCCTATTTCTCCACATCCTTTCCAGCATCTGTTCTCTTCATATTTTTTAATGATTACCATTCTAACTGGCCTGAGATGGTATCTCAATGTGGTTTTGATTTGCATTTCTCTAATAATCAGTGATGATGAGCATTTTTTCATATATTTGTTGGTCTCATATATGTCTTCTTTTGAAAATTGTCTGTTCATATCCTCCCATTTTGGATGGGTTTATTTTTTTCTTGTAAATCTGTTTTAGTTCTTTGTAGATTCTGGTTATTGGCCCTTTGTCAGATAGGTAGATTACAAAAATTTTTCCCATTCTGTTGGTTGCCAGTTCACTTTAATGATTGTTTCTTTTGCTGTACAGAAGCTCTGAAGTTTAATTAGATCCCATTTGTCTATATTGGCTTTTGTTGCCAAACTTTTGGTGTTTTAGTCATGAGGTCCTTGCCTATGCCTATGTCCTGAATGGTTTTACCTATATTTTTTTCTAGGGTTTTTATGCTGTTAGGCCTTATGTTTAAGTCTTCAATCCATCTGGAGTTAATTTTAGTGTAAGGTGTCAGAAAGGGGTCCAGTTTCTGCTTTCTGCACACTGCTAGCCAGTTTTCCAAGCACCATTTATTAAAAAGGCAATCCTTTCCTCATTGCTTGTTTTTGTCAGGCTTGTCAAAGATCAGATGATTGTAGATATGTGGCATTGCCACCAAGGCCTCTGTTCTGTTCCATTAGTCTAGATCTCTGTTTTGGTACCAGTACCATGCTATTTTGATTACTGTAACTTTGTAGGATAGTTTGAAATCAGGTAGCATGGTGCCTCTGGCTTTGTTCTTTTTGCTTAGGCTTGTCCTGGCTATGTGGGCTCTCTTTTTGTTCCATATGTAGTTTAAGGTGGTTTTTTTCCAGTTCTGTGAAAAACGTCACTGGTAGCTTGATGGGGATAGCATTGAATCTATACATTACTTTGGGCAGTATGGCCATTTTCACAATATTGATTCTTCCTAACCATGAGCATGAAATGTTTCTCCATTTGTTTCCTCTCTTATTTCCTTGAGCAGTGGTTTGTAGTTCTCCTTGCAGAGGTCCTTTATGTCTTTGTTAGTTGTGTTCCTAGGTATTTTATTTTCTTTATAGCAATTATGAATGGGAGTTCATTCATGATTTGGCTCTCTGTTATTCTGTTATTGGTGTATAGACATGCTTGTGGGCTCCGCACATTGATTTTGTATCTTGAGACTTTGCTGAAGTTGCTTATAAGTTTAAGGAGATTTTGGGCTGAGATAATTGCGTCTTCTAAATATACAATCATGTTGTCTGCAAATAGAGACAATTTAACTTCCTCTTTTCCTAATTCAATACCTTTTATTATTTTTTTCTTGCTTAATTGCTCTGGTTAGAACTTCCAATATTATATTGAATAGGAGTGATAATAGAGGGCATCCATGTCTTGTGCTGGATTTAAAAGGGAATGCTTCCAGTTTTTGCCCATTCAATATGATATTGGCGGTAGGTTTGTCATAAATAGCTTTTATTATTTTGAGATATGTTCCTTTGATATCTAGTTTATTGAGAGATTTTATCATAAAGGGCTGTTGAATTTTGTCGAAGGCCTTCTCTGCATCTATTGGTATAATCATGTGGTTTTTGTCTTTGGTTCGGTTGATGTGGTGGATTTCATTTATAGACTTGTGTATGTTGAACCAGCCTTGCATCCTCGGAATGAAGCCTTCTTGATCATGATGTGCTGTTGCAATCCGTTTGCCAGTATTTTATTGAAAATTTTTGTGTCTATGTTCATCATGTATATTGGCCTGAAGATTTTTTGTTGTTGTTGAGTCTCTGCCATGTCTTGGTATCAGGATGATATTGGTCTCATAAAGTAACTTGGGAAGGATTCCCTCTTTTTGTATTGTTTGAAATAGTTTCAGAAGGAGTGGTACCAGTTCCTCTTTGTACGTCTTGTAGAATTCATCTGTGAATCCATCTGGACCTGTACTGCTTTTGATTCGTAGGCTGTTAATTGCTGCCTCAACTTCAGCCCTTGTTGTTGGTCTGTTTAAAGTTTCAACTTCTTCCTGTTTTAAGCTTGGGAGGGTGCAAGTGTCCAGAAATTTATCCATTGCTTCATGTTTACAGGATTATGTGTATAGAATTGTTTGTAGTAATCTCTGATTGAAGTTTGTTTTTCTGTGGAGTCAGCAATGATATCTTTATTGTTTTTTATTGCATCAATTTGATTCTTCTCCCTATTCTTTTTTATTAAGCTGACCAGTGGTCTGCCTATTTTGTTGATCTTTTCAAAAAGCATCTCCTGGGTTTATTGATTTTTTGAAGGAATTTTTGTGTCTCTATCTCCTTCAGTTCTGCTTTGATCTTAGTTATTTCTTGCCTTCTGATAACTTCATAGTTTTTTTTATCATACTCCTCTAGCTCTTTCAATTTTGATGATAGGGTCTTGATTTTAGATGTTTCCTTGCTTCTCTGGTGGGCATTTATTGCTATAAATTTCCCTCTAGGCACTGCTTTAAATGTGTCCCAAAGATTCTGGTACATTGTGTTCTCATTGGTTTCAAAGAACATCTTTATTTCTGCCTTCATTTCATTGTTTATCCAGTTGATATTCAGAAGTCAGTTGTTCAGTTTCCATGAAGTTGTGCACACAGATATTTAAGACAAGCTGTGTTGCTCAACAATCTATCAGAAAAACCTGCATAACCGGTATACAGATCAGAAGCTAGAACTTGCAAGCATGCAGGGCCCTGGCAAATACTTTTGCCCATTTATTACCTCTTACCTTCACAATGTTAACTACTGATATGATTTTTATAATAACCTATTTCTTGATATTTGTACCTATACATGCTTCCCCAAGCCTGTCGCTTCAGTATTGCCTGATGTGTTTGAACTTCTTATAAATAAAATTGTACAGAACATATGATTAGTTTTATTGGGCATAGCAAATAGTTCACTAACAAGATTCTCACCAACAGCTATGTGTTTTTGGCAATATTTGACATACACAGTTCAGTTAATTTTAAATATTTTGATTTTTTGTCATATTATAACATTAACTTTCTTTTCATATTTTATTTAATAACAGCTATTCTGATTTTCATTGTACATTTAGATTTCCTCTTCTATAAAGTCTTAAATCCTTTTATATTACTGTGTTTTTGATATCTGTTTTAAAATAGGTTTTGGATAAAAGCCTTTATCATTCATATATATTGAGAAGAGCTCCTCTATGAATTGCCATTTCACTCACCTTTTCATATCTAATAAACCTTAATGGCAATTTTAATGTAGTTTAATTAAATGTTCTTAAGTGGGTATGTTTTGTCACCTAGGGAATATTTCTCAATGACTTGTAGCAGTTTTGGTTCTTTAAACTGGTGAGATGCTAGTGGTCTCATGTAGCTAGAGGCCATGAATGCTGCTAAACCTGCTACAATACTTGGCCTGCCCAACCATGGCAAAGAATTATCCTGCCAAAATGTAATGCAATATGTGCATATTTCTTGAAGATATTCTACAGTATACATTTCTACATTTTTTTTGAATAATTATATTTATCTATACAACCCACTAGCACTGACTTTCATACATGAAACATGCAGAGAGTAGAGAATTATTTTTTACAACATGTGGACCTGAAACATGTAGAAAATAATTATTTTTCACTATGTGGCTAATAGTGAAATGGGACACATAGTTTATTGTATGGGACACATAGTTTATTTGAAATGACACCATTTCAGCTCTGCTGTGCAGTATTTGTTATATATCAAATACCCTTATATGCGTAAGTCTGTTTCTGGGTTATCAGTCTGGATTCTCTCTTCCAATACTACATTGATTTCTCTGTCTTTATGAGTAGGATTAATATAAAAAATGCAAGTCCACTCATGTTTTTCTTGAAATTATTATTATATTATTATTATAATTAATGTTGTATTTTCTATCATTTCTAATACACCGAAATACTATAATTTTCTGAATATGGGTCATATATTTTATAACATTGTTAATTCACCATTAATTATAATAATTCTAGTAACCTAATTGTAAGAATAAGTTATAAATTATTTTAGATTTCCATATACTCTGAAAATCATAACTTTCATTTCTCTCTAAATCTTATATCATTTACTTTTATATTTTGCCTTATTGCACTGGCTAATAAAGTACAGTACAGTACAATGTTTAATTAATTCTTTGTAAATAGACTTTCTTGTCTTTTGCCAGATTACAAAATAAAAGGGTTTAAGATTTCATCATTATTTATCATATCTGCTGTGTGTCTTTAGACATTATAACATTCATTTTTTTCTTAATTTTTGTTTTCATAATGGCTTTGAATTTCATAACTCAATATTCTGCCATAATAGTTGTTCATCCAATGCCTTCTTCCTTTCATCTTTATTACCTAAACTCCTATTTGTTCTTTGCTAAATACTTTATTTTCAAAATCATGTGCATTTAAGGCTGATCATGTGTCTTTTTTATGCTGAAATGGGCTTTGAGTCAAGACTTCTGCCTTTTCTAAAATCATGAGCACTCTTACCAGGGCTTAACCAAATATATGCTCTTTTACAGTCAAACTCTTCAAATGTGCATATTTTTTTTGTTTGTAAATCTCTACCCTGTGACTGTTATTTCTGCCTTTATGCTGTCTTTAAATGTATATATTTTATATACCATGGTTCAAAATGTTATCTGTATGATTTCAATTATTTGAGATTTATAAGACTTCTTATTAACATACCATTTTCTCAATTTTGTTAAACATTTTTTGAGTGCCTGGAAATAAATGTGTCATTATTTGGTATTGTTTTTTATATTAATATGTGTCCATTAGAACGATTTTACAGATGAAGTATTTTAGATAATTTCTGATTTGTTGTCAGCATATTCTATGAAAATTTTATTGGCATCTTTTACTTTCATTATTGGCTGATTATCCTTATAATGAAAACGTTTATTTACTTCAAACCTATATTGCATGTGCATTTAAATTTGGCATTTATCCCCTGAATAAGCTCTATGTGTAGTAATTTCTTTCTTCATTTAAAGTCTACTCGTTCTAAAACCATTTTGTTCGGGGAAAACTTTAGCCGTTTAATGTTTACACAGGATATCATGTATTATAATGTATGTTTAACTTTCCCATATTGTTATGTTTTAGATATATTTTTTGTAAATACAACACAGTTACGTTTGTTACTCTTATCCATTCCATGACCTCTCTATCTTAATTTTATTATTATTTTTTCTTTTTCCATTCAGGCTTCTACTAATATATTGTGTTTTAAATGGTCCATCTTATAATATGCCTACTTTTGTATTACATATTCTATAATATACTTTCTTTTATTAAAAATCTGGATTGAAAAATCATGTAATTATTTTTATCCTTAAATAATCATTTTATTACTATTTTATTTTTTAATTCATTAGTTGTTTAGCTAACCTAAAGATTGCAAATTTGTAATTTATTTTGAAAGTCTACTATTTCTTGATGTTTTAACTTTTTCTCAGAGAACATATATTTAACCTATAATTAGCATCTGTCTTTCATGCTTTTGCTCTAAATCTTATCATCTCAACACTAAATGCACTATTGATTTTGTACACTTGCCCTTTCCTGCATTTCTAACTTTATCATGAGACCCTTTCCATGATGGGCAGGACTGCTGGTGATGTATATGCCTGAAAATGACTGTATTTAATTTTCAAAAGTGAATACACTATTGCTGGTTATAAAAATCTAAGTGTCAGTCTTCTTAAACTCCTTAATTATATCATTCTAATTTCTTCATATTTATTGATGTTAATATGAAAATATGTATTAGAATGTAGGTTCCACTTTTATGGCTTTGTTTTTGTTCTGGTTACTGTACCTTATGTCTTGGCACTTTTCTTCTGATATCTTTGAAGTAATTTTCTTTTTATCTTTCTTTATGGTGATAGTACATTTTAGATCTATGAATTGATGTGTGGTTCTTTCATCCTTTAGATAGTTCTTGGGTTTTAACTCTTCAATAGTCCGGCTTGTAAGCCCTATTACCATGCTTCAATCTCTCTCTCTCTCTCTCGCTCGCTTTTTTTTTTTTTTTTTTTTTTTTTTGCTGAGACAGCATCTTGCTTTATTTCTTAGACTGGAGTGCAGTGGCACCGTCTTGACTCTCTACAATCTTCAACTCCCAGGTTCAAGTGATCCTCCCACCCTAGCCTCCCTAACTGTTGGGATTACAGACGTGAGCCACCCATTCTGCAGTCTTCGTTCATTTAAAAAATTCATTGATAACTGCATTAAACTTTTACAGTATATTCTTAGTGTCCCTAATTCTTTCCTCTATTTTCCTTTACTGTGTCTTTTATTATTATTTTTCTAATATTTTTGTCTCATCTATTTTGTAGTTTACTATTTTGTTCTTTATCATTTCTTTGCTTTTAAATTTATCCATGGAGTTGTTACCGTATTTTTTAATTAACTATTTTAAATTTGACTTTCCAATTTTCCTTCAGTTCTCTCCTAAAATTGTGAGTCATGTTTTCTATCTCTCTGGAAATACTAAATAAAATCATTTTTATAATTTGTTCAATAACTTCAATATGTGGAACTACATATTTCTGTTTATATTGTCTGTTGCTTTTCTAGGATTCACTTATGCATTCTTTTCTTGTTGTTTTCATGGTTCTTTCATTTGTTGCAAATATTGTATTTGCAATTCAAAATAGTTGAATTAATAGGTCCAGCAGGGTTGGACCAGCGACCAGTGCCCCTCAGGATCTGGGATGGGAAAAAAATATAAATAATTATTTAAGTTGCAAAGTATAGAGCTTACCTTGTTAGAAATTAAAATGTTTAAAAAACTCTACTAAAAATGCACAACAGTTCTAAGTAAAATGGACTTTTAAAACTCATCAATATTTGATTATACTAAGGGAATATTGTTTATTTTTTATGTGAGATTATATATATATGGTTTTGCTGCAAATATTGTTCATAGATTGTAGAAATACAGAGTGAAATATGTATGGATGATTTATATTATGTCCAGCATTTACTAAGTAATATTACTGATGACACAGTGTGTGGAATTAGAATGAGGTTATAGAGCAAATAAGATTAGCAATTAATTGATATTTAAATGATCACAAAATGTGTACAGATATTTATCACTTATTTAATATTCTCTACAATTAAATGTTAAAAAACAATTTAAAACTCTGTATGTACCCTGACAGGATTTGCCTTTTTAATGTCATTTGCATAACTCTGCAGGCAATTCAAGATATCGCCAATTTCTGGAATTAAAACAATTCAAACCTGTGCTTCAACTTCTGTAAATGGTCCTATTTCTAAAAAGCTTTTTAGCTAGAATTTTCCTTTTGGTACTGTGATTTAAAGCATGAAGTTATTCCTCACTTTTTTCAGTAATCAAGACTTTAATCTGTGATACCAGTACCCTCAGGAATACTGGGTTATTTCATCTAATCTTTGTCTCCAAGACATTGACACAAATACTGAACAAAACTTACAGCCTAGACATTTGATCAAATGATTTTACACTTATTTTCATGGGCTGAGTATTCCTGATTGAGGTTATCCCTTCACCAAAATTGTTACTTAAATGATGTTTAAATGTAAAAAAATAGGGAATCTGTAATGATATTAAAGGGAGATACTTTAATATCGTTTAAGTATTTTTGCCATTCAGATTTTCACATAATAGCTTCTCTCTCATTGCTCACTGAAAAAATAAAGGATATGAGCTTTACAAATGAGAATTCTCTTTTAATCCTTCAATCCTTTTTTTTTCCTTTTCTAAGACAAGATTTCACTCTCTCCCCAAAACTGGAGTGCTGCATCCTCCAACTCTTGGGCTCAAGGGATCCTCCCACCTCAGCCTCCCCAGAAGCTGGGAATACAGGTATGTGCCACCATACCTAGATAATGTTTTGTTTTGTTTTGAGATGGAGTCTCACTCTTCCTGCCCAAGCTGGAGTGCAGCAGCGGGATCTCGGCTCACTGCAACCTCCACCTACTGGCTTCAAGCAATTCTCCTGCCTCAGCCATTTGAGTAGCTGGTATTACAGGAGCCTGCCACCATGCCTGGCTAATTAGTTGAGACAGGGTTTCACCATGTTGGCCAGACTGGTCTTGAACTCCTGACTTCAGGTGATCTGCCTGCCTCAGCCTCCTAAAATGCTGGGCTTACAGGCGTGAGCCACCGTGCCTGCCAGCTAATCTTTTTTTTTTTGAAACTGAGTCGCCAGGCTGGAGTGCAGTGGCACAGTCTTGGCTGACCACAAACTCCACCTCCCAGGTTCAAGCAATTCTCCTGTCTCAGCCTGCCGAGTAGCTGGGAATATAGGTGTGCGCCACCACCCAGCTAATTTTTGTATTTTTAGTAGAGACGGGGATTTACCGTGTTGGCTATGATGGTTTCAATCTCTCTACCTCCTGATTGGTCCACCTTGGCCTCCCAAAGTGCTACGCTTACAGGCGCAAGCCATTTGCAAGGCCTTTTATTTATTTATTTTTCTTTTGTGATGAGATCTCACTAAGGTGCCCAGGCTGACCTTGAACTTCTGGCTTCAAATGATTCTCCCATCTTGGTCACCCCAAGTGCTGGGATTGCAGACCACCATGTCTTCCTGACATATTATTCTCTTTTACAATTTGCAATTTGCTGTATTTTGTTAAACAGATGTTCTCTACTTGAATGTCATTTATAATCATTAGCGTTTTTTGTTACTAAAAATATGTTGCTACTCAAATATCATTAGTTATTTTCCTATATTAACATCCAATCTTTTATTGTGTTTTTCCTTTGTAACATACACAAACAATCACCCTATATATACATTGATTTATATATATATGTCTACTTAGCACCAGTTTTTGGAAACAGGAGTCCTTCTACAACTGCTCTTCAGTACAATCTTTAGTATAAATCACACTTCCATAAATATATGACCCTGTTTCAGTGACATTCATTTTATTGACTGGTGTCTTTGTCTATTTTTAATTTACTATTACACATTATTGTGTTTGGTATCAAATAAATCTTATTTGATGTATTGTCTGTTGCTGATTTTTTATAAAGTATTAACTATTATTTTTAATATATATTTTTAAATGTTCTCACCAAATTATGAAAAAATATACATAATGAGATTTATAATGGTCTTATGCTATTGATTGACACCTTTAGAATACTGAGTTTTCCAAGGAATGAATGTAACATATATTTCCATTTTACAATGACTTATTTAATGTGTCAATAGCAGTTTATAGTTTTCTGTGCAGAAATCATACATACATACATTTTTGGTTATGTTTATTTGTAGGCACCTGGTATTTCTAGATGTTATGGTAAATGGTAACTTAAAAAACCTCTCAAGTGTTTATTTTTGCTATAAAGAAGAGTGATTTTAATCAGGTTTACTTGAATATAATTTATATACAGTACATTTCACTTTAAAAGTGTACAGATCTGTAATTTTTGAAAAATGTACATCCATCAAGCCAGCATCACAATAAAGATGCAGAATATTTTTATTATCTCTAAAAATATTCTTTCATGCCATTTATAGTCAATTTCCTTTCTATATTTCCATTCCATGGCAACCTCTGCTCTTATTTGTGTCTCCATAATTTTCTCTTTTCCTGAATATCACATGAATGGAATCACAGAGTATATAGCTTTTTGAGTCCAATTTATTTTACTTACTAAGTTATTTAGAGAGTCATCCTTGTCATATGTATCAGTAGATACTTTTTAAAAATGTAGAGTCATATTCCACTGTCTGGGCTCATCAGCATTTTTATCTATATACTAGTGATGATCCTTTTTCTCAATTTTATGCCATCAAAAGTTTTAAAATTAAAATTAAAACATTAGCGTTTGGGTTCTTTAAATTGAGTTAAAGAGAGTCAAACAAGAAAAAGAGTATTCATCTAAGACTATGGCTATTGATGGAAAGAAATGTACATGAGTTTAGAAAGTAGAAACAAAATTCCAATTACCCAAATGTCCATAACTAGGTGAACAGATAAACACACTTTAATGTAGACATAAATTGAAACACTAAACAATAATAATGTTCCAATAGTATAATTAATATCTTCATTCATTCTATTAATACATACAATAACGTGTAAATTTTAATTATGCTTTCTTAAAAACAGTAGACAAGAAGCATACCCTGTATGATTCCATTTATACAATAATCTAGATAAAAAGGAAAGTAATCTAAGGAACCAGGGAGAATGAAGAGTGTTGGTTTCTTTTTGTGATGATGAAAATTTTCAAAAATTAGATAACTTGTAATGTTTTGTGATTCTCTGTATATGCTCTAAACCACAGTTATACACTTTAAAATGTTTTATGTTGTGATATATGAATTCTATCTTTGTGAATCTAATATTTTTAAAAGATTGGAATAGATTCTTGGATTAATTTTTTAATGTGAATACTCACTAATCAGCAATGGATCCTCATGTCTAAGTGTTTGTGTACTAAAATTCATGGGCCAAGTACAGTGGCTCATGCCTGTAATCCCTGCACTTTGAGAGGTCTAGGCAGGTGAATCACTTGAGGTCAGGAGTTTGAGACCAGCCTGACCAACACGGTGAAACCCTATCTCTACTAAAAATACAAAAAATTAGCTTGGCGTGGTGGCAGGTGCCTGTAATCCCACCTCCTCGGGAGTCTGAGGCAGGAGAATCACTTGAACCTGGGAGGCAGAGGTTGCAGTGAACCGACATTGAGCCATTGCACTGCAGCCTAGGTGACAGAGAAGATTATGTCTCAAAAAATAAACAAATAAAATAAATTAAAATCCATGAATATTTGAACCTATGGAGCATCAGTGCATTGTTGAGTTTACTGATGGCCTGGATATGACTCTTCTGAAGTGTCAGCATTGACACTTTTATTATTATTATGATCAATATCTCAGAAGACCTGTAACCACCTGAGGATTCTTGGTTTAGCATGGATAATTACAAATACGGAAGAAAATGAAAACAGTTTAATTTGTTTGTTTGTTTGTTTGTTTGTTTGTTTTTTGAGACATAGTCCTGTTCTGTCACCAGGCAGGAGTGCAGTGGTGCCATCTCTGCTCACTGCAACCTCTGCTTCCTGGGCTCAAATGATTCTCCTGCCTCAGCCTCCCCAGTAGCTGGGATTATAGGTGCACGCTACCAAGACCGGCTATTTTTTGTATTTGTAGTAGAGATGGGGTTTCACCGTGTTGGCCAGGATGGTCTCAATCTCTTGACCTCCTGATCTACCCTCCTCGGCCTCCCAAAGTGCTGAGATTACAGGCGTCAGTCACTGCACCCGGCCTAAACATTTTAAAGCCATTCCAAAAAGACGTTGTCTTAGGCTGCTTGAGCTGTCAAAACAAAATACCATGATCTTGTGACATAAGTAACTGAAATTTCTTTTCTCACAGTTCTGGAGACTGGAAGTTCAAAATTAAGGTGCTAACAGAACCGAGGCCTATTGAGGGCTTTCTCTTTGGGTTGTGAATCCTTAACTCTCACTATGTCTTCACCTTGCTTTTTCCTGATGTATGTGCTCAGAAAGAGAAAACTCCACTGTCTCTTCCTCCTCTTATAAGGGCATTAATCATCGTAACAGCCCCATCCTCACAACCTCATCTAACTCTTCACTTTCTAAAGGTTCCGTCTCCAAGTATCATCACATGAATATTGAGGCTTTAATGTATGACTTTCAGAAAATGCAATTCAGGCCATAGTAGGTGCTTTCTCTTGGTCCAGGCAATGTTTTTATTTATTATTATTATTATTATTATTATTTTTGAGATGAGTCTCACTCTGTCTCCCAGGCTGGAGTGCAGTGGTGTGATCTTGGCTCACTGCAACCTTCGCCTCCTGGGTTCAAGCAATTCTCTTGCCTCCACCTCCCAAGTAGCTGGAATTACAGGCACACGCCACCATGTCTGGCTAATTTTTTTTAGTATTTTAGTAGAGATGGGGTTTCACGATGTTGGTCAGGCTGGTCTCGGACTGCTGATGTCAGGTGATCCACCCGCCTTGGCCTCCCAAAGTGCTGGGATTACAGGCGTGAATCACTGTGCCAGGCCTGGTCCAGGCAATCTTGATTTACTAATGTCTTTAGTCACTTCAGTTTATTATTTGTTGTTGATTGATTACAAAATTGGCAGCTGGCCAAGTACGGTGGCTCACTCCTGTAATCCCAGCACTTTGGGAGGCCGATGCGAGTGGATCACGAGGTCAGGAGATGGTGAACACCCTGGCCAACATGGTGAAATCCTGTCTCTACTAAAAAAGTACAAAAATTAGCCGTCCATGGTGATGAGCACCTGTAGTCCCAGCTTTTCAGGAGGCTGAAGCAGGAGAATCGCTTGAACCCGAGAGGTGAGGCTGCAGTGAGCGAAAATCACGCCACTGCACTCCAGTCTGGTGACAGAGCAAGACTCCATCTCAAAATAAAATAAAATAAAATAATGGCAGCAAGCAAGCTTTTATCTTTCTTCATATCCAGTCTCTGCATTATGACTTTGTACCTTCTCCAAGCAAACATAGTCACCTTTTGATTCTGGGATGACATTTGACCAATAAATGTGGCAGAATTGAAAATGTGTCATCTAGGAGCTTATGCTTTAAACAGCCTTCTAATATCTGTTATTGCTTTTGGAGATCTGTCACCATCACGAGCAATTTTAGTCCCACAAAGTTAATTAAAGCAGAGCAGATACTAGCAGTAGATACTAGCAGTCTCAGTATAGACTGACTTCAACTAACCTATTGTTATTGGGCTCTCAAATATATAAGCCTAAATCAGTCAGATTTGGCTCAATCATGAGAAATAACAAATAAGTACCATTTTAAACTGCTATGTTTTTGGTGTGGTTTTTATTCAACAATAGTTAACAGATGGAGTATGTCTCATTGATTTCCCCATGTGTACACTTCTTCCAAAAGTTATTACAGGGAGTCATTACATATTTGAAAATACAAAACAAAATATATGTATTATCATGTTTACTATGGCTAACCCACATATAAATTATAGGTAAACTTAATGCATTCTAATTCCTGTTATTAACATTATTCCTGTACATTATCAAGTTGTTAGATTATCTAATTGCATATTGCATAGAAATATTTTTTTCATATTTTATGTTCATCTCCACTTGACTTCTTCGTAGTTATGTTTCTTTCTGGAAGCTTATTCTTTTGTCTTTCCCTTCCTTAACTTTAACATCGATAATGTAGAAGCAGTTTTGTGGTTTCTTTTAATTCATTGTGTCTTCTCATCATTTTTATTTAATTATCAAAGATTAATGACTACCGTTTAAGTTTTAATTCTGAGACTAGCAAAAAGTGGGATGTGTCAACATGAAGTGGGATGTCTTCTTACTTTACTATGATATTATCGATCACTATACCTTCTCAATACTTTCTAGATTGTTTTTTCAATTTGACAATCCAGCTTATTACTCTCCTTCTCTTCCATGTTCTCTCTACATTCATTGAACTATCTTTTTCATAGTTATTTACATATTCACTGATATCAGTGAGGGATGATTTGCTCTTAAGATTTTGCTTAATAAAGGTGCAGTGAAGAGAGATGCAGTCAGGGACAACTTTTCTAAGCCATCTCTGAGCCTGAAGCTTATACAATTCAGTAAACAGTATGGGCCAGGCATGGTGGCTCATGCCTGCAATCCTAGCATTTTGGGAGGCTGAGGCAGGCAGATCACTTGAGGTCAGTGTAAGATTTATTGCCAAGGTAAAATGAGGAAACTGAGGCAGGTATGAAAAAAGGTGAGAAGCCAATTTATTCAGCTCCCGGGCAACCTCAGTTATCCAAGAGAGGCCAGAGAAGTAACATCCAGCTGTTCAGGGCATGGGGTTTTATGGGGTGTGCAGGCAATTGATTGGCTACTGGGAAACAAAGAGAAGGCATTTCTATTGGCTGTTGAGGAGTAGGAAGTACATGGAGTCAAAGTAGGAAGTACATGAAACTAGCTGCCATTGGTAGGCGGGTGGGACTTTGGGTAAGTGGGCCTTGATTGACTACTGGGGAAACAAAGAGAAGGCATTTCTATTGGCTGTTGAGGAGCAGGAAGTACATGGAGTTAAAGTAGGAAGTACATGAAACTAGCTGCCATTGGTAGGCAGGACCTTGGGTAAGTGGCCCTTGATTGACTACTGGGAAAACAAAGAGAAGGCATTTCTATTGGCTGTTGGGGAGGAGGAAGTACATGGAGTTAAAGCAGGAAGTACATGAAAGTAGCTGCTGTAATCCCAGCACTTTAGGAGGCCGAGGCGGGTGGATCACGAGGTCAACAGATCGAGACCATCCTGGTCAACATGGTGAAACCCCGCCTCTACTAAAATTACAAAAAATTAGCTGGGCCCGGTGGCGCGTGCCTGTAATCCCAGCTACTCGGGAGGCTGAGGCAGGAGAATTGCCTGAACCCAGGAGGCAGAGATTGCGGTGAGCCGAGATCGCGCCATTGCACTCCAGTCTAGGTAACAAGAGTGAAACTCTGTCTCAAAAAAAAAAAAAAAGGAAAGTAGCTGCCATTGGTAGGTGGGCAGGACCTTGGGTATGTGGGCCTGCGGGGGTGTATGGGGCAGGCTGTTGCGGGGCAGGGAACAGTGGGGCTTCTTTTAAAAAAATTTCTTTGCAGAGTTTTTTAACAGTGGTATGGAGGTTTGATGCATAATTTAGTGCTGAGTGTGTGGGCTTGGGCATGGTATGCAGCGGCGGGTGTGGGGAAGCTTTGTCGGGAAACCAGATAATGAGCTCGGGTGATGACGCAGTTATCAGGCATGGAGAGTGATGAATGTGTCCGTTTGACTACCGGCAAGGCAATCGGCCTTACAGTCAGAAGTTCAAGACCAGCCTGTCCAACATGATAAAACCCTGCCTCTACTAAAAATATAAAAATTAGCCAGCCATTGTGGCAGATGCCTATAATCCCAGCTACTGGAGAGGTTGAGGCAAGAGAATCGCTTGAACCTGGGAGAAGGTTGTAATGAGCCAAGATCACACCATTGTACAATAGCCTGGGCAACAGGAGCAAAACTCCATCCCAAAAAAAAAAAGAAGAGGAAGGAAGGAGGGAGGGAGGGAGGGAAGGAAGGAAGGAAGGAAGGAAGGAAGGAAGGAAGGAAGGAGAGAGAAAGAAAGAAAACAATATGGAGAATAAATACCTTTATTTTAAAAATTCTGTATTTTACCTTTATGAATTTATTTCACACAAATAGTCATGAGAATACTTTGCTATTGTCCTGTCTTTGCAAAACACCAGTGCAAATAAGGAATATGCTAGCCTAAACTTTGGTAAATGTATCTCTCTGTAAGAGAACATGAGGCTTCTATTTTTCCTCTGTGACTGACCCTAAGCACCTCATGCCTGGAAGTTTACTCACAGTTTTGTTTCAAATGCTACATAAAGTCCTGCACTCATCCCATCTCTGTATCCTAGGCAGCATGTTACTATTCTATTCTGAATTGATGAGAAATTGAATCCATGGGGTGCTTTGCAGACAGCATGTTGCTGCAGAAAACAATAGTTTTCTTTCATTGGCTTCCCTTTGCCAATAAGGATTATTTCCTTGCTGAAACGATGTTACTAATGATGTTGTTCTGTCTAGCCTCTGTATTTTGGAGTAGAAAAATAATGTAAGAGCCCCTGGGGTGAAAATTTCCAGCACTGAGATCAATAAATAAATAAATAAACCTGACAAACATACATTAGTGTACAAATGCTAATGCTTTACCGGAACTGAGAAGAATATCTCCAAAGACTTTAAAGGCTGATATTTAACAGATAACAAAAATACTTGTCAAAATTTTAGAAGAGACACTGAGAGTATTCTATTTTCTGATAAATTAAATCTATCTAAAATATAAAATCCAGATTGAAACAACAAATCCAGGGTTACCAGATTCAACCTGAAATTGTGCCCTGGCTTAACACTTTTAACATCATATGGAATGCACAATTATTTTTATCTATTTTTATTTACAAGCATTTACCCACACATATTAATATACATATCTGGGGACATTACACCAACAAAACCTTCCACATATAGAGTAACTACTTTTATAACAGAATGATAAATTATATAGCATTTCCATTTTAATTACAGACAAGATTCTGGGGATGTTTTGCCATAGCTAGAAATGCAACATCATCTAAGGCATAAAACTGTAATCATTTCATATCTTCTGTGGGTCATCATAAGATTTTACGTATATTATTGAATCTTTGCGCATACAACAATCTTAGTACAAAATTAAACCCAGAGTGTAGGTGGAAGGGACACCAGCATCGCTCACCTGAATGATGCCAAGCACCAATGACATTGTGGACAGTATTTGGGTAAGAATGTTTGTTTTCATCCTTGTTTTTACAAATGAAAACATTTCCATCTTTCCCTTTTTTTTTGAATTGATAATATTGATTGTACATATTTATGGAGTTCATGTGATGTTTCAATGTATGCATGCAATTCATAGTGGTCAAATCATGGTAATTCAGATAAAAACTACCTCAAACATTTATTTTATTTATTTTTGTGTGTGTGTGTGTGTGTGTGTGTGTTGGAAACATTTGAAGTCTTTTCTTCTGGATATTTTGATATATGCAGTAAGTTATTGCTAACTAAAATCACCCTTCTGTGCTACTGAACACTACAATTTATCCCTTCTAGCTAACTGTGTATGTGCACCCATTAACCAACATCTTTATCCTCTCTCCTTCCCAGCCTCTGTTAATCAACATTCTACTCCCTACCTTCCTGAGATCAGACTTCTTAGCTCCACATGAGTGAGAATATGCAACATTCGTCTTTCTATACCTGGCTTATTTCACGTAACATAATAACCTATTGTTTCATTCATGTTGCTGCATATGACAGGATTTGATTCTTTTTTATGGCTGTGTAGTATTCCTTTGTGTATATGTACCTCATTTTCTTTGTCCATTCATTTGTTAATGGACACTTATGAGCCAGAAGTTTTTTAGTTAGTGATTTAGATGCCTTGCATCAAAACTATTTGGAGTGTTTATTTTTCCAAAACCATGTTGAGTCTTTATACAGACACAATAAATTAGAGTATCTGAATGTAAGATTTACACGTTAACTTTTAAAGGTTGTTTTGGTATTTTATGTCTGTATATACATATGTATGTGCATATATGTGTGTGTACATTTGAGTGTGTGTATATATATATATATGTGTGTGTGTGTGTGTGTGTGTGAAAACTCTGAACCCTAGAATATGAGTCCTTGAAGTCACTAATGTATGTTTGTGAGTGTGTACATACACACACACACACACACACACATATATATATATATATATACATATTTACTATTTCTATAATTCATTATTTGTATTTGAAAATTATGTATTTATAAATGAGTGCAAGCAGGTTTGGTTCCCTATTTTCTTACTAAAGAGTCATAAAAATACCCATCCATTTTTATTGTAAAACATATTGGTATCTCAAAGAGGGCTATATGTCAGAATATCAAAGCTGACTCTTAATTTCTCTTTTATTCTTGATTTTCCAACTTTGAGAGACAAATAAAACTTCTGTGTTCTAGAGTTTTAAAAATGAGGAACACTTCTAATCCCACCTACTCCGGTGGCTGAGGCATGAGAATTACTTGAACGCGGGAGGCAGAGGTTGCAGTGAGGCTAGATTATACCCTTGCCCTCCAGCCCTGGCAACAGAGCGATATTATCTCAAGGAAACAATGAGGAAGGTCAGATAGATCCTAAATCAGATGGGTCTTTGTAGGTAGGGATAGAAAGGACAGGTATATGCTATTGAAATTCAAGGATGATAGTATGGTATTTCCTTGGAGGATATTAGAAACTTGATAATAGTGGAGAAACGATAAGAACAAAGTTTTGTTCAAGGGAACTCATATTCAAGGGTTTATAGTTTTCCCTTTTTTATCCTTATAAGAACATTTCTAGAGATATATAAATATATAGATATAGATACATAATCTTCCTGCTTGTCCTTCTACTTTCTTTTAATCATTCTTAACTATCTTAAGTTTCTGTGTTTCCTTATTACTTAAACTCAAGGGATGGACTAGCAGGCAAAACCAACTCTTCCATAATCTCTTGTACCTCAGTGTGTGCAGGCATGCATCAATACACTTTCCAGGGGATTTCTAAGACAGTATTAAAACAAATAGCAAACAAACCAAAGTATCAGTGTTTGGAAGCAAAAATGGAAACATTTTGGGAAACATACAACTTGAAAAAGTAGCTGTTGAATGAATGACTAGCAGGATAGTTGAGACAAA
Organism: Leontopithecus rosalia; assembly: GCA_028533165.1. Taxonomy (NCBI): domain Eukaryota; kingdom Metazoa; phylum Chordata; class Mammalia; order Primates; family Cebidae; genus Leontopithecus; species Leontopithecus rosalia. The sequence goes on along the minus strand of CM052649.1, from coordinate 28,133,061 downwards.
ACCCCCTTCCACACAATTATAGGATTACAATGCTACTGGGGGAGCTCAACTCCTTATGTAGGAAGAAGTTAATATTTGATAAACTGTCTACCCATCTCTTTATGAAAATATGTTATTTTACTTGTGATGATAATATAAGCAAGTATTTTCAGTAGTCACAAAATGTATGAATTGCATAAGTTTTTGGTAGTAACTTATGGTGAAACTGGCTGAATGGGGGCAAGTAGCTGTCATAGGAGCCTAAACAGTGGAGTAGGCTTCTGCTGCCATGGGCCAACAAGATTTATAAAGAGAAGAAATAGTCATGGAATCTGTTTGCTAAATAACAACATGAAATTTCTATGTGCAATATTGGTAATAATGAATCTAAACTTTATGAAGTAAATAATTTATGAATCATTTAGGGTGTCAGAGTTTTTTGGCTTTAGTACAGGTAGAAAGGTCATAGAGTAAGTAGAGAACCTACACATTGAATGAATATTTATATTTCTGGTATCTTATAAGATATACTCAGAACCACAAACATTATCACTTTATTGGAGAAATAAGGAATTGAAATACATTTATGGTAGTTTTCCAACAATGTCAAGGTTTATTTGTTTTGACATACATACAAATCTCATTTATTTTTGTCTGAAGTACAAGAAGCTCACTTAGCACAAAGAATAAGTTAATCATGCAAATATTAAGAAAAAACATTACCATGAATACATGCATATATGTTCTTAAGAGCAGTTTTTAGTAGTTGTACAATAATGTAAGCTGAGTTTTGCTAAATAATGCTTTCTGACAGGATTTTGAAAAAGAAATGGACAGGTAAATCACTTCCGCATGGTAGAGTAGTGCAGGACAGTTCTCCAGTGGCCTTGGACTTAGGAAGTATGTCCCCCCTTTCTCACTTGTAGTTCTTAAGAATAACTATAGAATATGCTATAAATGCAACATCCTGAGATAAATCGGGAACTGGCCAGAAGAGCCAAGGGTCTGTTCTGATTTCCCCTAGATACAGGATGTCTTCAATACTTTAGCCAAGCAGTCCTGTTGCATCTGAGATTTAAAACCCAGGGCCGGATACCCTCTGGGGTCCCTAAGCTGTGGTACAAGTGTGGTACACAGTTGAGATCCTATCTACCCTGTGCAGCTTTCCTGAGCCATGGAAGATAGGCTCACAATGAATCTTTAGGCTTCTGTTGTTCCTTGCTGCCTATTTGTAAGTTAAAAAAACCACTGCATGTAACTTGTATAAGTAGGTATTCTGTCTTATCAGAGTCAGACAAATTGGTAACCAGTACATGGTAAACATGCTTCACAATGAGGCGAGTATAACATCTGTTACCACAGTTATTTGAATTCCACAGAGAGTGAGGGCTGCCTTAAAATTTATATGTAATTTTATCTTAGTCTATTTGACTTTTACATTTCACTAAATTTTGACTAGATCCACAAACTAATCCTTCAACTTTTGATCTCTCACACTCAGGCATGTGAGGGGGGAAGGGAGGTGAGGCTGGATGTAAAAACATGGATGTGACCAATGTCAATGTTTTCTAGAAGTAACTGCACATATGTACACTTCTTTTTTGGTAGACTTTATATATTTAATTTAAATAAAGGTGGTATGTTTATTATGACATGTTATTTACAACATGAAAATGTATTGACATTTTGCTTGTACTCTTCTTTTGATGCTTTTCCTTCAGAGACAGTAAAAAATGCAAAGGTCCAAAGGCATATTGAAAGTGGCTGAGTAGATATAAAATTACAAATGTCTTTAATCTTTCAAATGAGAAAATGTATAATTTCATAGCCATCCATGTAATTTAAAAATATTTTTCTCTTTATTTTTTTCTTGAGTCTTTACTGCCTCTGACACATTGTTAGTCTACTGTTTAATAAGTCAGAATTATGTTGTTTAAATTTTTTAATTAAAAATCTGTTTTTTATAGTAAGGACATTGACAGGAATGAGATCTGATTTATTAACAAATTGTTAACTGTATAATACACTATGGTATTACTATGTGTACAATGTTGTGCAACAGATTTCTATAACATATTAATCTTGCATAATGAAGATTTTATGCCCACTGATTAGCAACTCCTCACTCCACCTTATCCCAAAGCCTGGCAACTACAATTGTACTCTGATTTCATGAGTTTGACTTTTTAAGATACCTCATATAAGTGGAATTGTGTATATTGTTTTCTGTGACTGGTTTATTTTACTGAGTATGATGTCTTAAATTCCTTTTATGTTTTCATATATTACAATATTTTCTTTTTTAAGGTGTAAAACTGTTTTATTGTCTATGTTTTTGTATTCAAATTTGTCACCAAGACCAATATCATAAAAATTTTTCTTGAATTTTAGTCTAGGGGATTTATTGTTTCAGGTCTTACATTTAACTCTATAATTCATTTTGAGTTTATTTTTATGAAAGATGTAAAATAAAGTTTAATTATGTTTTATGTGGATATTCAGTTTTCTCAACATTATTTATGATAGAGACTATCCTTTTCTTATTGTGTATTATTGACACTCTTGTTGAAGATCAGTTGACCATATATGCATGGATTAATATCTGGACTCTGTTCTGATCCATTGGTCATGATCTCTGTCTTTATACTAGTATCATCCTGTTTAATTACCATAGCTTTGTAACATGCTTGACAATCAGAAAGTGGGATACCTTCAGATTTGCTCCTTTGTCAAGTTTTTTTTTTTTCTATTTGGGTTTTTTACATTTTTATAGAAATTTTAATTATTTTTTACAATTATGTAAAAAATATGGAGATTTTGATAGCAATTACAGTTAATCTGGAGATTACTTTAGGTAGTATGAACACTTTAACAATGTTAAGTTTTCTAATCCATAGACACAGTACATCTTTCAGTTTGTGTCTTCTTCAAGTGCATTCATTGACATTTACTTATCATGTTTTAGTTTTTTGGGGAATAATTGTGCAAGTTTATAGGGATACCATGGAAAAATGTGTTCCTTGATTCAACATATTTTTACTGTTCCTGTAAACAATAATATAGATTCATGCTCACACACAGACATGCACACGTATGTACACACACACACCACAGACACACATATAGAGAATATAGCATCAGAGAGAGTATACAAAAATTAAGCCAATGTGTAAGAAAAATTTTTAAAAGCCCAATAGATCTACCAATAATCCACAGTTGTTCATGCAAGATTCCTTAAAGCTACATTTTTCTTCTCACAGAACTAAAGACCAACTGTAAATTGATCCTGACTCTTCTAGCAATACTGTTTATCAGTTTTTGTCTGGTAATGTTTTAATCTCTCTTTAGTAATTAAAATATGATTTTTCTGTATGTAGAATTCTGGACAGTTTCCTTTTTCCCTTCTAACTCTTAAATATGTCATCTACCCACCATTTTTCCTTCATTATTTTTGATGAAAAGTAAGCTGCTAATATTGTTGATGTAATAAGTAGATTTATCTTGATGTTTTCAAGGTTTTCTTTTTGTTTTTATATGTTAGCAGATTGGTTATAAAACTCAATATAGCTTTCTTTGAGTTTGTCTTACTGGAGCTCACTAAAATTTTAGGGCATACAGAATGGTTTTCTTTACATTTGGAAAGTTTGATTCCTTTTTTTCCAAATCTTCTTTCTGCTTCTTTCTCTCTCTTTCTCCCTCTTTTCTTCTGGGAATTTTGTAATGAATATTCTGGTATACTTGATGATGCTCTACGTGTCTGTGAGGCCCTATTTATTTTTCATTCTGGTCTGTTTCAAAGGTTGGGTAATCTCAATAAAAGTATTTAGAATATATGTTCAAATTTGCTTTTAAAACACTTGGTGACCTTTTTTATTTCAGTGTTTTATTTTCAACTCTATAATTTCTATTTAATTCATTTAAATATATATATATATATACATTTAGCCTTTGCCAATGGACTCTGTGCATGTGTTTATGTGTGTGCATGTGTGTGTATTGTGTGTGTGTGTGTGTGTGTGTGTGCGTGAAAGAGAGAGTTAGGGAGAGAGTGAAAGAGATATGAGAGAACATGATTTTATACTCTGAAAAGTAGTCTTTACCTACATCTTAGTTTTTACTTCCTATTTACCTACCATCTTAAGGTTTCCAGAGTTCAAAAATCATGGCCTTCCCAGGTAATTTTTGGAAATGTGCAAAGTACTGATTATGCGCATGACTCTGTTCTTGCATGTGGGTTTGCAAAATACCAACTATATGTGAGTGGTTTTCAAAGTGTCCTATGAAAAATTCATTTCTTAATTTTTCTTTTAAGATTTTTGGCCAAGTTTTTATTTTCCCCAATGGTTATCATCACTTCAGGCAGCTGTGTTGTTAAATAATCTTCATTGTTTGTTTTAAAGTAAATGCTCTAAGGATAGGGCTATTTGCACAGAGGAAGCTCTGTGTTATATCAACTATACAAATGCACAGAGAATGAAGTTTTTCAGGGAGTTGCTTGACAGGTCAAGTAATGACAATCCACTGGGGTTGGGGTGTTTTGGATATCTAAACATGTTGTTTCTTCCAGTGGTTGTTAGTTAGCTGGACCTCACAGCTATTGGAATTATGAGGTGATTAGTTTTCAAGAATACTGTCTGGACAGCATGATGGGATTACGGAAAGTTAAAGGATCATGAATCTCACTGTTCTGACCTAAATTCAATGATTTTTCTTGAGTAAACACTCTGAGTCATTGCAAGCTTTTATTTTCAGATTCTGAAAATATTAATTCTGACAGTTTTTTTTTCTCCCAGCATGCTCATCACTTTTATGGAGGAATACATTTTCGAATATCCCTGCTCTACCATTTAAAAACTGTCCTCCAGACCTATTTTTAAAGAAATTTTATTTTCAGTTAACATGATTGTCTTTTTGTATCTATAATGTATTAAGTGGCAATATGTTATTTTTTTGTGATAGAACAACACATATAGACAATTTTATTTTCACTTCTATAATTTCCAGCTCTTCTATAAAGCCATGTGTCCAGATCTGGTAAATGAAATGTAAGCAAAATCATGTCACCCTCAGTTGTCATGGCAGATTATGGGGGATCTAACTTTGAGCTAGAAATAGCGCTATCAATTCTTCTCAAGCCACATTTAAATACAGAAATCTGTGCCACAGACTAACTAAGGCTGACTCTGGCAGAATTCTTTCAGAAAAATGTATTATTAACTGAAGTTCCTAACTAGTTATGAATAGTTTTTATTTATGGTCTGATATTCCGGAATCAAAAACTGTATATTGTATACATATACCAATATATAAGGGTTTAATTCTTAGAATTGATTGATATGAGAGTCTCTTTATCTAATATTTGCTACACCATTTTCATATTTGTAAAAGGAAGATTTGCAGAATCATCTCAATACCCATCCACCAGAGATTCCATAATTCATATATTTTTCAAGAAAATCATACACTAAAATTATAAGATAGTAAGTATATTAATTATATTCTGCCAAAAGAATTATATTCTACCAGAAAGATTAAAGCAATGTATCATTTAATCTCTTTAAATAATAGCTAGCTCACTTCGAATTCAACATTCCTAGTGAATCTCTACGTAGTGAGGCAGTCTTTTTTGTAAGTGCTACTTTTAATTCTCAAAGAGAATTTTTTTGCAGCCCCTTTAAAAAGTCCTACATTCAGCTGAAATAGCCAAGCACTGGAAACCTCTGGCTGATTTACAATTATCTCTTGCTTTTTGCAATCTTAAAACTATTGGTCGTATTGGGTAAGATTCTTAATACACGAGAATTTTATTTCACATTACAATGCATTGTGTTACTGCAACATGGATTTTTTTGAATCTTGAAACTATTCAATTATTATCCTTTGCACCCAATAAAGTATTTTAAACAAATGTTCAAACTGTGTGTCATCACAATATCTAGTTCATTTTTATTACTCCACAGTATCTGATAGTATGATTGCAGGACACCTTATAGAGGTGGCAGATATTTGGACTCTTTAATACCTTTCAGTACTTTATTATATATATTATATACTACTTAACCAATATCTTCATGTCATATGAATTCTGCACTTTAAGTATTTCTGACTTTTAATTGCAAAAGTCCTCAAACTTCAGTTTTCAAAATTGTCATGGATATTCTTGATATTTTCTATTTTATTCTAAATTTTGAAATCAGCTTGTCAATTTCTATAAAAAACTGATATTTTGAGAGATATTTTGAATCTATAATTCACTTTGAAATAAATGACAATTTCTAAAATATTAAGCTCTATAACTATTATTGCAAATCTTGAATTTTTCAAGACTGTTGTTACTATTGTAGTGTAGATGATTTATCCATCTTTCCTTAGATATATTGCTAGTGTTTTCTCCCCATCCTTCTAAATTAAACATATATAACCCCTATATATCATTGCTAGTGTTGATAAAAAGTGATTTTTAATATTAGTTTTATGTCTATCAAACTTGATTAATTCACTTATTTATTCATTATTAATAGTTTGGTGAATTTTATGTTTATACAACTATGTTATCTGCAAACTGTGAGAACTGTAAATTTCTTTCCAAATTTTATAACTTTTCTTTGTATTTATGTCTCATTTCACAATATAAGACCTCCAGTAAATTGTTGAAAACTGTATGTTGAATAACAGAATGCTTATCTATAATCTTATAAATGTTAATCCTGATGCTCTTTAGGTAAAAGTAGTACCCTTGCCATTTCACAGATGAGAAAATGAGGGTCTGTGAACTTCTCTCACTTTCTCTAAGTCAAATTGTTCTTATGTGAGCAAACTAGCATAGAAATTCAGTTAACTCATAAGGCTAGGGATTTTTTGTTTTCCTATTTTTAGCATACCATCTAATTTCAAATTCTATTAGGAGTGCACTTTCTTCTAATGTCCTTAGTGTGTGTTTTATTTTAATGTTCTGATTGCACATCACCTGCACTAATCAAATTGTGAAAAAACAATTTCTCGTACTAAGGATTACAACTACAGACCTTGCATCTAAAAGTTCACTTCCTAGTTTATATGTGCTCAAGACTTACATAAATAATACTCCATATCTATCTATAAAGATTAGTGAAATCTTATGGAGTATTGCTAACACTTTTCTCTGAGTGTCTGTAATTGTGGTATTAACAACTATTCTTCACAAATTAGATATTGCACACTAAGTTAAAATTATTTAAGTGGCCTAAATATCCTTTTCAGTCCCCTATTTCAATGTTTCTATATCTAACCCTAGAAAAGTTAAATAGTAAATGTCAAGTAGCCAATCTAATTTTTACTATATATAAAACGAATAATAAAATTTAATTTTAAATGATATTTCTGTACTTCCATATGATTCATCTGAGCATATTTTTAACTACCTACATAAGCCCAGATAAGCCATTTTTGATCCTTTATATGGAAAATGATTATAGAGTCCATTTGATGTTATTAAATTGCATGAAAAAAAATCTACATTTCTCTAGTTGATGAATCTCACCCTTGAGTTTCATTTTATTAAACCATAATTATTAGATGCTTTAATATTCATACAGTAAGAGCTTGTATCAAATTTTGAGCTCAAAACTAAGCAGTGAGGAGATAAAGTGCAATGGGACAGGAGAATTAAAATAGCTATAGGATGCTCTTTTCCAAAATGCCAATCCATTTAATATCCAAAGATATAGCCATAAAAATTATGTTTGAATATAGATGCTTTACCATATGTTAAAGATTTTTAAAAACTCAATGTATTTGTTAAAAAATGGTTAGTAAAACTTTATTCAGGACCACAGCTATACTTTTGGAGGTCATAGAAATGGTATACTGTACTGAAGGACAAAAAAGGCTCAATTCTAAATACAACATGGGAAGTGGGAATATATATTCCTGCAGCAGGATGGAAGTCAGTGGATAAAAAATCACTAAGAGGTAACTTAAAAATTAGGGGGATTCAGGCTAAAGCTATCTAACAAGATTCGTGCTGAAGAGATGCAAAGGTGATTAGACATTACCTAGGGGACTGTGGAGGATGGAAATGCTAGCTAATATCAAAGATGATAAGATAGTGAGGGTGGTAGGTTCTTGCTGAACTGATTTAGTGGGGCTTCTGCTAAAACTGGATTTTTACAAGCAAGTATACAGATGAGCCTAGAAGTTTCAGGAGCCATGAATAAAGTTTGGTCAAGAAAATAATCTTTGTTACATATATATTAAGGTAGATTTTCTGAAATATCTGATCCCCCCCCTTTTTTTTCAGACAGAGTGTCACTCTGTTGCCAGGTTGGAGTGCAGTGGTGCCATCTCGGCTCACTGCAACCTACTACTCCTGAGTTCAAGTGATTATCATGCCTCAGCCTCCCAAATAGCTGGGATTACAGGCATGCACCACCACACCCAGCTAATTTTTGAATTTTTAAAAGATGGGTTTTCACCATGTTGGCTGGATAGTCTTCATCTCCTGACCTTGTGATCCACCTGCCTTGGTCTCCCAAAGTGCTGGAATTACAGGTGTGAGCCACCATGCCCGTCCTGATTCTCAATTTTTAAACTGTCTACATATCCTTTCTATTCTATATATTAAAATATGCCTTCAAATATGTATTCCTTTTTTTAACATTTGAAATGGATGGTATCTGATCCTGCTTCATGTGATTCCTCATTTAGATCTGGACTTTTTACATTATTAAGGTACCCTGAATATATTCATTATGGTAAGGGATATTTTTATCATTCTGCACAAATAAGTCACAGTCAATTGCTGTATTAGTTCCTTCTTGCATTGCTATAAATAAACTACTTGAGACTGCATAGTTTATAAAGAAAAGTAGTTTGACTCACAGTTCTGCAGGCTGCAAAAGAAAGCATGTCAGAGGAGGTCTCAGGAAACTTAGAAATATGGCGGGAGGCGAAGGGGAAGCTGGTACAACTTACATGACCAGAGAAGAACGAAGGTAGGGGGGTGGGGGAGGGAGGTGCTACACACTTTTAAACAACCAGATCTCTCATAAGAACTCATTCACTATCATGATAACATCAGTGGGTGTCAACCCTCATGATCCAATCACCTCCCACTGAGGGAATATATTCTCTTTCTGGGACCACAAGTGGGCATAGTTTTCAGGGCAAGAACTTCCCAGAGCCGTGCCCTGCTCCCATCTCTCTCCATCTGAGAAATATAGTGGTTTATGTTTAAATTTTGTGGGCACAGGAAGAAGCTAAGAGTCAATCACCCAGCAGAAGTTTAAAGGAACTCCTTTCATTGGCCAGAGGATCTTGGGAAGGTGGGAATTTCTCCCAGGATAAATTCCCCTGCTCCTTCACCCACACTGGATTTCCAGCTCTCTGGAATCCCCTCTCAAATAGTGGGAGCTCTCTTTCCCCTCCTGGATTTCCCCTCCGGGGTCCCCTTCCACCCAGTGTGGAAGCTGTCTTTCCTCTCCTAGATTCCATCTTTCTGGATTCTTTCACCCAGTGTGACGGGAGCTTTCCTTCTCTGGTTTTCTTCCTCTGGTCTTCTCACTCAGTGTGAGAGTGGCTTTTCTTTCTCTCATTCAGTGTGAGAGCTAGTTGTTTCTTTTTCTCTTCCTTTTTCTCTCTTTGCCTAAATAAGTCACTTTTCTGCAACACTTTTGGGGTCTGGTATTTATTTCATGAGCGCACTGCACCATGGTCTCCTCTCTCATTCTTGAGAGAATGATAGACCAAGAACCTGGAGAAACATTCTTTCAGGGAAGCTGAGGGCTCCCCTGAACCTCTGAACCCCTGAACCCCAACACCAGCAGGCCTCTCCTCCAACATTGAGGATTATAGTTCAACATGAGATTTAGATGAGGACACAAATCTAAACCATATCAATTGCTCATTAGGGTTTTAAGTGGAAATGTATCCAGATCCATCTGTAACTGTCAACAGTTCATAGTCAGAAAAATAAAAATAATCTAGAGAGAATATAAATAAATTTAAAGATTAAAAAGCAAAATACTCTCACCTCATCAGTTAACAAATATTAACTCATATGAAGTGAATATTATGTAGCACATGTTATTTTGTACACTGAAGATATAGGGATGACAAAGAAATTAAAGTTCTGACCAACAGAAATTTATATATTTTAAAAGGAGACAGATATTAATCATTTATACATAAACATATAGGACAATTTCTTGTTCTGAGTGCTAAGAACAAGAGTCTAAGGAGGCATTTGACTGAGAGTGGCTGATGAGAGTTTTCTCCTTTAGCTAGTGTTGTTAGGGAGATAAAACCATAAGGATGAAAAAAATCAGCAGTGAAAATATCTTCTAGAATAATATTTCAAGCTTAAGGAAGGCTACAGCAAAGGCCCTAATTCAAATTGGACCTGAAATGCTGGAGGCTTATAAAGACTACAGCGTTGCTAATGCGGTTTTTCACCGTACTTTCATCCTGTAGTTGTAATGGTTTCCAGGTTGTGTCACCAGTAGAGGGTCATGACTGCAAGTTGTCCAGGTTCATGACAATTTTAACAAAGAATTAGACAAAACTCCCAGCAAAGCAAAAAAAGAATGCAGCAACAAAAGAACAAAAGCAGGGATTTATTGAAACAAAAGTACACCACGCAATGTGGGAGCAGACCTCTGCAGTGGCTCGAGGGCCCCGAACAGAATCTTCTTGTGTCCCAATACGTCCTCGAAGTTTCCCATTGGCCACTTCACACTCACCTCATGTAAAAGAAGTGGTAGCTCAAACTCAATCTGATTGGTTGCAGAAAGCAGCCAACCAGAGACTGAAGTGAAATTACAAAAGTCACATTCCTGAAAAATTTTTGATTGGTTGCAAAAGGCAACAATCAGTTTGATTGGTTGTGGACAAGAACCATTCAGAGGCAGGAGTGAAGTTACAAAGTTGCAAATAAAGACAGGACCCATGATCAGTTTGATTTGTTGTGGACAGCCAATTTCTTATTTACCACACAGAAAATCTCAAAGAGGGTAGCCTCTGGTCCTTTCGTTAAGCCTTTAAAGTTAGGAGTTTCAATTTAGTTCTAGAAAGTTGGCATGAAAAAGCTTAGGTTCCCTGCCTCCAGACCCTATCCTCCTGCCTCAGAAATATTCATCTATAAATATTGAGATTTAAAATCTCAAACCAAACTTACTTATAGCCTAAAGGTAAACAAAATGACATCTATGAAAGCTCCCTTATTTTGGGAAGCCCTGTAACAATATACCTGAATACTCAGGACTTGATATAAAACCCATTTGTGAAAGAATAGAGAAAATTTCTTCTTTTACGAAGTTCTCATATTTAAAGAAAGTTCAGGACATTTTGCCATTCTTACTGAAAAGCATATATAAAATTTAAGGAAGGAAGAGAAGCTAATAGAATGATTGCCATATGTGTATAACCATATTTCTTTATGGGCCTTATTTTGTCTGCTTCTCACAACGGTCCCATATAATCAATATTGTTTCTGCCTGTTTAGTAGCAAGAAAACTGTTTCACAAAGGGGACATGAACAAGTTAATAGTTAAAGCTGTGATCATGTGGATTTACAGATCTAACCCCGTCCTAACTCTAACTACGTGATATCTCTATTTATACTTTATTATCTCAGAAGAAGGAGACTGTGGATGGAGAAAAGGCACTCAACCCATTAGCCTAATATTGTTCTCCAGTCAATTTATATTGATGAATTTTTGCTTTCATACTTTTGTTAGAGGCACCTTCTTTTTCAGGCTTTTTCTTTGCAGGAATTTAAAAGCAACCCGATGAATATAACATTTTTCAAAAAAAGCAAGTGCCAAACCAGTAGAGAATAACCTTACAATGTGTACGTGGATTCCAAATAAAAACATTTTCATCCCTCTGAACAAAAGTGTCTGGCTTTTGAAAAATACGAATTTCTAAAGAGTGGAAGATTCTTACATTTTGTGTACATGGACCTTTTAAATTTACAACAAATGAAAAGTTTAAAAATTCTTTGAAAGTGACAAAACAAAATAAAAACCTACTCTTCATTTCAATCCAGGTTCAGAGAAGTTCAGCATCTCAACCATATATTTATTGAAGGGACAGACATGCTAATTTAAATATTTTATAAACATTAATGGTTTCACTATAGCACAAGTATGTCAAATAAGTATTTTATAAACTTGAAACATATACAAACAAAAGTGAAAAAACAGCTATAGTGATTATAAATTATATCTGTTTATACATAATGCCAAACATTGGAATTTGAAATGGCTAATTAAAGACATTAGTGAATGTCAATACAGCAATATTTTAATGACTCCAAGATAATCCCACGGCAATCAATTTAGATCAGAATGAGTTTATTGTGAAGTGCCAAAGGTAGAAAAAATGCTTCCAATGCATGATAAAACAACAATTTCTCAAATGAATAATGCCTAGTCAAAATTTAACTAGATAATTACTTCATTTGCATTTATTAAGGAAATAAAACAACTTGGAAGAAAGCTCCTTGGGAAATGATCTCAGAGTTAAGAGTCATCTAATTTTACCTTAACTTCTGAATACACAGAACACATTAATAAGAAAAATAAACCAGAACAACAGAGCAGAAAAGAACAAAAAAGTTATAAGAAATTTGTATGACAAAAGGCAGGGGCCTATTTTACTAGACGGTATGTGTATAAAAATTACCATAGTATTGGTAGGAAGGTACTTGGCCTCATGAGCTAAATGAGAAGGTAAGCTTCAGTTTCTATATTTTATATCCAGTTTTTCTAGAATCAGGGAAGAGCGTCTGCTTTTACTTTTATACTTGCATAAACGTAAGTAAAAAGAATGCATTAATCTTATTTGTTCCCATATTTTCTCCAACAGGATCTGACTATTGTCCAATTTCTTCATGGTATCACAAAGAAAATGGCCTAGAAAATCACACAAAATATAATGTCCTATTTTACCTAGAAGGGTCAAGTCTAATCTATATCATGGGGTCCTTTGGGATCATGATGATAACAGTAGAATATTCTTTCTGTCAACAAACAATTAAAACCAAAACTAACATCAATAACAAAGTTTTGAGCTAGTCTGAGATAATTTAGTCTTCCAATTAGTTGTAGGTATATACAATGATTTATGGAAATAAAGAAGCAGACAGCAAATATCAAATCTGATGATAATCAGTGATTAGAAAGCTATGAAGGCAGAATATGATATGTACTTTGCAACTCCTGGCAAGAAGTAGAATCTCTCCCCCCATCATTTGAATCAAGTCTGGCTTTGTGACTGTGTTTGAACTATAGAATGTAACATAAATGACAGTGTCAGTTGTGAGCATACATTTCAATAGGTCTTGCAGGTTTTATTATCAAGCTTTTACAGTTCTGCTGCTATATAAACCAGTCTCAAATAATCTGAGTCTGCGATATCACCCAGTCATCCCCATCACTTCCGTTGAAAGCCTGCCACTGCCTGACATGTGAAAGAGAGCATCTAGGATAAGCCACCAGTCAAACTGTGAACTTTATGCAAGTGACCTAAGTTGTTTATGCAACTTTAGCAAGTGACAGGTCTGAAATCAGCCCAGCCCAGTCAAATAAGAAAAATCCCAGTAGAATCTTAGATAATGAAATAAGATGTTTAAAGAAACTAAGTTTGGGATGATTTGTTGTTCACCAAAAACTTGCATGTGACCAAGTGCTAAAATTCCAGTAGAATCATTAGATAATGAAATAAGATGTTTCAAAAAAGAAAAATCCCAGTAGAATCATTAGATGATGAAATAAGTTGTTTAAAGAAACTAAGTTTGGGATGATTTGTTGTTCACCAAAGACTTGCATGTGACCAAGTGCTAAAAATTGGCCATGATTTACCCAACACACTTCGACTTGACCAAACACTGGTCAGGCATCTCTCCTCCCTAAATGCCCTTAGACACTGACTTGCCTTCAAGCTCAAGTAAGCACTAAAGAAACACGTTACAGAACATTCCCCTAAACAGCTCATTCTGAGAATTGGCAGACCACGGAAACATTTTATATTAAACCATCCTGACCATGCTGTTGGCTCATGCCTATTATCTGCCCCATTATTCATAAAGTTCTTGCTAGCACTAACCTCCCTATTTTTTAAAGGCTTTTTTGTTTACTTAAGAGATGCTTGCAGATCCTGAGGTTAGAATGTCTCCCCTATTGCAGGAGTGTTTTTGAATAAACTCTCTCCTTACTTAAGTCTGCATTTAGTTTTTTGTTATACAACTTGAAGGGTTTAAGAGTAAACGAACGAGGACTTGGTCAGGTGACTAAATGTCCACTATATACAATGCAATTCAGTTCCATTTTGTTATTGGAGGGTGGTGAGTTGAGTGTGTGACTTGTTCAAAAAGCCAGTGACTCCATACAGTACAACTAGACTATTGGTTAAAGTGGTGTGTCTTAAACCACATTGTGCATAGGAATCACCTGTGGGTCTCATGTAAATGCAGATCTGGAATGACTCCTGAGGTTCTGCTTTTCTAAAGCTCACAGGTGATATCAATGCTACCATCAGCTTTCTGCTCTTTGAGTTGCAATGGAATAGAGACACTTACATATCTTCATGCAAAGTTTCAAAGTTAGTGTGGAGAGATTATTGAGAAAATTTCCCTTCTGCTTAAACCCTACGAGTGCAGCACAGTTTATATGGTGTTGATTACAGATAACTCATTTATGAATTGGCTCTGCTCTCATCAAACTTCACAGATATCTTCCAAGTTATAAAGGGCCTTTTTAGGGAATTATTTGATTTTTAAATGTCTACGATTATTCTATTTATACGGACAAATGTAGATGCTGACATGTTTCAGCAAATCCAATATTGAATAAGCAAGTAAAATAAATAATTTTACTCTTTTTAGTTATTATTTTTTGACTCTTTTTAATTATTATTTTTATTGTACTTTAGGTTCTGGAGTACATGTGCAGATCATGCAGGATTGTTGCATAGGTACACACTTGGCAATGTGGTTTGCTGCCTCCATCTCTTTAGATAAATGGATAATGACATAATTGTTTGGGTTCACTGTCCCAAATAGTGCTGTGTTATAGCTGTATTAAAATCACTGGTACTAAAGAAGAACTTTAGCAAAAATCAAACTGCACGTTTTCCCTTTGTCTGACTCCCACACAGTGCTTTACAAACATTTAATTTGAATCACGTAAAGTGAACATAGTTTTCCACTTTGATACAGACGTCACAATCCTTACATTCTTTCACTCAAGCCAATTCAGAATCTATAACATTAAATTATCTTAAATGTGTGTGTGACCTTTTATCTTTAGTGATACAAGACACAGTCGCGCCTCTCTTAATGACAGGAATGCATTCTGAGCAATGCATCATTAGGTGATTTTTATTATTGTGGAAACATCACAGAAGGTACTTATGCAAACCTAAATGGTAAAGCCAACTACGCACTTAGGCTATATGGTGTAGCCTATTGCTCCTAAGTTACACACCTGTATAGAATGTTACTTTACAGAACACTGTACTCAGTAGTAATACAGTGGTAAGTATTTGTGTATCTAAATGTATCTACATCTAGAAAAATGCAGTACAAATATGGTGTACTCTCATGAGCCCACCATCCTAGTCCTTCATTGAGCAAAATATTGTTATGTGCCATGTGACTGTAACCTAACTGTTGTGGTTGGATTCTTAAACTAGTCATCTTTATTTATTTAGTATGTATATTAAATATATTTATGTTATATATTCTTATCTATATTATATTATATAGTATAAATTGTATGTACCATAATACAAATTATTATATAGTTATTTTATATATTTATATAATACATATATTTATCTATTATATAATATAAATCATAAGTTATATAATTTAAGTTATAACATAACATATAAAATATATCTGAGTTATTTAATATCTATTCTCATTTAATATTTTTTGTATTGTATAATTTATACATATCTTATGTCAGTATTCTTAATGTCAAATTTGCAGTTTGATAATAAAGTTGCCTGTAGAAAAGTAAAGAAAGTAGAGATTGAAGTAATCATTTTGGGGGAATAGAATATTTTGTATATCTGGACACATATATTTTTTGAAAGTACTCCTAAATTTAACATCAACTCCAATTTTGATTATAAAAATCAAGCTCTCTTAAATGTTCTTCTAAAAACAGGATTTATACTCACATAAAAGGTGCATGCATGCATGTGTGTGTATGTATGTATGTATGTATTTTGTATGTATGTATATATGTATGTATGTGTGTATGTATTTTTCAAGACGGTAGAATCTAATCTTTCTTTGAAAAATAACAAATCTGTCTTTGGTAAAAGAAGAATCTGACATTTTATTATACTACTGTCTCAAGTCAATTATGCAATTTTATATTCAGGAGATTTTCATGGAATTATTACACTTACTCCTATTAATTACTATGTATAGAATTTTTCTCCTAGCCATTGTTCTCTTAATCAGAAATGGTATCGAAACAATTTATAGTCCTTCTACATTTGGGTTCTTAGAAAATTTCTGTGAAACTACTTTAGTAAATGGACTCTTAAGCAATAAAATGCATACGAGTTTAAAATTCTGTTTAAAATCCGTTATATTTAAAATATATTGAGATAATATTTTAAGTATTCTAAGGGTATTTATTTATCAATGCAGATTCAAATCATCTTAATTCTTATTAAATTTATATCCTGCATTGATAGGCTTGAATATACCTGAGGCAGAAGGGCAGCTTAATGAAGGCTCTAATCCAGAGCTGATTAATGACCTCCACCAGGAGACATGCTGCTAGAACAGAGCTCCTGATGGATACACCCATACCTAATATTTATACTTCCGCTTAAAATTTTGAAAATGTATTGTACTTACTGCACAATTCTTGCCAAGATTTAACCTAAAAATTTAAAGTCTCCAGAGAGATATAAGAATTATATATGCATTTAGAATAGCAGTTAATGGCCATTAATATCTAGTCCTATCAATAGAAAAACTAAAGTTTAATTTTAAAATTAAGGACCTTGATATAAAGCTCAGCATTTCTCTTTTGTCAGAGTATACTTCAAAATTTTGTTTATTCACTGTGCTTGATTACCTCTAGATTATGATAGGTTGTTTCTTAAGACATAAAACATTGATTAGATGCATAGCAACTAGCCTACCAATAGTGAAGGAAATATACTTTCTAATTATTTTAAGGAATCAGTATTATTAAAATACTCTGTAATAACAATATATAATAAAAGAATATTAACATTGTTACAATAGTTAGAAATATTTGTGTTACTATACTCTATATTCTCTAATCTGTTTGAAGTTTGCCTATATGTATATGCTTCTAAATATAATGTAGTATAATAAAATATAATATAGAATTCAAACTTTTATGTCTTATAAGATATAAATATGAAATATGTAACATAAATGCAATATATACAAAGTGAAATGTATTAGTGATGTATATATATACATATACATGCTTATGCAAAAATAGACACATACATATAAAACATACATACAACATGCACACAAAGATATACACATATATCCAAACATGAATGTAGTTTTTCAATTGGGATATAGGCAGTGGAGAAAAAGGCCAAACTATCCATTGGTCTTTTCAAAACATTCATTAAAACAAGATTACTGAATCTTGACTTTAAAGATGAAAAAATTTAATGGAAGATCTGAGTACAAACATATAAAAAGATCAAATTACAAAATCATCTCAAAATTTCACTTAAGAAAAAAATTATTTAGCAAAGTAATATTTTTTTCTTCTGATGTCAATTTTGTAAAACTGAAGGTTTTATGTTTGAGATGCAGTGATTCATAACTGTTTTAGGTAAAACAAACTTATAAGAACAACATTGTATAACTTGTGCAAGAAACAGTGTAAAAGACTTGAAGGAACTTCATTCATTCATTCATTCACTCATTCTTTCATCAAAACTTTCTCCTTGCCTCATGTCATAGGAAGCATGTTACAACTCCTGCACTGAAGGAGTTCATGGTATGAGTCAGAGACACAGGCACTAGTAATGTAAAACTTATTGGGATCAGAATAAGGCACAAAAAAATGAATGCATTTTTATATTTACTTGATGGCAAAAACAATTTTAGAGGAGAGGGCACTCTGAGTTTAAGTGAAGTGTATCAATCGAGAGAAGACTTTAGTGAGTGAAGAAAGAGTATTACCAGCTTCTGCTTTTAAGAAAATCCTTATGTATAATGGTTAGGGGAGTACCACAGTAAAGGTTATCAGTACAATTTTTCCCTTTATTATTACAATATTACTTAAAATCCAGATTGGAGACTATATGGAGCGTCATGAACATTTCTGATTTCTAGTGTCATGAACATTAGCTAGAAAAGTTCAATAAACTAGTTCTCAAAATAGAGTGAATGAAAGAGAATGGATGAATCTATGGAAGTCTAACACAGAAGAAAGAATTGTGTTCAGCAGATCTGAGATTTAGTCAAAATTTTATTATATATCAGTGAAACACATATAATAGAGAAAAAACCCACAGACATAAAAACATTTTAAAAACTACTCTCATAGCCTCATGTAAATTAGGAAAACTTTAAAGTCTCTTTCATTTCTAGCACTAAGATTTTTAAACTTTATTTTTCTCGAAAATCAAAAATTAAATACAATCATATGTACGTACATGTACATACAAAATATAAGAGTAAAATCAGTGCTTTAAGGAGACAATTTGAGAATTATAATATTTTAAACCATAACTTGTATTCTCTGTATAACAACTAAATGTTAAATCCCCTAAAGTTTAGGTTAAATGCTATCTTGCTGTTTGCCAAACAACAGAGACATATGGAGAGGAAAGTATTTGTGGCTCACCAAAAAAACAATTTCAGCTGTAATCCACATACCTGCAGTTTTGATAACAAAACATGGCTTTAAAAATGTTCAGCTCCAACATCTTAATGGGTAAGAAAGGAAGGATCAAATATCTTTCTACTATTTTGTTATTTACATACATTGGTGAGGCATTGTGCAGCTCTCTGATTCTGTATATTATCATTTCTGTGCATATGCATGGATGTGTACTTATACACGTTTGAAGTCTAGCTCTTACTCTGTTTCTCTTACTGTCATAATTCTTTTTCTTTCCCTTTTAACTTTCTCTCTAGCTTACAGCTTTCTAAATTATGTTTTTTCCACATAATTGGCCATACTATTCAAAGAAATCAGCCTTCATTTTTTTTTAGGTTAAAAAAAAGATAGTATTTTCTGATCCCATTATTAAAGATTAAATGAGCCATATGTTTTATATATCTCTCTGAAATATACTCACATTGTAGGATATGAGTCTTTACATTTTGAAGGTCTACTGATCCTCAATACAAAATAGAAACTACAATATGTAAAATAAACATTTGTTAAAAAGAACTAGCAAAATAACATTTCACTATAAAACATCTGTAGAATTTTAAATATCCAATGTTATTTCTAAAGTGGACATTTAAATTCTCAATATTGCATACCAATAGTACAGACACTTTTATTTTCCTAGAGTTTACCATACACTTTGAAATAAACTGACACGCAAAAGACTTCAGCTACATTAAATGTATAATCTGATGACTTCTGACAAAGGTACATACTTCTGACAAAGATATATACTCATGGAACCATAGCCACAATCAAGAAAATAAATATAACTATCACACCCAAAATATTCCGTAATGCCATTTTATAATCCCTCCAATCCACACTGAAAGAATTTTCTCAATTTATATAATTAGAAACTTACAGTATGTATCCTTATTTGCCTAGTTTTTAAATTTAAACACAATTATTTTTAGATTGGTCAACAGTATAACATGTATCAATCCTTCATTAATTTGCATTGCTGAGTGATATTCCACTGTATAGATATTCCGAAATTTTTTTGTTCATTTATTTCCTGATGGCCATTTGGGTTATTCTGAGTGTTTGCCTGGAAATAGAGTTGCCATAAATATTTGTCTTTTCATAGACGTATGATTTTATTTCTTTTGAGTAAACATCTAGAAATAAAATATCTTAAAATATCCAACGAATTAAAACACAATATTGATAATTTTGAGAAAGAATTAGAAAATATATAAAACAAAAAATGCACACAACCAAAAATAACAACAAAACTGCTGAAAATCAAAGACTGAAACCATCTTATCCCCCAGTCCTTCACCAAAAGGAATGCCTTCTGTCTCTTAATCTGTGCCTAAACTTTCTTATGATTGCCTAGTGGAAATCAGAAGAGAAAACCTGCATGTGGCTGCAAACTTCTCTGATGTCTGTTGCTAACTGGGATATATAATCTTAAGATAGCTCCCACGTATGGAAATTTACAATGTATGGAGAAAATTTACAACGTAAGGAAAGTCAGTCATTCTTATCTACAAGGAGAGAGGTCCTACCTTCCTTTCATGCTCTGCTAGAGGTGAGTCAGTGTTTGTGTTTCATCTTTCCCTAGAGAAAACCACCTATCCTTCCTCAGATTTCAGTCAAGTTGGGAAACCTGTTGTCAGCTCCAAGATGGTCACAAAGAAAGTTTTGATTTTCTTGCTGTGAGGCTGGCATTGGGATTTTTTTTTCATATATCTACATCTTAAACAGAAAAGAAGATCTACTTTTCTGTGATTTTAAAATTATAATACAAACTTATGAGTAAAATATGCACAGAGAGAATGATGGCAAAGATATGGGTGTTTCTTATCCAGTAATACATAGTATTTTTATTTAAGAAAGAAATCATGAACACTTGGAGGGTTGAATATAGACCCCTTTAAAAGAGCAATGAAGTAACATTTACATATGTGGTTGTGCTACAAAATTCCATCACAGTGATAATTTGAATTGGGGTGATACAATTTGGCTGTGTCTACATGCAAATCTCACCTTGAGTTGTAGCTCCCATAATCCCACATGTCATAGAGGGGATCTGGTTGGAGGTAATGGAATCATGGGGGCAGGTTTTTCCATGCTATTCTTGAGGTAGTGAATAAGTTCCACAAATTTGATGGTTTTTAAAAGGGCAGTTCCCCTGCACACAATCTCTTGCCTGCCACCATGTAAGGTATGCCCTTGTTCCACCTTTGCCTTCCACCATGATTGTGAGGTCTTCTCAGCCATGTTGAATTGTGAGTCCATTAAACCTGTTTTTCTTCATAAATTACCCAGTCTTAGATATGTCTTCACAGGAATACGAAAACAGACTAATAAAATGAATGAATAAGGTATTAACAATAGCAAAACTTTTCTTTTTGTAAGTTTTTTACTTTTAAATTATATGAACCTAAGATGAGATAATAATATTACAAATAGAATATTCCAAGTGAATATTCACCTAAAGTGTATTTTACTGGAACACAGAAGCATATGTAACCACTTCCATGTTTACCTACATATTTTTGTTTCTTATTTAATCACTACATTACTCAATGTTGATATAGTTTAGATATTTGCACCTATGCTATTCTCATGCAGAAATTTAATCCCCATTTTTGAAGGTGGGGCCTGATGGGAGGTGTTTGGATAATGGAGGCAGATCTTTGTGATTGTCTTGGTTCATTCCCTTGCTGATAATTGAGCTCTTGCTCAAAGTTCACAGGAAACCTAGTTGTTTAAAAGTGTATGGCACATCCTTTCCCTCTTTCTCTTTCTGTTTCTCTTTCTCCCCCCCTCTTTTCTTTCTCTCTCTCTCTCTCTCTCTCTCTCTCTCTCTCTCTCTCTCTCTCTCTCTTTTCTCTCTCTCTCATGCCTTCTCCAGCATTCACCATGTGATGTGGTCCACTCCACTTTCATTTCTGCCATAATTTAAAGCATACTGAGGCCTCCCCAGAAGTCAAGCAAAGGCTATCTCACCATACTTCCTGTAAAGCCTGCAGAACTGTCAGCAAATTAAACCTCTTTCATTTATAAATTACCCAGTCCTCAGGTATTGCTTTATAGCAGTACAAGAAAAGTGCAACACAAATATTTCCTATGAACTTATTTTCACAAATATGGCATAGTATGTTATGTAGCTTAAGAATATTTTTCATCAATTTTGGAGAGAGAAAAAAGGTACTTATTGATTTCATTAAACGTAGGATTATTTGTCACCAAATGTCAGGATTTGTAGCATAAATAAGAAATACGAAGGAAACCATATCTTGGCAGGCTGGATATTGGCAATATGTTTCATAAGTAACATCAGGTATGTGTAGATGGGTGCATCACTATTCATAGAGAGAAGGAATTTAAAACAAATGTTAAGGATATAAAGCAGCCATGCCTGAGTTAAGTGATGTGTTAAACATGCAGGTACAGATGATGATGTAATTTGGGAAAGATTTGAAGAATTAATATTACAATTTTGCAAATAAATACAAAATAAGATTCTGAATGGCTTTATGTAGTTTGGAACCATTAATTTAGAATAAAATCACAGAATAAGACTGACTTATTCTCAACTTACAGGCAAGAGGCCTGCACTTCTAAGAGAGTCATTGTGGAGCAGCTAACTGGTACGTTCTGAGGTCAGCAACTACCAAGAGAGGTTAAATAAACAGTGAAGAAGTGCATTGAATACCCAGCTTTTCTTTCCAAACTTAACAATTAGTTAAATTATTCTACTCCTGTAGAAGGGAAATTAATAAAGCGAAGAACAAAGGCCCACAGTGTGCTTGGAAAAAAAATATATTTTATGGAAATGAATACCTTGGGAAAGGGTGATTTTTTGTTTTTTGTATTGATTTTCTAGTCTCTTTTATTGTGATGTCTAGGAACATCTGCACACACTACACACACCCCTCCACACACTTACTTTTTCAACAAGGGTTCTATTGATCCTCATAACTGCATCGTGAAAACTGCCAATACTGACCACAAATGGAGGCAGCCAGTACTGCAGGCATTCAAACCTCAAAACAGATTTCATTATTTCAGTTTCCTGAAGACAGCACCCCTATGTTCCTTATCACACTATTGAAAATACTTGTTTTTGTTGTTTATTTTCTTCACTGGCTTTCAAAATCCTATTGACTGATTCTCCAAGGCTCAACTCTTGAGTTCCCTTTGTAAGAATAGGTTTCTGATTAACACAGCAGGACATGAGCTTTCCTCTTCTTCTGATGGCACTTTGTGACTTGTTACATTGTCTGAAATGTATGACTTTTTGTAAGATCTTCAGTGTGTGCGTGTGTGTGTGTTTGCGTGTGTGTACATACACATCTATGTATGAGTATGTGTATTTTTATGTTTGATCAGTGGAAAAGTTCATAGCAACTTTCTCAGTGTAGGTGGAAAGGGAAATTCATCATGGCTCAGATCCTTTACGTAAGTAAGGATAAATTGAGAAAATGAATTCATCCTTTACTTAAGTAAGGATGAATTGAGAATTGAATTGCTCTTGTCTATGTATAAGAGCAAACTGGTATCCATTCAATAGTGGATTTTTTTGTCTTGACACACTTCTTGAGTGCCATTCTTTTTATCAGTTTTTCGTTTATTTATTTTTCTGCAAGATTCTTTTTGTTTTGGCGAAAAGTGTGATTCTTCAAATACCTTATATTTTTAGAGTTCAAGGATGGTTGTAAAAGAAAGTTTATTTCATGAAGGTTTAGGTTCCTCCAGGGAAGAGAACCATCAAATTTAATCATTAGTTGTATTTTAAATTTACTGAATGTTGTCCAACAATTTAAGATGGTCCAGTTTAAACATATGGCAAGAATAAAAACAAAGCGTCATCCTCAAGCACACTTCCCAAAAATGAACTTCATTAAAGGAAAAGAGGGTTGTTATCCTGTAACCCAGGCTCATAGTTACCACCCAAATGCCAGGTGAACTAACATGAAGTTTAGGTGCAGTACAATGGTAATATGCCCATACCATACTTCCTTTTTCTCCTGATGGGGAAACTGTCTTAGGCTTTTGTTCTATACTTTCCAAAATAAGGAACTATAATCTCACTGTTACAAGTAAATTTTAGTATAAGGCCTCCTGTCTATGTATGACACTGAGGGATTGAGATCAACCTTATTTGCTAAACCACAGGGGACTGTCCTGAGAACTTTTGTGGTTTCACTGGTTATACAGTGAGAATTAAAGCTTATTCTCAGATAGAAGAATTGTGAGAAAATTTCTTTCTTCCTTACATAATCAGACAATCAACTGTGGAAATCACAAAGAAAATATTAGGTTATTGTGAACCATGTTTCCAATTGGAAATTATTTTGAGGAAAGAGATCCAAGATGGCTGATCACTAGCAGCTCAGGCTTGTAGCTCCCAGTGAAAGTGCAGAGAATGAGAGGACACCACACTTTCAGATGAATTTTTGTTGCTCATTGACCAGGAGATTCCCAGCAGAGGAGCCCCACGGGTCACCAGTGTGAATCTTGTGGCCAGTGTGGCAGTTCTCGGTGCAGAGTAAACGGGACTGCGGCCCCTTTTGGTTGATGTTTGGAGCTCTGGGAAGGCAGAGTCGCCAATTAAGCTGATTGAAGAAGGGATTCAGGAGGGAAGCAAGACCGGAGATTCCCAGGCAGAAAAGCACCAAGAATCTTGACGCAGCTGTTTTAGCCAGCATGGTGGGTTGCTCAGATTTCAGCACTGGGAATCAACAAATTGGACATCCACTCAGAGACCTAATTTGAAAGTCAGTAATTACAAAGATGACAGGTGGATAAATTTACAATGATGGGAAGAAACCAGTGTAATAAGGCTGAGAATACTCAAAATCAGAACACCTCTCCCTCTACAGAGGATCACAGTTCCTTATCAACAAGGGAACAAGGTTTGATGGAGAATGAGTGCATTCCAACAACAGAATTAGGCTTCAGAAGGTGGATAATAAGAAACTTCTGTGAGTTAAAAAAAAAACATGTTCTAGCCCAATGTAAAGAAACTAAGAGCCTTGAAAAAAGGTTTGATGAAATCCTAACGAGAATAGACAATTTAGAGAGGAATATAAGTGAATTAATAGAACTGAATAATACAATACGAGAACTCTGTGAAGTATGCACAGGTTTTAACACTCGAATTGATCAAGCAGAAGAAAGGATAACAGAGGTTGAAGACCAACTTAATGAAATAAAATGAGAAGACAAGATTAGAGAAGGAAAAGTATAAAGGAATGAGCAAAGTCTCCAAGAAACATGGGTCTATGTGAAAAGACCTAATTTATGTTTGATAGGTGTACCTGAATGTCACGAAGAGAATGAATCCAAGCTGGAAAATATTGTTCAGGATATTATTCAGGAAAACTTTCCTAACCTAGTAAGGCAGGACAATACTCAACTCCAGGTAAAACAGATAACACCACAAAGATATTCCTCAAGTAGAGCAACCCCAAGACACATAATCGTTAAATTCACTAGGGTTGAAATAAAGGAGAAAATTCTAAGTGCAGCTAGAGAGAAAGGTCAGGTTACCCATAAAGGAAAGCCTATCAGACTCACAGCAGATCTCTCAGCAGAAACCCTACAAACTAGAAGAGAGTGGGGTCAATATTCAATATCCTAAAAGAAAAGAATTTTCAACCCAGGATCTTATATACAGCTAAGCTAAGCTTCATAAATGTAGGAAAAATAAAATTTTTCGTGAACAAGCAAGCACTCAGAGATTTCATCACCACCAGGCTTGCTTTACAACAGCTTCTGAAAGAAGCACTACACACAGAAAGGAGCAACCAATATGAGTTATCCCAAAAACTTACCAAAAGATAAAGAGTATCTTCATAATGAAGAATCTATATCAACTAATGGGCAAAATAGCCAGCTAGCATTAAATGACAATATTAAATTCACAAATATCAATATTAATCCTAAATTTAAATGGATTAAACACCACAATCAAAGACACAGACATGCAAACTGAATAAAAAGTCAAAACACATCGGCACTCTGTATCCAGATCCATCTCACAAGCAAGGACACATAAAGACTCAAAACAAAAGTTTAGAGTAAGACTCACCAATCAAATGGAGAGAAAAAAAAACAAAACAACAGGAGTTGTAAGTTTCCAATCTGACAAAATAGATTTTAATAGTAACAAAGACTAAAAGAAACAAAGAAGGATATTGCATAAAGGTAAAAAGATCAATGCAACAACAGGAGTCAATGATCATAAATATATATGCACCCAATATAGGAACATCCAGATACATAAGACAAGCTTTGAATGACTTATAAAGAAACTTGACTCCCACACAATAATAGCAGGAGACTTTGACACCACATTGCTAATATTCGATGGATCAATGAGATAGAAAATTAACAGGGACATTTATGATTTGAACTCAGACCTGGAACAAGTAAACTCAGTGAATATTTATAGAATTCTTCACTCCAGGTCCACAGAACATACATTTTTTTCAGTATCACACTACACCTATTTTGAAAGTGACCACATAAATGGAAGCAAATCACTCTTCAGCATTTACATAGCATTTCACAAATTTAAATGAAATATTGGTTGGCTGTTTGTTTGTTATTTTCTTTCCTTATTCCTTCCTGTCTCTACTGTTAAGCACAATTATTGGCATAAAAGAGGTTTTTAATACCTATTTTTAGATTGTATTCCAGTCTGGGCAGTAGAGCAAGACTCCTGTTCTCTCTTCCCCTTTCTCTTTCATAAAAAAAAAGAAGAAATTATTTTGAAGAAAAAAAATGATGAGATTAGAAGCCTGGCTCAAAATTATTTGGAAAGAAGAAAGACTTACATATAGGGGCTGGTTTTGGACAGACCTTAAAGGCCAATGGAGAGAAAATATGTCTTTTTACCACAGGCTTAGCAAGTAAACCTTTAAACAAGGCTTTAAAATATTAAAAAACTTGCTACACATTCTGTACCAAAACTAGATTATAGATATTTGAAAAATATAATTCTTTAAAAGACTCAGGTTATAAAACAAACATTATTAAGTCAACAAGTTGCACTATATTGAATTAAATGCTAACATGGTTTAGAAAATTAAAAGGTCCTATTTAATTTATTTTTAATTTTAATTTTAATTTTTAATTTTTATTTTTTTTTTGAGACAGAGCCTTGCTCTGTCACCCAGACTGGAGTGGATTGACGTGATTTCTGCTCACTGCAACCTCTGCCTCCAGGGTTCAAATGATTCTCCCACATTCAAGTGATTCTCCCACCTCAGCTTTCCAGGTGGCTGGGATTATAGGCATGCAACATCACACCTGGCTAACTTTTGTATTTTTGGGTAGAGAGGGGATTTCACCACATTGACCAGGTTGGTCTTGAACTCCTGATCTCAAGCGATTCTCCTACCTTGGCTTCCCAAAGTGCTGGGATTACATACATAAGCCATCACGCCTGAACAGAAGATCCTATTTGGATTAAATGCAGAAAGACGCATAAGGAAATTAACATTGATCATTATATGGTCAGAAGAAATTATACTCAGATCTCACTCTAGGGTGTTTTCTTATTGTTTATAACCACATCTTCAAGGTTTTATAGTGGAAAGCGCCAATGGCTTCACCTGAAGAAATTTAGGCAATACAGTCACATAGATGAATAAAAACCAGACCCTTTTTTAGTTTTATTATTCTAGGATCGTCTCTTATTGCATTGTTTCTGCTTTATATCAGTATTGTCTGCTGATGCCTACTTAAATTGTCTCAATGGAGTTTATATTTATAACATAATTGCACAAAAAGGCTTTGTTTCTTTTCCTCTGCAAGTAACTAGCATTCCGACAAAATACATATTAATGTATGTTTTTAATCAAGTTTCAGCATTCAAAATAATAGAATGTTTGTGGATTTATTTTTCTAGTATTTAAATTTTATGTTTCCTGATCCCTTTTTCACAGATAGTGACAAATATATATAAAGCAATCACTGTATTGCAAGCATCAAGAACCAAAACATTAAAACTAAGAAAACAAGTCAATTATTTACATTCTGGAAAATATTAAATTGATACTGTCTTGCTGATATTTTCTTATATAATAATATGCATACACATAAAGTGAAAGTTACTTTATAATAATATGCTGTCTTTTAGATTCTAACAATATTTTAAATGAAAATGTTAAAAAACAAGTAAACTATGAAAAATTACCAAAATTCCAGCACTTATATAAGTTGGTGCAATTTCAATGTCTTTCCAACAGATTATCTCCTAAAACACTCTAATATTCACCTTTATTGTAATTAATTTAAATGTTAATTATTTGTTCTTCTGAAATCTTCTCATCAGTGAACTCATTCATGTTCTTCTATGACTAGTTTTTCTAAAATTTTAGTACAACTATAATATCTCTAACTAAATGAGTTCTTCATCAATCTGTCTTGTATTAATTTCTTTCTAATAGATATTTGAAATGCTACATAATTACATAAATTATGGTTTCCCTATGATTTATTCATTCAAATATTTTTGGTAGACATTTAGGTGGTTTTCTATTTTCTGGCACTATTTCAAGAAGCACCATTGTACACATATTATTACATAAGTGTCTCTAATCTTTACTGTGTATGAACAGCTTGCAGTTTTGTTTAAACATCTCCAATTAACATCTTTTTTTCTAAAATACCTAAAGTAATTTCCAAATACTGTGTAATTTCAGCCATAATTACTTCATAAAGTATTCTTCATCTCTACTTCTTCTACCAAACCTAAATATATATCACTCTTTATCTTAACATATTCAAACAGTTATTAACTGAGACTTATGAAACTTTCTGAAGACTCTGATAACTCTGATTTTATACCTCTTTTTTACATCTTTGTATTATTAATATTATTATTATTATTATTATTATTATTTTACTTTACTTTGGACTACCACAACTGAAATGGTAATTTAACTACACTTCCAAACAAATTCTAATCCACATATGGAAATACACCAGAATAAACTCTCTGAAACACAATCCTAATCATGCTACATTTCTGACCATGTAATGTTTATTGAGTAATAATAATATTAATATAAAATCTTGATTTGCCATGCCTGCATATTTGTATGATGTAATTTTGGATATTGATCCACCCTTATATACATTTTTAATCTATAGGAATGATTCACTCCTACTACACAAATATAATAGCATTGCTCTAAACCCCATACCCCACCTAAATAGAAATGAGTCTTCCACAATTCACTCAAAAGTAGTAAGATTATTGATATGAGTAGTCTTTTATAATTTACATGTATGTATTATAATATAAAAAGCAAATAATACAAAAACCATGTAAAAGTTACAATTAAAAATAGTATAAAAAAACCAGATGAAATCCCCCCAAAGTTTCAAGTAATCCATAGGATGGCCAAGAAAAAATAAATAGAAGAATAGAAAGCAGCAAAAACAAACAATAAAATTGCAGACTTAACTGCAAATATATTAATAGTTGCTTTAATAAAATTATGTAATAATTTTATTAAATATGTACATAAATACATAATTATGTAATTATGTATAATCGATTAAGTCATAGATTGACAAAGTGATTTTTAAAAGTGGCTTAACTATATCCTGTTTATATAACATTCACTTCAAATTTAAATACAAAAAAATTGAAAGTAAAAAGATGAAGAAATTTATATCATGCAGACTATAAGCAAGAAAAAAGAATTACTACAATAATATCTGATAATCTATATTTTAGACAAAAATGTTTTAGAAAAAGACATAACAATTAAAAAAATCAATCTACCACCTGTAAAATATCTGTAAAACAATATATAAGCATCAAACAAAATCTCCCCAAAATACATGAAGAATAGCTTACAAATATGAGGTAAAATATTTGGAAGTCCATATGTTTTATAAGAAATTATTATCTAGATTATATAAATAACTCTTCCATCTCAATAGTAAAAATATTAACCAATTAAAATGGGTAACCTGTTTTGATTTCTCCAACTAATATTCTCAAATAGGCCCAAAAGCACATAAAATGGAATGTGTACCTAACATTTTAAATTATCCTATAAATTTAAATTAAAACTACAGTTAAATACCACTTTGCACCCATTAAAATGGCAATAATTAAAGAGATAGGCAATATTAAGGGTTGGGAAGATAGGAAAACCTTACACTTGCTGATAGAAATGCAATGTTGTCAAGATGATAATTGATTAAACATTTAAACAAAATGCAGCATATGAATTAGCAATTCCACTGTCACATATCTATTTAATAGCAATTAAAACATATATCCACCTCAAATCTTGTGAATTACTGTTCACAGCAACATTATTCAACAATATTTTTGTGAGTTACTGTTTTGTGACATTATTCAAACTAGTTCATCAACTGGAGAGTGAATAAACAAAAATGGATGAAACTCCAAAATATTATGCAAATTGAAAGAAGCCAATGTGCAAAAGATTGCATTGCAAATAATTTGATTATAGGAAATGTTAAATAAGAGGAATACATAGAGACACAAGTAGATTAGTACTGGCCCAGAACTCTGGTGAGACATATTATTGACATGGGAAAATTTTTCAAAATATTAGAAATGTTCTGCACATGTATGATAGTGAAAGGTGCAAGACACTGTAATTTACTAAGATTTTGTATATAAATGTCACATATTCATATGCCAATTCTATGTATAAACAATGATGTAAGAATGATTCAATATGTTTTTCATTCTATATTTAATTATATAAATAAGCTACATCATTTCCATGATTAATTTAATCATCAATTCTAGAATTATTTTGGTAATTTTCACTTTATTTTACTGTGCCTCAAAGAAGTAGTGTCTTACGATCAATCAGATCAGTGATTTTTATATATACTCTATGTATGTGTATATATATGTTTTTGCAGTTTACAGTTAGCAGAATGCTCGCTTCAGAATATGTTCAAGAAAAAATGTATTTTTATGGTAAACTTGATGCGTTTAATCAATTTTCATGCTGATAGACTACATTTTTGGGTAGCCTGATGGAGTTTTAAACAGAGGGGCTTATTTTGTGGTAAAATAATGTGCAAATGTTTAATATATAACTCCTAAATTTTTATGTATACCAGGAAATAAATTTTTAAAAAAGCAGTCTTTTACATGTGTTATGTTCTCCTGGCTCCAAAGGCAAACAAGGTAACTAGAACTTGAAAATACTATTTTTTCTGAGGACAGAAATGTATTTTGTAGGGTAGAATTGTATTTTAGCCTCCAACTATTAATATTTTAAATCAGAAACCTAAGGATGTGTGCAGATATGATGCACATTCATTCTGCTCTGAAATAGGAGTCTCAGACAGTAAAATCCAGTCTTGTAAACTAATCATTGATTTTGATGAAGGGTTAGAGGTTTCTGCCAGGCTATTAATGGGAGAAGAGGAATAAGCTAGGCAATTGCAGCATCATTTTGCTCTTTTGCTTTGGTGGCCAGCTGAAAATGTGCCAAAAGTTGTCAAAATATCCTAAGGATAAATATTTTCATTTTTACATAATCGGGATAGTTGCAAAAGGACTCAGGATTTGTACCAAAACACAAACATTTAACAAATAACTGTACAGATTTCTATGTCATCATAATGGTGATAACTATCATGAAGAAAATGCTGGAGTCGTGAGAACATAGAATTCCAGTCCTGAAACAGTATGTTTCAAAACTCAGGAGAAAAGGTTATAAAAGGGATTTTAAGCAAGAAAATTATCAGGCGGATTAGCTTGGGAAAAGAAGGATCTGGCCATTTTGATAAAGAAATTGTAGTGCCTTTCAGCAAGTGTATAGTAAGAAAGGTGTACAGGCCAGCAAGAATGCTCTCGAGGGTGGGATAGCTTCAGTCCTTTGTAGATAAGGTTGAGGATTTTGAAATATGTTAAAGTGAAAGAAAAGTAGAGAAGAAAAAAGTGAATAAAACCTTGAATATCTCTACTACAGAAATATTGAAGATAATTTGCCTTTATACTTTAGTATACTGCATAGAAAATGATCATACAAATGTAGCATTTTCTAAAAAAATAATTTTATACACATATGTTTTGGGGTAATGAAAAATATTTATTATTTTACCAGACCAGTCACAAAAGGAGAATCTGAAATAATTCTCATTGCACAAAAACGTTGGCTTCTGTAATAAAAGGCAGGTTTTATTGTTTTGTTTTGTTTACTTGCTTTGTTTTTTCTTTGTTTAATTTTTCTAATGTATTTATATGGGTTGTTTACCTGGGTCCCTTCAAATTTTCTGTTCTTCTAATTTAAAAAATTCTTGTCTTTATATTGACTTTTAGGATTAAAGAATACAATTATTAAGGTTTTGCTGGCTATACCTGTTGCAAATGCCTTCTCCCATACTGATCTTACAAATTTACTCCCATAATACTGTATTTCATTAATCAAAACTAACTTTAATATTATAAAATGAAATACTCTTTTGCTACTATCCATTCTGTTTTCAAAATATTTACTACTCATAAGATAGCAAAATATTCTCCTATGTTATGATATAGAGTATTTTTCCTCTTTCTTTGTCTGTGACAATTTGAGTAGAAGTAATCTGTGTAAATGAATGTTAGATACAAAATAAAGTTTATTTTTTCATAAGTAGACATCTAGTTTACCTACTAGCATTTACTAAAAAGACAACTTTATTATTTTTCTAGAAAGAAATGTTATCAATTCTGTTGATGGACTCCTTAATCTCTTCTATTGATTATCTTCTACTTGAAGCAGTACCAAATTAATGTTGCTTTCTCCTGAAATATGTTAAATGTTTAACTTTGTCTTATTCCACCTGATTGTGATGAATATCGGTATTCTGGATTTCCATTTAAACTTTACATACAGTTTTTTAATTTCTCCAGAAAAGCTGATAAAATTTTGATTGAAATTGCTTTTAGTCTCTAGATGAATTTGGACAATAAACACATTTAAATGTGACACTTACTTGCAATTATTTTTGATATTTATAGATTTCATTAATTTTAATTGTCTGATTGCATTCACATCAATCTCTTTAGTACAATGTTGAATACAGATGGGATTAAATTATATCTCTGTAACATTCTCCACGTTTAAAAAATAGTTAATATTTCACCATTAAACATTATATTGGCAATATAATATTTACAATAGTACTGTGAGGAAGTAATTTATTAAAATATATTTTTCTTCACCTTGAATTTTATAAGGATTATCATAAATTGATTTTTTAAGTGAATGCAAGTTTACTAGAAAAGTAAAGGAATGAAGAATGGCTATTCCATAGGCAGAGCAGCTCCAAGGGCTGCTGGTTGCCCATTTTTAGGGTTATTTCTTTATTATATACTAAGCAATGGGTAAATTATTTATGAGTTTTCTGGGAAATGGGTGGGCAATTCCCAGAACTGAGGGTTTTTTCCATTTTAAAAATATAGGGCAACTTCCTGATGTTGCCATGGCATTTGTAAACTGTCATGGCCCTGGTGGGAGTATGGCAGTGAGGATGACCAGAGGTCGCTCTTGTTGCCATCTTGGTTTTCATGGGTTTTAACCAGCTTCTTTTTGCAACCTGTTTTATCAGCAGGGTCTTTATGACCTCCATCTTTTGATGACCTCCTATCTCATCCTGTGACTTAGAATGCCTAGCCCTCTGTGAATGAAACCCAGTAGGTTTCAACTTTATTTTACTCAGCACCTATTCAAGATGGAGTTGCTCTGGTTCAAATGCCTCTGACATTTGCTCTATCCCCTTAAGAGAACCCTTAATTCTAAGGATTGTAGAGGGATAAAGATCCATCTTCTGTAACATCTCATGCTAAATAGGGGTGATGATATTTCTACCTAACTATAAGGGCCTCTTGTATCAGGGTAGAGAGGAGCTAAGTCAGAAAGCATCAGTATCCTGAGGGCCATTCATAGCTCCAAGTGTCAACAAATCTGGATATCTGAAAGATTAATATGTGCACAGTTTAAGAAAACATTCTGACAAAACTGGATATCTGAGGGATTAATAAGTTTACAATTTAAGGAAACATTCAGTAAGCTTATCCTGCATTCCTACACAGAGAGTACAACAGCTACATATTTCACAATACTAAAGCAAAATAAGTAAAATTATCCCAAGTAAACTAAATAAGAAGACTTTCCATGAACTGGGAAATTATTGCAAACAAGCTGATAGAGGATCGCAAGACTGATGGAAATTCCAATATGTGTCCAGAATTAGAATACAGATCCAGACTTTTAATTTATCATTCCCTCTTGTTTCTTCTGAGCAGCAGCCAGAGATCACTAATTGGTTCACAGAAATAAGCAGAGTTATTCTAAACTGCCTAAAAACAAACAAACAAATGACAATTTTAAAAAAACTGAAAAAAAACTGAAGAGACTAGAATTCAATAACAGGTGTACCATAATTCTTGAAACATAATTTTTCCATCTCCAGGCTTTCATTTGTACTATAGACAAATCCTGGTAGTCCGATTTGTTTTATTATACTTCACCTGATTAATTGTATAAAGTACAGCAAGAATAATTATTTTTCATATAGACTTTTTAAGTTGAGTTTGATGGAAATTTATTGCATAGAAAGAATCTCAGATAAGATTTTTTTAAAGATGATCACAGCCATGGCTTTGTACACTCAAACACCTATGAGTTAGGTAAATTCCTCCCCTTTTGATATCTCAAGATAACTTGGAGTTCGTGAGCCAGTCAGATAGTTATATTCTTTACTTACCATAGGTCAAGAACACTGCCCAAGGCCTTTGTAGACGAAGTATGAGGCCAGTTTTCTGAAGGGGTTTTTATTGCCTCTGTAAGTTTAATTCCTTAAAGAAAAGAACACCATTTCAGTCAAAGCCTTGGTAATAACTAGTTTCTCCAGTTCTGTCCTGTTCCAAAAGAAAACATTCTTATTGCACTTATGCAAATAATAATATGGCCATAAGTTAAGAATATTAACAAATAGTTTCCAAATTCTGGATAAATCAGGAGGAGAGAAACAAATACGTTCCAACTTTTGTTCACAGGAATGTACTTAATTGTTGAAAGCTGTCAATATCTCAAAATAAAAAGTTTTCTTGACTCAGAAAATCAAAACAAAGAATCAGGAATGTTTTAAGCAAAAGTCAAAAATTACTTCAGTCTTCTTTGTTCAGTGAGGACTAACTCCTGTTCTGCTTGATGTTCACGAACATTCCACTCTCCATGAGAGTCCTGTGAAGGTTTTCTTCCTCTATTCTAATATCACAATTTTCAAAATTATCAGAAACCTACCTTCAGGAACACCTGTCAGAGTCCTATAGTTGATTATAAACAACCTTTTAAAGTGGATCAAAACAAGACAAGAATTGTTGGTGAATGATAAAATGCCTTAGGACAGCCTTTATTAAAGTCACAATTGACTAGGAAATTTTAGTTACTTCTGTGACAGCCAACAATTTTACATAACAATTATAATTATTAATAACATACACTAAAGTCATATCAGAATTATAGGTGTTTCCCATAATTTTGGAACACATACCAATAACATATTTACACAAATACAACTCAAAGAAAGCCAAACACCATTTCATATTTAATGGTGCTTCTCATGAGATTTTTATACCAAATAAGCCAAATGTCATTTTCACATTAGTGTACTGGTTAATGTTAAACCCTGCTATTATTAAAACTATATGGGCAAATCTACCCAATTTTAAAGTCTGACCATAAGGTAAGCTCCTTATTAAACTTTTATAATGTTTTAAATTTTTGTTAAAGAGCACATTAGTACTTCAAGAAGAAAACCTGTTGTGCTTTTACTCAAATGATCAATTTATGGAAAAATTGAATAACACCACTTTAACTTTAGCCCATATATGCACACATAGAATTAATTTTATAAGATTCTGACATAAAATCTTTAATCCTCTAAACTTAGGCAAGAAATCCACATTCCCATGGTTTCTTAAAATCTTTTACCAAAAGTAAATTCTACTTTTCTTCCATGCCTTGCATGTAGAGCTGTTTCTTAAGTAGTCTCAAATATGTGTTACACTATTAACTCTTGATTTCGAATTATATATGCTACCCTTTCTCTCTTAATGTGGTACAATGTAATGAATTCCAAAGGATAAAAAAACTTTAATTTCTGCAATTAAACCCATCTTAAATTGAAATATATATTTTCTTTATATTGCATAATTCAGTTGACTAATGCATTGTTGAATAATCTGCATTTATGTTCTCAACATAAACTCCAGCTTTAAAAATTGTGTGGGAATTACACCACTTTTGGTCTATACCCTGGAAAAACTTTCTGGAGAGAATATTCTCTTCTTCTTAAGTATTTTGTAGAATTTCACAAAAGGAAGAGAAGAGATTATCCAAGTTTTCCTTTTCAGGGTTTGCATCCTCCATAACACTGATTTCAAAACTTAATGAGGTTATGAAAAGGCAAGAACATTGCAGACTGATCATTTCTTTTTGAAACAGAATCTCACTGTCTTGCAGCCATAAATTGATGTAATTCAGAATATGAACCAAATTAAATAAAATATATCATACATACATAAATATCATTCCAGATGAATGTCTGAATCACTGACTTTTCTACATTTCTTTATTTCATATATAGTTCTTGAAAAGTTTTCCTTAAAGTGCAGCTATTGCTATATTCTGCAGATTTTCCAGTGCTATATTTCCATTATGTTTCTTAAATTTATATACTAATTACATACTGTGTTATATCATCTCACATACATGTGTTTAGAAATATACTGAATAATTTGGAAATATTTAGAATTTTTAAAACTGTTAATTATTTCTAGATAATTCTAATATAGTCAATCTATGTAAACTATACTTTTAGTCCTTTGACATTTGATGATACATACAATGTATGTTTTTTCTACACCTACATATCCATCCCTCTATGCTTTTACAATATTTTCATTTGTTTAATTATTTCATAATTTATTAATCATTTTTAAATCTTTTGAATAGTTACCATTTTTAACTGCTCTATTAGTTATGAGAGAGGCATTGTGAAATATTCAACTATAATCATAAATGTGTTTTGGCTTCTGCCGTTTTAAAAATTTAAATATGTAAAATGTTATGTGCACAAACATTAGAGTTGCTATACCTTAAGATGTTGTCATTTTATTCAACGTTTTTCTTCTTGACTACCAATACTTTCTTGACCAGTCTAATTTGTTTTTTTATCAGATAGGTACATAAGTTACTCATTTTTAGTATTTGAATGATATTTATGTATAGGAATATAAGTACATTATACATAGTGTCTTATTTTTGGAATATTTTATGATATTTTAAGGTGTGTTGCTTTTAAGTCACATATTAGTTATTTTTTTCTTTACTTCGCAATCATTGTCTTTAACTGGACTGTGTAATCAATTTAGATTTTATATGACTCACAGTAAAAATCTGTATTCAGTTCTTTAAAATTATTCATTTTCTATTTTTCCTATGTCTATTTTTTATTTTGTATTAATTAACAAAGTTTATTATTCTTTTTTAACCACATTGACTTAGTTATATGATCTTTGTATAATGTTTTACTAGTTACCATTGATATTAAAACCTAAATCCCTGGCTTATATTTAAGTTGGTCATTTGTTTCCTTGATAATGCGAGAGTCCTAGGCCATGTAAAGTTTATTTATATTCCTGCCATTGTATAGAGTTAATTATTTATATCTATCTATCATATTTGCCTTTTCCATACCTCTTTGTTTTTTGTTGCAAGCCTGTTCTTCACTCTGTTTATGTTCATCTGCTGAACACTCTTTAGGAATACTTCAGTGCAGGTCAGCTTAGCATTGCCTTTTATTCTGATTGGCATTATTTTTCTCAGTAAATAGAATTTTTTTATATTCTCTCTTCTGTGCTAGTCTTTCGATGCCTACTCTTAGACTTTCTACTTTATAAAGACTTAAAATTTACCTATTTTGTAGTTTTTAAAAGGTATTCTCTATAAGTTTAGTCTTTTCTATTTCTTTTATAGTATACGTTTAATGTTTCAAAAGTATAAAGCATTATACATATATGAAACATCATATAGATATATAACTTTATACTCAGTATATAACATTATACTCAGAAAAGTCTGAGTATAATTTTCTATTATCTTGAACATGTGACTTGTAGTCTTTCATCAGTTTTGGACATGTTTCTCATTATTTCTTCAAAGTTTTCTTTTATTTTCTGTTTTCTTTCTTTCTAAACCCCAGTTACACATTAATTACACTTTTGTTCCCACTCCATCTGTTTGATAAAATATTTCTATTTTATTGTTTTCTATCTCCTTACTTTAGCGTCTTTCTTCTGATTCATTAATTTTCTTTTATCTCTGTCTAGTCTTATAATACACCCACAATTGAGTTTGTGTTAATGAATTAAACCCTTCATACAATCAAGTGAAAAAAATTTAATTAGGCAATTTGTAAAGGAAATAGAACATTATCAGTTGACTCCAAATGTCTTCCTTGACTCAATTCTCATTCGGTGATAGAGCCAAATACAAAGAAATCCCAATATTTTAATCTCAATAGCCATAGACTGTTATTCATTTGATCGATATATATGTAAATGC
The DNA here is from genome assembly GCA_028533165.1 of Leontopithecus rosalia. Classification (NCBI taxonomy): domain Eukaryota; kingdom Metazoa; phylum Chordata; class Mammalia; order Primates; family Cebidae; genus Leontopithecus; species Leontopithecus rosalia. Next base: position 28,094,585 of record CM052649.1, on the reverse strand, counting down.
AAACATATTGCAGATTCTCATTACTCTGATTCTTATTACTTAATGTTTGTGAGATTCAACCATGGTTGTGATGACAATTTAAATGCCCTTTTCATTGTTGTGCATTGTGCATTGTCCTTATATGTACAACCCCAAATTGAGTTATCGATTTTCTTTATGTAAATTTAAGTGAACTTTAGTTTTTTATTATAAAGATAATTATAAATGTGCATACTTACATCTTTCTTGTGAAATTAAGGAACTCATTTGTTTTAATATACTAAAGACTTACATTGCTACATTAACATCATAGAATATTTCGTCTTCCTTTCCCCCATCTCTCTATCTCTCTCTCTATTTAATTAAATTTATCTATGAAAAAATTATTTAGAATAAGCAAATTTTGAATTGAAACCAGACCCTTTTAACAAAATACTAGAATTTTGCTTCAGGTTTATTGTTAATATATGTTCCTACTTACAAATTTAATAAATATCAGCATCGTGGTCATGTAGATTATAGGTTACAGCAACATTTTAAAACTCATTTTACATGCAGTACAGATAAAAAATTTTATCTTTCTACGGTAGGCTGTCTGTGTCAAATATGTACATGTTTTGGTTCTTAAAATATAACAGATGAGGAAGCAGCTTACAGAAGTGAAAGTCTTGCCCACGCTCATGTAGCAGATAAAGCAGAGGGAGGTGGGATTAGAACACCAGACAATTTTGCTCCAGGTTCCATGCATTGAAAGTTAGATTCTATAGAACGTTAAGTAAATTATTTTCCATTTTACAAAGAAGAATTTTTAACAACACAGTTTCACTAACTTTCATATGAGAATAAAAATTTATAGTGACTATACACAGATTAATTCATACTCTCCATGCATGACTTAACAGAGCAAGTCATTTTTTGTTCCAGCAGAGTGAACAAACGTATCATTGATTTTTGTGGTTTGTTTGGATGATTCCTACCCTTTAAAAATGGTCCCCTCTAGTTATTGTATTCTAGACTTTGTCTTTATCATACTTGCTAAATGAGCTCATGGAAACTCAGGTATGGTGGCCTCATGGTTGCTCACTTATGAAAGTTGATTGACAGATTATAACAGTCTCCTTAGTATAAGATGTCCCCCACATCAGCATATCAGCATGTTCACTACTATTAAATGTTTATATGCATGGGCTCATTTTATTACAAATATTTTAATTCCAGATAACTTGCTAATTCCTACATAATTGCTGTCAATTGCTTAGAAAACTGTCAGCTCAGATAAATGCATGCCTCCGAACTTTTATAAATGACAACAGTAGTAATAATAGGTGATGGTATTGATGGTTATGATAATAGCCATGGTTAGAATTTCTCATATAAACTAGGAATGTTTGATGTAATCACACTGGCAAATGATGGAACCAGCTTTCAAATCCAGGAAAAGTGACTCAAGTCTTAGTGTTCTTGAATGTCGTATTAATAAGGGGTTCTTTCTTTTTATTTCCATCTGAGTACCTTCTAGGGTTATATCCAGAATTTAGAGTGAATCCAAATTTAGGGGCACAATTTTAGTCCATTTTCTTTTATTCCTAGTTTAGAGCTTGCCCTTTCAAGGCTCTAACAATAAACTCTGATGTATGGGACTTCACTCTCTGTTTACCCAGGATCTCACACAATCATTCTCTCTGCAGCTTACAAAGATTTATCTTTTCAATTTTGTATCTGCCATAGCACCTTATACATAATTAGTGCTATGTATAAGGACTAATTATGTACAAGGCACATAATTAGTATGTATAAACACTAATATGTACAAGGCACCATGGCTTTTCAGGTGGAGGTTCACTAATAAAGAATTGCAAATGCATGTTTGATATCAGGAAAGGAGCTGAGAAATGCAGATTTGAGATCACCACGGGGTAACACAGTGAGTTAGAAGAGAAGAGGGCAGTGGAGAGCACTTAGAGGGGAAGCAGGCCACGAGCAAACAGGGTCAAAATCTGAGAAGGAGAAGCCAGAAGGGATGGCAAGGTGGTTTGCTGCCTTCATCCCTCCATCACCTATATGGTTGATGGAAACTACATGAGGAGAGAGTTTTAAGAACAGGTTGTTTCACAATGTCACCTATAAGACCCTGCAATCCCATTGCTGGGTATATACCCAAAGAATTATAAGTTGTTCTATAATAAAGACACTTGCGCATGTATGTTAATCGTGGCACTGTTAACAATAGCAAAAACCTGGAACCAACCCTAATGTCCATCATCAATAGACTGGATGAAGAAAACGTGGCACATACACACCATGGAACACTACGCAGCCATAAAAAAGGTGAGTTCCTGTCCTTCAGAGGGACATGGATGAATCTGGAAATCATCATTCTCAGCAAGCTGATACAAGAACAGAACACCAAATACCATATGTTATCACTCATAGGCAGATGTTGAACAATTAGAACATGTGGATACAGGGAGGGGAGCATCATACGCTGCAGTGAGTAGGGTGGGTACTAGGGGACAGACAGCGGGGATTGGGTGGGTGGGGAGGGATAATGAGGGGAGAAATACCCAATATAGGTGATGCAGGGATGAAGGCAGCAAACCACCTTGCCATCTATGTACATATGCAACAATCAAGCATGATCCGCACATGTACCTGAGAACCTAAAGTACAATGATAAATAAATAAATAAATAAATAAATAAATAGATCTTGGAGGATGAGCACTGGCCATTATTAAGAAGGACCTTCATTCATCTATGAGAGCTCACTCTGGAAAAATATGAGCATAGCCAGGTTGCTATAAATAGAAACCTGGACCCGAACAATGTGCTGGATGCCAAGAAGGCCTTCATGTTCATGTCCTTGTTTAATATCTTAAGAATTACCCTCAACATACTGCCCCAGTTAATCAGCAACCTGACTCAGGCCAGCCTGTCTCTGAAACGAATCCAGCACTTCCTGAGCCAAGATGAACTTGACACCCAGTGTGTAGAAAGAATGACCATCTCCCCAGGCTATGCCATCACCATACACAGTGGCCCCTTCACCTGGGCCCAGGGCCTGCCCCCACAGCCTGCACAGCCTAGACATCCAGGTCCCGAAAGGGGCACTAGGGGCCGTGGTGGGGGCTGTGGGGTGTGGGAAGTCCTCACTGGTGTCCGCCCTGCTGGGAGAGATGGAGAAGCTAGAAGGCGAAGTGAACATGAAGGGTTCCGTGGCCTATGTGCCCCAGCAGGCATGGATTCGGAACTGCACTCTTCAGGAAAACATGCTGTTCAGCCAAGCCCTGAACCCCAAGCGCTACTAGCAAGCTCTGGAGGCCTGTGCCTTGCTAGATGACCTGAAGATGCTGCCTGGTGGGGACCAGCCAGAGACTGGAGAGAAGGGCATTAACCTATCTGGGGGCCAGCGGCAGCGGGTCAGTCTGGCTCGAGCTGTTTACAGTAATGCGGATATTTTCTTGCTGGATGACCCACTGTCTGTGGTGGACTCCCATGTGGCCAAGCACATCTTTGACCACGTCATCGGGTCAGAAGGTGTGCTGGCAGGCAAGACACACATGCTGGTGATGCACGGCATCAGCTTCCTGCCCCAGACAGACTTCATAATTGTGCTCGCTGATGGACAGATGTCTGAGATGGGCCCCTACCCAGCCCTGCTGCAGTGCAATGGCTGCTTTGCCAACTTTCTCCTCAACTATGCCCCCAATGAGGACCAAGAACACCAGGAGGACAGCTGGACCGGTGTGGAGGATGAGGAGGTGCTGCTGGTTGAAGACACACTCAGCAACCACACAGATCTGACAGACAATGACCCAGTCACCTTTGCAGTCCAGAAGCAGTTTATGAGATAGCTGAGTGCCCTGTCCTTGGATGGGGAGGGACAGGGTCAGCCTGAACCCCAGAGGTGCCTGGGTCCATCAGAGAAGGTGCAGGTGATAGAGGTGAAGGCAAATGGGGCACTGACCTGGGAAGAGAAAGCAGAGACTGGCACTGTGGAGCTGAGTGTGTTCTGGGATTATGCCAAGGCTGTGGGGCTCTGTTCCACGCTGGCCATCTGTCTTCTGTATGCGAGTCAAAGTGCAGCCACCATGGGGGCCGATGTGTGGCTCCGTGCCTGGACAAATGATGCCATGACAGACAGTAGACAGAACAACACTTCCCTAAGGCTGGGTGTCTATGCCACCTTAGGAATTCTGCAAGGGCTCCTGGTGATGCTTTCGGCCATGGCTATGGCAGTGGGTGGCATCCAGGCTGGCCGTGTGTTGCACCAGGCACTGCTGCACAACAAGATACGCTCGCCACAGTCCTTCTTCGACACCATACCCTCAGGCTGCATCCTCAACCGATTCTCCAAGGACATCTGTGTCATTGATGAGGTTCTGGCCCCTGCCATCCTCATGCTGCTCAATTCCTTCTTCAACGCCATCTCCACTCTTATGGTCATCGTGGGCAGCACGTTGCTCTTCATGGTGGTCATCCTGCCCCTGGCTGTGCTCTACACCTTGGTGCAGCGCTTCTATGCAGCCACATCATGGCAACTGAAGCAGCTGGAATCCATCAGCCGTTCACCTATCTACTCCCACTTTTCGGAGACGGTGAGTGGTGCCAGTGTCATCTGGGCCTACAACCGCAGCTGGGACTTTGAGGTCATCAAAGATACTAAGGTGGACACCAACCAGAGAAGCTGCTACCCCTACATCATCTCTGAGCGGTGGCTGAGCATTGGAGTGGTGTTCATGGGGAACTGCGTGGTCCTCTTTGCTGTGCTCTTTGCTATCATTGGGAGGAGGAGCCTGAGCCCAGGGCTGGTGGGCCTCTCCATGTCCTACTCCTTGCAGGTGACACTTGCTCTGAACTGGATGATACGAACGATGTCAGATTTGGAGTCTAACAATGTGGCTGTGGAAAGAGTCAAAGAGTACTGCAAGACAGAGACAGAGGTGCCCTGGGTGGTGGAGGGCAGGCGCCCTCCCAAAGGCTGGGCCTCACGTCGGGAGGTGGAATTCCGGAATTACTCTGTGCACTACCGGCCGGGCCTAGACCTGGTGCTGAGAGACCTGAGTCTCTCATGTGCACGCTGGCAAGAAGGTGGGGATCGTGGGCCGCACCGGGGCTGGAAAGTCCTCCATGACCCTCTGCCTGTTCCGCATCCTGGAGGCGGCAAAGGGTAAAATCCTCATCAATGGCCTCAACGTGGCAGATATCGGCCTCCATGACCTGCGCTCTCAGCTGACCATCATCCCCCAGGACCCCATCCTGTTCTCGGGGACCCTGCACATGAACCTGGACCCCTTTGGCAGCTACTCAGAGGAGAATATTTGGTGGGCCTTAGAGCTGTCCCACCTGCGCGCATTTGTGAGCTCCTAGACGGCAGGCCTGGACTTCCACTGCTCTGAGGGCAGGGAGAATCTCAGGGTGGGCCAGAGGCAGTTCCTGTGCCTGGCCTGAGCCCTGCTCCACAAAAGCCGCATCCTGGTTTTGGATGAGGCCACACCTGCCGTCGACTTAGAGACTGACGGCCTCAACCAGGCTACCATCCGCACCCAATTTGATACCTGCACTGTCCTGACCATCGCACACCGGCTTAACACTATCATGGACTATACCAGGGTCCTGGTCCTGGACAAAGGAGTTGTCGCTGAATTTGATGCTCCGGCCAACCTCATTGCAGCTAGAGGCATCTTCTACAGGATGGCCAGAGACGCTGGACTTGCCTAAAACAGATTCCTGGGATTTCCCCCTGTCCTTTCCTGGTTTTCATCAGGAAGGAAATGACACCAAGTATGTCCGCAGAATGGACTTGATGGCAAACACTGGGAGCATCTTAGATTTTGCACCTGTAAAGTCCCTCACAGGGTAACTGTGCTCAGTGCTTTAGGTGAGGAAGTGAGCCCCAAGAGGTGAATGACATGCCTAAGGTCACAGCTAGTTTGAGGCAGTTAGACTAGTCCCCAGTCCCCAATTCCCAACCTAGTGTTATTTGCACACTGCACTGTTTTCAAATAATGATTTTATGTAATGACCTCTGTCCTCCCTCTGATTTTTCATATTTTCTAAAAGTTTTTTCCTTGTTTTTAATAAAAAGCTTTTTCCTACTGGAACAGAAGATTGCTGCCGCGTCAGGCCACCCCTCAGAACTTAGTCCTATACTCTGGGGTGCTGCCTGAATCCACTAAAAACAGAGCTCTGATGAAATAAAACTACATGGTCAAAAAAAATGCACTGAGTTTGGGTTAAAAACCAACCACCAAAATGGATTTTAACACAGCTCTAAAGCCAAGAGCGTGCCCAGCTTTCCCAACACAGCGACTCCTGGAGGGCAGGTGCCCACAGGCCTACATCCCTTCTCAGCACTGAACAGTGAGTTGATTTTTCTTTTTACAATAAAAAAAGCTGAGTAATATTGCATAGGAGTACCAGAAACTGCCTCATTGGAGGTTTGGTGCACCTCGATTTGGAGGAAGCAGGGCAGGGCCTTTATCTGGAAAGAAGGTTGGAAACCCTGGGGAGAAACTAGTTAAAAAGAAGTGGAATCTTGATGAGCTGCCCAAATTTGAGAAGAATTTTTATCAAGAGCACCCTGATTTGTCTAGGCGCACAGCACAAGAGGTGGAAACATACAGAAGAAGCAAGGAGATTACAGTTAGAGGTCACAACTGCCCGAACCCAGTTCTAAATTTTTATGAAGCCAATTTCCCTGCAAATGTCATGGATGTTATGGCAAGACAGAACTTTACTGAGCCTACTGCTATTCAAGCTCAGGGATGGCCAGTTCCTCTAAGTGGATTGGATATGGTTAGTAGCACAGACTGGATCTGGGAAAACATTGTCTTATTTGCTTCCTGCCATTGTCCACATCAATCATCAGCCATTCCTAGGGAGAGGCGACGGGCCTATTTGTTTGGTGCTGGCACCAACTCGGGAACTGTGCCCAACTGGCCCAGCAAGTAGCTGCTGAATATTGTAGATCACGTCGCTTGAAGTCTACTTGTATCTATGGTGGTGCTCCCAAGGGACCACAAATACGTGATTTGGAAAGAGGTGTGGAAATCTGTATTGCAACACCTGGAAGACTGATTGACTTTTTAGAGTGTGGGAAAACCAATCTGAGAAGAATAACCTAACTTGTCCTTGATGAAGCAGATAGAATGCTTGATATGGGCTTTGAACCCCAAATAAGGAAGATTGTATAAGACCTGATAGGCAAACTCTAATGTGGAGTGCGACTTGGCCAAAAGAAGTAAGACAGCTTGCTGAAGATTTTCTGAAAGACTATATTCATATAAACATTGGTGCCCTTGAACTGAGTGCAAACCACAACATTCTTCAGATTGTGGATGTGTGTCATGATGTAGAAAAGGATGAAAAACTTATTCATCTAATGGAAGAGATCATGAGTGAGAAGGAGAATAAAACCATTGTTTTTGTTGAGACCAAAAGAAGATGTGATGAGCTTACCAGAAAAATGAGGAGAGATGGGTGGCCTGCCATGGGTGTCCATGGTGACAAGAGTCAACAAGAGCGTGACTGGGTTCTAAATGAATTCAAACATGGAAAAGCTCCTATTCTGCTTGCTACAGATGTGGCCTCCAGAGGGCTAGATGTGGAAGATGTGAAATTTGTCATCAGTTATGACTACCCTAACTCCTCAGAGGATTATATTCATCGAATTGGAAGAACTGCTCACAGTACCAAAACAGGCACAGCATACACTTTCTTTACACCTAATAACATAAAGCAAGTGAGCGACCTTATCTCTGTGCTTCGTGAAGCTAATCAGGCAATTAATCCCAAGTTGCTTCAGTTGGTCGAAGACAGAGGTTCAGGTCGTTCCAGGGGTAGAGGAGGCATGAAGGATGACTGTGGGGACAGATACTCTGCGGGCAAAAGGGGTGGATTTAATACCTTTAGAGACAGGGAAAATTATGCAGAGGTTACTCTAGCCTGCTTAAAAGACAGTTTGGGGCAAAAACTCAGAATGATGTTTACAGTGCTACAAATTCCACCAATGGGAGCTTTGGAAGTAATTTTGTGTCTGCTGGTATACAGACCAGTTTTAGGACTGGTAATCCAACAGGGACTTACCAGAATGGTTATGATAGCACTTAGCAGTACAGAAGTAATGTTCCAAATATGCACCATGGTATGAATCAATAGGCATATGCATATCCTGCGACTGCAGCTGCACCTATGATTGGTTATCCAATGCCAACAGGATATTCTCAATAAGACTTTAGAAGTATATGTAAATGTATGTTTTTCATAATTGCTCTTTATATTGTGTGTTATCAGACAAGATGATAGTTATTTAAGAAACATGGGAATTGCAGAAATGACTGTAGTGCAGCAGTAATTATGGTGCACTTTTTCGCTATTTAAGTTGGATATTTCTCTGCATTCCTGAAACAATTTTTAGGGGTTTTTTTTGTACTAGAAAATGCAGGCAGTGTTTTCACAAAAGTAAATGCACAGTGATTTGAAATATAATAAATGAAGGCAATTTTTTTCAATCTTAAATTTTATCATATTGTTAAAAGATTTTCAAGAAATAATATAAACAAGATAATAGATACATAGCCTCCATTCCAAGAATAAAGTCTGTCAGAAGCATGAACTCTTGCACAAATGGATGGAAGGGATGTCAGGCCTAGGTGAGAGTGGTGATCTCTCCCCAACCCTTTAGGGCCTTTGGAGGTGGATGAGGGATGCTGCCTGCTAGCACCACACTGGAAGGTATTATCTGGTCCAGAACCCCCATTTCTATCTACTAGGAGCTAGGGGGAATAGCTAGACCAGAGACTTCGGGTCAGGGTTCAACAAACAGGAAGACCCAGTTCCTGAGGAAAAGAGAGTTCAAGGTTTGGGAAGAAGGCTGTCCTCTAAAGAAGACATTCTCTGCATTCAATGGCCCCACAGCAACAGAGCAGCTCCTTGCCTTCCACACCGCCCACCTCGTAGTTGTAGTCCCAAGTAAGTTCTGTCCCGGCCCGGATCCTTTTGCTGGCAAAAAGGCCACCCATGGGAAACGAAGATCATGGGTATCCACGAAGACATTCTGGACAAACAGGTTGGGGCTGCAGCTGTGGTTGAGGTAGCGTCCCAGATTGCCTTCAAGCTTGGCATCAATGATGTAGCAGGACTCCTCGCCATCGTAGAATTGGTGTGTGTTCTCACGAACAGGTGCACTCTCCCCCTTGTCCAAAGAAGCCGTGTTGGTTGATTTAATTGCAATCCCATGGGTTACTTTAAAAGCAAATCCTTGGGTGGATTTTACTGCCACTTGACGCTTCATTGGACCAGTCATGTTCTTCTTGTCCTCAAAGTCATCCCCTTCAGAGCCAGAGGAGATGGTCTGGATATCATCACTGTCAACCACCGTAGCTGAAGTCTGACCAGCAGTGGGCTTTCGGCTGGTCCCACTTTCCCCCTCACTTTCTGTGCTGCTGGACAGTGTCAGGACATCATCAGGGTTGGACTGAGCAGAAGCCAGGAGTCATCGGCTTTGATGCATGCTAGTCTTACTAGGTGGGCAGCGAAGTCCTTCAGGTTTCACAGGAGAAGGATTGTAACCATAGAGCTTTCAGTAACTACTGACATCTTGTTTCGGTTGTCAGGGTCCTCTTTCTTGGCCTGCTTGATGTCGCCCTTATCTTTGATGCCCAGTCCTGAGGTGGAGGCCTTCTCAGCCTCCATTTGGCTTCCCCCAGCCTGGCCCTCCCACCTTCATTAGTCTTGAAGGATGAATGGCTATCAGAGTCAGCAAAACCACCTTCACTGACACTATTGTAGCTCAACCATGAAGCCACCTTGTTCTTGGGTGTCTCTTCAGAGGAAGGTGGATTACAGCCACCTACAGGGATTGAGGGAGGAACAGGGTTATGTGGGGGTCCAAGATCTGGGGGGGCGGGAGTCCTTGGAAGCTGTCTCAGAGAGTCTGTTCTCTTTCTGGCCCTGGGTCTGCCTCTGGGTAGCATAGCTCCACCATACTGAACTGGTGCTGAAGTCCTCATCCTTACAGAAGTTATCATCTGAGCTATCGTCGTTAGACTCTTCAGGGTCCTCTGTACCACTGTTGCCATCTTCCTGGTCCTTCAAGTCTATGCCACTGCTGTCAGAGGAACAGGGCCATCACTCTCATATCCTTCTTTGAAGTTCTCCACATTCTTGATATGATCCAGATTTGCAAAGTACTCATCACCCATCTCCAGACCCTCTTTGTCTGCAAAGTCATCTGTCAGGATTTTGCCTGCATAAATACAGACAAAAGAGCCCTTGGCAATGTCATCCAAGCAGCGGATACCCCAGCCCTTGTTTTGTGTCTTGAATAGCTGTAGCCGAACTTTCAGTCCGTGTTGCACCAACCAGTTTGTGCACATGTTTGGGTCACATTTGCAGCATTTGTTACACTCATATACCCCTGTGGGCAGACACTCTTCTAATCTCTTGTACTGGTAGCCAGAGTTAGGGTTGATTTGGCCTCCTGGGGTACAGGCTGTAGCCTGGATAGTTAGCTGATGGCAGGCACACTTGGACTTGTCCCGACACCCATCCTTGCAGTCACAGCCAACCAGAAATTCAGGGCCTATGTTAATGAAAACACCCTTGCCCAGGATACGTTCCTTGCTGTAGGCCACCTGGGCTGGAGGGGTTGTGTCAATTTCATTAACACAGGATAGGAGAATATCCTCCTTCCCATAGGTGATGTCTAAAATATAGTAAAAAGGCTTATAGGGCTGAAACTTGTGGTCCACAAGAACATATGGATCCAAACAGAACATCTCCAGGAAGAGGAAGTCACAGTCAGTCTCAAAAAGGTAGCGTTCGATCTCCTGCATTGTCCGAAGGCACAGACCACAAGGTGTCTCATAGATAACATGAAAGCCCATCTTGCGGTTAACTCGATGCCGGGCTGTCATCCGCCGAAAGTCAAATAGTAATGGGACCAGCAGAGGGTTCTTGCCCCGGTACTGCTCATTCCTCATAGGTCTGATTAGAGACAGACAGGTATAGCTGCAGACATGAGGTAAGTAGAAAAGCTTGTCCATGGGAGCACAGTAGGAGGGCTCTGCTGGAGCCCGCTCCAGCATGCCATGGAAGGCTGGGGGTGCTGGGGCTGCTGAGGGTCCTGGGGCAGAGGCTGTGGAGTCTAAAGGTGATCTGTATGTCTGGTTGATCCCAGGTTTTCCACCAGAGAGATTTTCACTGAGTGCAGGAGAGGTAGGGGAGGAAGGACCAGAGCCCACAGATCCTGGTCGGAAGGATGTGCTCTCTTTGGCTACCTGCTTCTGTGACTGGGCAAGCTGGCTTTCCAAACTTTCACTGTCACCTGCTTGTGGGGATAGAGGTGGAGCAGGTGGGAAAGATGGGGCAGGTGGAGCTGTAGGCTGTGGGGGTTCCACTGGCTTGAACTGGGTTCCAGTACCAGTCAGATCCTGTGTGTACTGGACAACAGGGCCTTTGCTCCTCACAGCACCCATGTTTGGACATATCCTGAACTGTCCTCCTTACTTCTTCTCCAGTGCAGAGGCTGAGGATGTTTTCATGCAGAACATGGGCTCCAGCCATGTAGAGCCTCAATAGATCCACTCACATCTTTTGTCATCCAGGAAGAGGATCCTGACTCTTTATTAAGAGAGGAAGGAAGTAATTGAAAGCAGGTCAGAGCTGCAGATGTTGAAGGTGAGAAAACTCTTGGTGATGATAAATTTCAGGGTATGGCAATGTGTATGGTGACTGAAGTGCAGAGGAAATACACTTGGTTGGAATTAAGAGGGATAGACAAAGGGAGCAATAAGGATAAAAATTGTGATCCAATGGCCATGGCATTTTTAGAAAATAGAGAAGTATCCTGGTGACAGGAATGAGAGAAGGAGAAAAATATAATATCAGAAAACAATAAGGAGTTCTTTCAACAAATAAATTCAATATAAATCTACACTTGCTTTTAAAGATACCACATTTGAAATACTACAAAGTTATCCAAAAAAGTAGATAGAAAATTTATGTAAAATATTCCTAATTCATCATATTATATTCACTGCTGTAAGCATTTAAACTTTAATATTGTAATTTTTTGGTATACTATGCATATTTAGTAGTGCAAAAGAGTGACTTTTTTGTAGTTTTTTTACACAACTATCCAAGAAATATTGATAATTAAAATAAGTGCTCAGGGGCCTTCTAAGTTTTCACTTACTAGCTATGGACCAAGATGTTAGATTTACTTACTAGAGGAGCTTTCAGTGCCTGAAGTTGCTTAGAATATATGCCTCAAATACTTAAATGTCTCCTCTCCTTTATCAATGACTTCACACCTTTTTGTATACTTCAAAATTTAACTCACGTGCATGTAAGTGCTAGAAGTAGATCAGCTGACATCACCACAGATGGGTGGGGAAAGAGGTTTACAAGAAAGCATGTAGGTTCTAAGGATTTTTAAAAAATAAAAAAAAGTTTTCTCTTTAATTTGTCTTCAGAAAATTCACAAATAATGTGAACTTAAGGAACAAGTAAAACAGTACAAAGGAAAATAAAGGGAAAATTAAATTAATAATTTAATTTCCTTTAATAATTATCAAAATAATAATTTATTTCAAAATTCTCTATTTTTAACAATTTATTTTATCCAGGGATATACAAAGGTATTTCTACTAGGAAAATGTTAATTACAAAATAGTTTCATCAAAAATTATGTATAATTAACATTTATTATAATTTTTGAAAAGGTAACATTTTAATTGACAAGTAGATTCTACTTGTTATAAATAAATGTTATATACATGTCTCTAATTTTTTAGTTTAATGAAAATTTAAAGCACTTTTGTCTCAGTAGGCATTTTATACATGACATAAGTCATAATATTAAGATTGGTCTCAAGGAAATTTTTGGAAAATTGATCTCTTGAATTATATTTGTGCCACTATAATCTCATGGGGAAGATCTCTAAAAAGTAATTAAGAATCAAAAGCCAAATTGACACATTTTAAAAATATACATTTTCTTTTCCATATCCCCATTTCATATGAGATAAATTAATATTTTTTACCCTAAATCACACCACTTAAAAAGTTTTTATATTCAGGGTTATAGAATACATCTGTTACAAACAGATATGCTTAAATAATCAAACGAGCTGTAAACAGCTGTTGAAGGACTAGCTTCTTTGGGATTCAGTAGAGATTCTGATCTCCTTGCCAAGCATGTGTGGACATTTCTTTCGACAATTAAAGGGCATTAAAGAAAGAACAACAACTATGGTCACTTACACATTTACAGTAATCTAAAATAAAGAATCCTAATATCTAGATCAAAATTTAATCATAGAATACTCTTCACAGAAATAGTTTAAATTTACTTTTGTTTGTATATGAGATAATAACTTTCTTTACAGGATTTTGTATTGATAAATTGTCACCAGTAGTATCAAATCGAGTTTTAAATTTGACTCATTTGTTATGCCACTATTTTAAATAAAATTTTTGAGAACATATTAGAATTTTTAAATTGGGAAGATAGTATATTTTTCATATATCCAACATAATATCTCCTGTATTAATCTTACATTAATACTGGACATTTTTGGCTGGGTGAGATGGCTCATACCTGTAATCCCAGCACTTTGGGAGGCCGAGGTGGGTGGATCACTAGGTCAGGAGTTTGAGATCAGATTGGCCAACATGGTGAAACCCCCTCTCTACTAAAAATATAAGAAATTGTTGGGTGTGGTGGCACCTGCCTGTAATCCCAGCTACTCAGGAGTCTGAGGCGGGAGAATTTTTGGAACCCGGGAGACAGACATTGCGCCACTGCACTCCAGCACAGGTGATAGAGCAAGACTCTGCCCCCCACCCAAAAAAAATGTACATTTTCTACAACTAAGGAACCAATATTGGTAAGTCATTAAGTCCATACTTTTTTCACAGTTTTTAGTTTCTTTTTTTTTAATGTCCTTTTTACATTACACTTATTACACTTCCTTAGCCTACTCTTGACTGTAACTGTTTCTCAAGTTGTTTTGCTTTTGATGACCTTGACAGTTTGAAGATTAGTCAAATATATTTTAGGATGCCACTCTATTGGAATTTGTCTGATTTGTTTCCCTGATTAGATTCACTTATGGGTTTTGAGGGAAAAAAAATATTGTAAAGTGCCATTTTAATCAAATCATATCAGGGTACATGGTACCAACACCATTGATGGCTGTGATTCGAGGAAGGGACTTTAAAGTTTCTCCAATGTAAAATGACTCTGCTGTCCCCTTTCTATATTGTGTAACTTGGAAAGAAGTTGCTTTGTGCAACACACACATAATAGAGTTATGCCTTTCATCCATGAGATCAGAGTAACAATAGATATTATTTGAATTTCTTCTGCACAGGAGATTTGTTTCTTCTTTGCCATTTATGAATGTATTCGATCATTTATTTATGTCAGTATAAACTCATGGCTATTTGTTTTATACTTTAGGTTATAACTCAATGCCACTTCACTGTTCCAGCTTTCATCCTTAGGAGCTCTTGCAGTTTGTCCCCATAACACTTTGAAATATGTCCATAGTGTGTTTGTGTGTGCCATTTTCTTACTTTAAGGTATTAGATGTTTCAGATTCATTTAGTTTTCAAACTCATTAATATGCTTTATTTACTTAGATCTTATATGATTTATATCTTTAGGATTTCATAATTTATACCTTTAATATTTCATAATTTTGGTGTTATTTTAGTTGTCATAGTTATATGTATATTTATATATAATAGTTAACCTATTTTAGTGGTACATGTGATATTTTGATACCTGTATACAAAGTGTAACAATCCAGTGAGGGTATTAGAATATCCATCACCTAAAACATATATCTTTTCTTTCTCTTGTGATTATCACAATTATCTTCTAGCTATTTAGAAATATAGAATACATTGTCGTTTACTACAATTACCTTCTGTATTACTTGATACTGAAACTTATTCCTTCTACCAGTATTTTCATACCCTTTAAAAAAACTTCTCTTTATCCCTCTTCCTCCTTTCCCTTCCCACTTTCTGATGACCACTATTCTACCTTCTACAGTCATAAAATTCACTTTTGTGGCTCCTACACAAGAGTCAGAACATGCAGTATTTGTCTTTCTGTGACTGACTTAATTCACTTAGGATAATGACCTCTAGGTCCATCCATGCTGCTACAAATGGAACAATTTCAATTTTTATGACCAAATAATACTTCATTGTGCATGTACACGATTTTTCTTTACCCATTTATTCCTTGAGGGAATACATAGGTTAGCTTTGTGTCTTGCATATTGAGAATACTGCTTGAATGGATATGGAAGTGTAGATGTCTCTTCAATATACTGATTTCTTTTTTTGGGGATATAAACCTGGCAGTGTGATTGCTGGATTATAATTTCAAATTCCAATAGTTCATTGCTGGTTCATAGGAAATAAATTCAGTTTTGTATATTATCTTGTATCCTGAAACTTTACTATACTTGCTTATTATTTTCAGGAGTTTTTTTGATAGATATTTTGGAATTTCTTGGGAATTCTACAAAGCGAATGATGTCACCATAGAACAAACACAAGGATTAAAAAAAATTACCAACTCTGTATACATTTTATTTTTATTTCTTGTTCTATTGCATTATCTAAAACTTCTAGCATGGTGCTTAACAGGAGTGTGAAAGAGAACATCCTTGCTTAGTCCCAAGTCTGTGGCTAAGCATCCAATTTCTCACCATTAACTATGATGTTAGGTCTAAACTTCTTGTACGCATTCTTTGTTACATTGAGGATATTCCCTAACAG
Organism: Leontopithecus rosalia; assembly: GCA_028533165.1. Classification (NCBI taxonomy): domain Eukaryota; kingdom Metazoa; phylum Chordata; class Mammalia; order Primates; family Cebidae; genus Leontopithecus; species Leontopithecus rosalia. The sequence continues at coordinate 28,078,801 of CM052649.1, read as the reverse complement.
TAATAGTTTCCTGATATATATATATATATATACACACACACACACGCACACACACACACATATATACATATACATACACATATATATGTATATATGTATATATACACACATAATTATATTCATATATGATATATAACATAATATATAATATAAATATTATACAAATATGTAATACAAAAAGTTTTCATCTGAAAATATATACATATGCACATATATGTATAAATGTGTATGTATTATGTATATATACAATTAAATTGAGGGTAATATTCATGTGGCTCCTACACACACATGCACACACATGTATACAGCTTTTGTGATAAATGATTCAAACATACTTATTTGAAGTGTACACTTCAATGGCCTTTAGTGTATTCACAGAGTTTTACAACCATCACCACTATCAATATTAGTACACTTTAATTATAGCAGAAATAATCCTCTTAACCTTTAGATATCACCCCCATCGCCTATCTGTCCCATCTCATCTACTGAGCTACTTTCTGCTTGTACGGATTTCCCTGTTCTACACATTTCAAATAAATGGAAACATACCATATGTTATCTTTTGTGTCTAGATTATTTTTCTTAGCATAATGTTTTCAGGGCTTAACTATTTTGTGGCATATATTAGTATTTAATCACTTTTTATGACTGAATAATATTCCGTTTTGTGGATATAATACTATCCATTCATCAGATGGTGATCACTGGGTTGTTCCACCTTTGTCTCTCATGAATATTCTTCTTATATAAACATTCATGCACAAGGTTTGGTTTGAACATACATATGCCTTTATTTCTTTTCTATGTAGACTTAGAACTGCTGGATCTTATAAAAACTCTATTATGATAGAGTCTAATTGTTTGAACATGTTGAATTTGTTCATGATTTAACTCTTGACTTGCCTGTTGTTGCTGTACAGAAATGCTAGCAAATTTTGCACAGTCATTTTGTATCCTGAGACTTTTTCTGAAGTTGCTTATCAGCTTAAGAAGTTTTTGGGCCAAGACAGTGGGGTTTTCTAGATGGAGAATCATGTCATCTGCAAAAAAAAAAAGACAGTTTGACTTCCTTTCTTTCTATTTGAATACCCTGTACTTCCTTATCTTGCTGGATTGCCTTGGCCAGAACTTCCAGAACTACTTTTACTAGGAGTGGTGAGAGAGAGCAATGAACCTAGAATTCCTAGGTCACTTTCCCAAGTGACAGCATCATTTAGCATTCCTACCAGTGGTGTGTAAGGGATCAGGTTTATCCACATTCTTGCCAAAACTTTTATCAGACTTTTTATTTCAGTGTTTCTGGTAACTACTTACTTGTATTTTTTGTTTGATACTATTATATCCATCTACCTGCATTACTCATAATTCCTATTTGATCAATGCCAAGTAAATTAAATATATTAGCATTTTTATACTGCACATTTGTGGAGAGGCTTTCTATGCTTAATCTATGTCAGAGTTACATCAGCACATGATTCAGGACTGTGTGACCATGAGTAGAAACTCTTGTAAAAACTGAGAGACCAATTCTGCTGCTTCAGGTATCAGTTGTATTTTGTTTTGTTTTGTTTTGTTTTGTTTTTTTGAGACGGAGTTTCGCTCTTGTTACCCAGGCTGGAGTGCAATGGCATGATCTTGGCTCACCGCAACCTCCGCCTCCTGGGTTCAGGCAATTCTCCTGCCTCAGCCTCCTGAGTAGCTGGGATTACAGGCACACACCACCATGGCCAGCTAATTTGTTGTATTTTTAGTAGAGACGGGGTTTCACCATGTTGACCAGGATGGTCTCGATCTCTTGACCTCATGATCCACCCGCCTCAGCCTCCCAAAGTGCTGGGATTACAGGCTTGAGCCAATGCGCCCGGCCCAGTTGTATGTTTAAAATAAATATACCAGGATTGTATTTTGCATGTTATTCAAAATTGTTCAGTATTTAATTCTATAAGATACTGAGTGGGAATCAAAGTATCATATATACATAGAATTTATATTATCAATCAGTTTATGCTAACCAAAAATCAATTTCATATAGTTCATTTCTGTAGTAGAAATGAATGTGATACTGCCCAGTGGGGCGTCAAGGCTACGTTGACTATACATTGCACATAGAGGTCTAAGAACAAACTATGATTGACCCTTGAACAATGTAGGGATTAGTGGTACTAACTCCCTGCGCAGTTGAAAATCTGTATATAACTTTGACTCCCAAAACTAGTAACATAAATAGTTGATGAACACATGTTGTGTATGCTATATGTATTATATATTGTATTATTACAATAAAGCTAGGGAAAATAAAATGTTATTTAAAAATCATAAGGAATTATATTTACTTCTCATTAAGTGAAAGTGATTAACCAAGAGCAATTTTTATTAAGTAACCAGAATTGCAAAGTGTAATTTAATTTTGATTTTTTTTGTTTGTTTGTTTTTTTGAGACAGAGTCTCACTCTGTCACCAGGCACCAGGCTGGAGTGCAGTGGTGCCATCTCGGCTCACTGCAACCTCTGTCTTCCTGGTTCAAGCAAATCTCCTGCCTTAGCTTCCCAAGTAGCTGGGATTATTGGGATTACAGGCGTACGCCACCATGCTCAGGTAATTTTTGTATTTTAAGTAGACACAGGGTTTCACCATGTTGGCCAGGATGGTCTCGATCTCTCGACCTCCTGATTGGCCTGCCTCGGCCTCCCAAAGTGCTGGGATTACAGGCATGATTACAGGCGTGCTCAGCCTAGTTTTGAAATTTTTAAGAAACATAAAATGTAATTTGTATGCATTACTAATTGTTGAAATCAATAAAACAGTTATATTTTCATATTCTCTGTTATTATTTTTCTTGGCCCTTCATTTCCTAGCTGAACTTTTTCTAAATAAATCAACTGGTATTGATCATTTTCTCCATCACATGCCTTCAGCTCCTACAATTAACAAGCCATATTTAAAAGCATCCACTACTCCCTTTTTCTTGAAAAATTGTCTGTTCTTGCTTTTATTGAGACCATATTTGCTGAGTTCTTTCTCAACTATTTTTACTCATGTCAGTGTACTTCTCTGTGTCTAAAGGCTTTTAATTGTTTGCATTCTAATGTTTCCACCCTCTTCTTACTAAGATGAAATTCATATTAACAACACAGACTGGCCGGGCATGGTGGCTCACGCCTATAATCCCAGCTCTTTGGGAGGCCAAGGCAGGAGGACCACAAGGTCAAGAGATCGAGACCATCCTGGTCAACATGGTGAAAAAAATTAGCTGGGCATGGTGGTGCAGGCCTGTAGTCCCAGATACTCAGAAGGCTGAGGCAGGAGAATTGCTTGTACCTAGGAGGTGGAGGTTGCAGTGAGCAGAGATCATGCCATTGCAGTCCAGACTGCATAGCAAAAGCGAAACTCCATCTAAAAAAAAAAAATTTTTTTTGTAAATAAGCATAGAAAATATAATCGAGATTATGGTGGAAAGGTTTAGAGAAGTCATACAGATATATTTAAAAAAATAATATAGTTATTAAAATGAAAATTATAGCTGAGAGTCAGAGAAGACACAGCATAAAACAACTGTGTTAGAATAGATCCCAGTAAACTCGTGAAAATGTAAAACAGAACAGCAATGAAATAGCAAACATATTTCTAAAATAAGAAATAAACTAATTCTACATGATACCAAAGAGTTTTAAAAAAGGGAAACAGAATTATCCATACTAAGATTTATTATAGTGAGATTATTGAACTTCAATGTTCTTAAAAAATATTATGACCAAATAGCACTCAGATTTCTTAACAAACGTAATAAATAGTTCTTCAACATTATGAGGAAAAGTGTAAAACAAGAAATTTAAAAAACAAGGTCTACAGATAGACTTTCAAATATTCATGAAGTTAGTATTATTGTTACATATGAATCATATTTTGAAGGGAAGAAGGGAATCACTGAATGATCCAACATAGGACCAGAAAAAAATTTGACTTGATAGTTTACTTCTACCTTGAAATTGATTTAATACTCATGTTGAATCAATATAGAAGTTGCCAAAAGAGTTGTATAATGTTATAATCTCTGATAATATAGAGTATCAATATCCAAAACTGAGAGGCAGAATTAAAGACAATAGTGGACATTCTGTTGTTTAAAACTAATCTTTCATAACAGGAGTTAAACAATGGAAAACATTACCTGTATCTTTTAAGTTAATTTTATAACCTTTCTAAAATTAAGGCCTGTATGAAATTAAGAAAGTAATAAAAAATTACTTATCTGAAAATTTGCCAATTTTGAAGAGTGGTAATATAATTAGAAATGGTAAGTCAGGACATACGAAGATGTGAAAAGAAATACATACATTTAAGAAATAAGAAATCAAATCAGCAGAGCTTCATAATTGGTTTCGAGGAAATCAGAAAATAGAAAAGTTGTATTTAAAGATGAAACCCAGGATGGTTGTTGCAACATAAACTAGGATACAGAAAAGAAGAAATACAGATTTGTGTGGGGAGATGATAAGCTGAGATTTTAATATGTTAGGCTGGAGGTATTTGGGATACATTCAGGTGACAATTCAAACTGCAACACTATGAATTGGATTTCACAAGAGAGTTGGCACAAACACGGGGTTGGAATTTCACTTCATACAGTTATTACAGCTAAATGACTTGATGGAGTCATCCAAGGATGGTGAGTAGGAAAAAGTGGAAGTTATCCACAAACATCAGGGACAACAATACATGAATGATGGGCAGAAAGTGAGGCTTGTACTAAAAAGAAGCCAGGAGAAGAGATCATAGGAAGGCTTGGTAGTGAGCGATATACAATCAGTTTGAAAAATAGAAGGGATTCCTGCATGGCTAAAGGTGAAATTCAAATTGCATATATAAAATGGAAAATTGAAATCTAAATGACTTACGGTTTTTAATCTCAGAGAAATTGATAGCCGGAATACCTTGGGTTAATGAGTTATTCTGTAGAAAGGAGAATATTGGGCTGAGAAATTATTATCTATAAATCCCAGTTAGAGGAAATAGAAATGTTATTGCTTTATTCTTCAAAAGAATGGCATAATGGAACCCAATCGGAAAATTGGCCAAGTAAGGTATTGAAATATATTAAAATTATGACATAAGCATTTTTAAACCAAAGATACTTGACTCCAGGGAGAATTTCATTATTTTTCATTCATTATTGTTTTAAATTTTGTGTTTTGTTGTAGCTGTTGTTTCCTTCTGGTTATAACTACTGGTTTTAATTTCTAAATATTTAATATAAACATTTTAGGATACAATTCTTCTCTGTTGTACTTTATTAGTCTATGGTGTGTTTTTTTAAATTGGCAGCATGAATGTATAGTGTGTTACATTTCTATATACAGTGATGTATGTTATTATATGAATATACATCATTTTCATGGAAGAAAGAAAATAATTTTATATAATCTCATCTCTTCTTTTAAAAGCCAGGTCATTCTTTCTTAAGCTCTGGTATTAGGTGTTGTAGAAAAATCCATAATTTTTACAGTTAGATTTTATATTTTCTTCTCCATCCTATTCATGTAACTTCTTTTATCACTCAGTAGTTTAAATGTAGTTTAACTTTTTACATTAATGCTTCAGAATATGAAAAGCAGGATATAGATTAAGAAAGGTTAGCTCTTTGAATTAAATAAAATTAAGTCAGGAACAAAATCGTAAATCTTCCATGGTGGTTGAATACAGAGTGCTTAACTTTGTATTAATTTGCAGACATAATTTAAAAAAATGCTTCTCCCAGAAACAGATATACATTTTAAAATAATGTAAGACTTTTTCCTAGTTTATATGCAGATTTAAAAAATTTTAAGAATGTTCTTCTAATTTTTGGATAAAATTTGTTTTTATGTGATTTATTATAATTTTTAAGTTATAGTTTTAAAATAAGTGATCTTAAGTAAACTGGTCCAGTAGGAAGTGGATCTCAGGAAAGAGTTAATTATTTTGTACCAAAAATCTTTGAGAATGCACCATCTCTCCTTTTTCAGTCTCTTTTTCCTTTATTTTCTGTTTTATAACATGTTTTTTTTAATTTCTCAATTCTAATAAACAGGAAGAATGATGTCAGAACCTGTTTTAGTCTATTTCTCCACTACTAATCCCTAGTAAAGAGAGAATGTGGACATCTTAGCTTGATTACGCTTAACGTTTCTGGTTCCCTCAACTAAGCCAGGGGTTATCGAGGTGCCACACAAACTCAGCTATTGCACAATCCACAGGTATAAATCAGAGACTTGCTCCTCAGAAATAGTAGACTCTTCCAGAGCTGAGCCGATACTACCAACGCTTACTGATATTCATGAGACAAACAGACTTTTTGGTAGGAATCCTCACTAGGGTTTTGAAATTGTTTATCCTTTTACCTTAGAAGTTAAAATAACCCTAGAAGAAAATCTAGGCAAAACCATTCAGGACATAGGAGTAGGCAAGGACTTCATGAGCAAAACACCAACAAAAGCCAAAATAGACAAATGGGACCTAATCAAACTCCACAGCTTCTGCACGGCAAAAGAAACA
>CM052649.1:28047263-28071767 GCA_028533165.1 Leontopithecus rosalia | reverse complement strand
AAACACCGTATATACTCACTCATAGGCGGGTGATGAACAATGAGAACACATGGACACAGGGAGGGGAGCACCACACACTGAGGTCTATTGGGGGAAATAGGAGAGGGACAGCGGGGGGGGGGGAGTGGGGGAGGGATGGCATGGGGAGAAATGCCAAATATGGGTGAGGGGGCAGAAGGCAGCAAAACACACTGCCACGTGTGTACCTATGCAACTATCTTGCATGTTCTGCACATGTACCCCAAAACCTAAAATGCAATAAAAATTAAAAAAAAAAAAGAAGTTAAAATAACAATTTTTAAAAATGTGTTTATGTCATCTCTGATTTATTTCAGCAGTGGTTTGCAGTTCTCCTTGAGCAGGTCCTTCCCTTCTCTTGTTAGCTGTATTCCTAGGTATTTTATTCTTCTTCTTTATTTTTTATTTATTTTTTATTTTTTTGAGACGGAGTTTTGCTCTTGTTACCCAGGCTGGAGTGCAATGGCGCGACCTCGGCTCACTGCAACCTCCGCCTCCTGGGTTCAGGCAATTCTCCTGCCTTCTTTTTGTGGCAATTGTGAATGGAAGTTTGTTCATGATTTGGCTCTTGACTTGCCTGTTGTTGCTGTGTAGGAATGCTAGGAACGTTTGCACAGTGATTTTGTATCCTGAGACTTTTCCTGAAGTTGCTTATCAGCTTAAGAAGTTTTTGGGTCAAGACGGGATTTTCTAGATAGAGAATCATGTCATCTACAAAAAACGACAGTTTGACTTCCTTTCTTCCTATTTGAATACCCTTTATTTCTTTCTCTTGCCTGATTACCTTGGCCATAACTTCCAGAAGTATGTTTACCAGGGGTAGTTAGAGAGGGCAAACTTGTCTTGTGCTAGTTTTCAAGGGGAATGCTTCCGACTTTTGTCCATTCAGCATGATATTGGCTGTGTGTTTGCCATATGTGGCAAGCACATTATTATTTTGAGGTATGTCCCTTTAAAACCTACTTTATTGACAGGTTTTAACATGGGGGTATGTTGAATTTTATGGAAGGTCTTTTCTGTATCTATTTTGATAATCATGTGGCTTTTGTCTTTATATATGTTTGTGTGATTAATCACATTTATTGATTTGCATATGTTGAACCAAACTTGCATCCCAGCGATGATGCCTATTTGGTCATGGTGGATAAGATTTTGGTCTGCTGCTAGATTCTGTTTGCCAGTATTTTGTTGAGGATTTGCATCCATGTTAATCAAGGATATTGGCCAGAAGTTTTCTTTTTCTGTTTTATAACTATCAGGTTTCAGTATCAGAATGATGTTTACCTCATAAAATAAGTTAGGGAGGAGTCTCTCCTTTTCAATTTTTTGGAATAGTTTTAGTCGAAATGGTGCCAGTTCTTCTTCATACCTCTGATAAAATTCAGCTATGAATGCATCTGGTTCTGGGCTTTTATTTTTCTTGGTAGACTACTTATTGCTGCCTAAATTTCAGAACTTGTTTTGGTCTATTCAGGAATTCAATTTCTTCCTGCTTCAGTCTTGGGAGAGCACATGTGTCCAGGAATTTATCCATTTCTTCTAGACTTTCTAGTTTATGTGCACAAAAATATTCATAGTAGCCTTTAAATTTTATTTTGTATTTTTGTGGGATCAGTGGTGATAGTCCCCTTATAATTTCTGATTGTATTTATTTGAATTTTCTCTCTTTTCTTCTTTATTATACTAGCTAAGGGTATATTTTATTATCTTTTTCAAAAAAATAGCTCCTGGATTCCATGAATTTTTGAAGGGTATTTTCTGCCTCTGTCTCCTTCAGTTCAGCTCTGTTCTTGGTTATTTCTTGTCTTCTGCTATTTTTGTGGTTTGTTTGCTCTTGGTTCTCTACTTATTTTAGTTGTGATGTTTGGCTGTTAACTTGAGCTCATTCCAGCTTTTTGATGTGGACATTCAGTGCTATAAATTTTCCTCTTAATTATGCTGTAGTTGAGTCCCAGAGATCCTGGTATGTTGTCTCTTTGTTCCCACTAGTTTCAATTAACTTCTCAATTTTTGCCTTAATTTTATTATTAAGAGTCATGGATAGAATCACTATTATGAAAAGGATCATACTACCCAAAGCAATGTATAGATTCAATAATATTCCCATTAATCTATCATTGACATTATTTACAGAATTAGAAAAAAAACTATCTTAAATTAATATGGAACCAAGATAAGAGTATGAATAGAGAAGGCAATTCTAAGCAATAAACAAAAAGCTGGAGGCATCACATTACCTGACTTCAAACTATACTACAAGCCTATAGTAACCAAAACAGCATGGTATTGATACAAAAGCAGACATATAGATCAATGGAACAGAATAGATAACCCATATAAAGACTGCACAACTACAATAATCTGATCTTTGACATACCTGGCAAAAACAAGCAATGAGAAAAGACTCCCTATTTAGTAAATTGTGCTGGGATAACTGATCAGCCATATGCAGAAAATTTAAATTGGACAGTTTTCTTACACCATACATAAATTAACTCATGATGGATTAAAGACTTAAATGGAGAACCTAAAATTACAAAAACCCTAGAAGAAAATCTGGGCAATACCATTCAAGACAAAGGCACTGGCAAATATTTCATGATAAAGGCACCAAAAGCAATTTCAACAAAGCAAAAGTTGACAAATGGATCTTATTAAAGAGTTTCTGTGAGAAAAAGAAACTACCATTAGAGTGAACAGACAACCTATAGAATGGGAGAAAATTTATGTAACCTATTTATCTGAAAAAGGTCTAACATGCATCATCTTCAAGGAATTTAAATAAATTTACAAGAAAAAACAACCCCATTAAAAAGTGGGTAAAGACATGAACAGATATTTCTCAAAAGAAGACATGCATGCTGCCAACAAACATCTGAAAACTAGCTCAACATCATTGATTATTAGAGAAATGCAAATCATAACCACAAGAAGACCATCTCACACTAGTGAGAATGGCTAAAACAAAGTCAAAAACAACAGATGCTGGTGAGGTTGTGGAGAAAAGAAACCCTTATGGGAATATAAATTAGTTCAACCATTGTGGAAGACAGTGTGGCAATTCTTCAAAGACCTAGAAGCAGAAATACCGATTGACCCAGCAATCCCATTACTGGGTATATACCAAAAGGAATATAAATCATTCTATTACCAACATACATGCACACATATGTTCATTGCAAACACTATTCACAATAACAAAGATATGGCATCAACCTAAAAGCCAATCAATGATAGATCAGATAAAGAAAATGTGGTACATATACATCATGGGATACTATGCAGCCATAAAAAGAATGATATCCTGTCTTTTGCAGATACATGGATGGAATTGGAGGCCATTATCCTCAGCTAACTAATGCAGGAACAGAAAACCAAATACCGTATGTTCACACTTATAAGGGAGAGCTAAATGATGAAGATACATGGACATATGGCTGGGAGCAACACGTACTGGAGGCTGTCAGAGGGTAGAGAGGGAGGAATGAGAGCATCAGAAAGAACACCTAACACATGCTGGGCTTAATACCTAGGTGATGGGATGGTCTGTGCAGCAAACTATAGGGAGCCAGCCCTACATCACCCATGGGTAACTAGTTAAGTGGCAACAAAGTAATGAGAAAAAGATTAAGAAAGAAAGTGGGACCAGGGGGCCTTCACTTCATTACCCTGGAGGAAACAGTGAAGGTCCTGCACTCTGATCATCCACACTATTTATTGATTACAATCACTTTGAGCTATAGGGTAGGGGTGGAGTGATGGTGGAGTGAATTGGTGAGCTGGAAGTGAATCAGTGAGCCAAAAGTGGTGTGTCATCCTGATGAATGATGACAGTGGCAGTTTGGGAGTTTCACAAAACAAGAACATGTGGTTATCTTTAGCCTATTATCTACGTGCAGCTGATGGAACATGGGCCTTCCAAGGAGCCTACAAATCTGACTACATCAAAGTGCTATGAAGAGGTTTTACGTCCTTCAGCACAATGTTTATGGTAACAGAGCCGAGGTCACCCTGCACCAGAACACGAGGCATGGAGAGGCCTTCCTCCTCAGAGGCCTCTTGCGGCCTTTTGCAGTTTGTTGTTCCTTGTTTATATTACTCATAACCAATTTTTGTAGGCACTCTCTAAGTTCTTTCTCCTTTGCTGCTTTTCCCAACAGCAAACCACCATGGCACACATTTACCTATGTAACAAACCTGCAAAATTTAAAAAATAAATAATAAAATAACATTGGTTTTCCACAACTTTACTCATTTGCACACACTTCTCTCTTTACCTGTGATGTTCTTTTACAATTATTTTAATTCTAGTCCATCAGTTGCTTCCCCTGTCATTTCCTAATCCCCAAAACCCTAAGTTAGGTACTACTGGTCCTGCCCCGGCCTCTCATTTGCTCTATTCCTATGTAATGCATTGAGTTTCTCCATCATACAGTATGTAATTTTCAGTACAGTCGATTACTTACCATTTCTTTCCTCACTCACTATCCCCAGTGCTTCATTCTTTTTCATTCTTTTAAAAAATAAAATTGTCACTGATAAAATATTCTTGTATTCAATTTTAAGACATAGATTAATGCTTAAATAGGCTCTCATGAGATGCCATAGATTTTTTCTGTATAAGTATTATTAATCTATATGGTGACATGTGTAATACATGTAGAAAATCAGAGCAGAAAAATATCATGCACTTTAAATAATCAAAATATATCAAATTTAAACTACTCTAATATAATTTCAACCACAAATAAAAGGAAGTTTCTTCCATTCAAAAGGATAGTAGCTTCTGTCATCTTCCTCATAATGAAAGAACCCAAAGGAACTAGAAAAACGTACCCCAAAAGAAAAAAAGTTATTTAGATATTATATAAAACTTAAGTAGTCTTAAACTACTCCATTAATTCTGTTCACTAATGTTGAAAAATATGATATCAAAATTCAAATTCAATAAATATGGTATGCTATCTTTTGTGCATAAATTTTAATAAATCATATATATGCTTCATATATATATCTATATGTGTCTGTATTTTCTATCACTCCAATCTAAGTCAATCTAATCTAACCCAATAATCTAATCATCTGATCTGATCTAATCTGATCTAATGAGAGGTGTTCCACCCTCCTCCAGCTTTTATTTCCCTTGGCCATAGTGACTGTCAATAGCTCAGGCAGTGCTTATTTCACCTGCACCTGCCTCTCCCAAGGATCATAATGAGCATGGAACAAAAGTGAGAACCATATGTTATTGTTTTTAAATGTAACTAAGTTGTGCCATGTGTTTTTTGCTACAATGTAACTTAGAGTATATTGACAATTTCCAGCTGATTTATATAATGTGTTTTATTATTTCTTATAATAATTTTGGAATTTTTTACTCATAAATAATAGAGGTACACACATTATCATACTTTAATCTTTGTTACCTTTGCAATCAAAGCAGAAGAAATTGTGCTGTAATAATATTACTCCTTTCATTTACTTTGCAATTTATCTTATACTGAAATATAACATTCCTATAGTGGAATAGTTGTAACAAAGCACTCTTGTCAGAGCTAAAGATGAAATGATGTTACCTTATGAAACAAGGACTCTTTTGTATATCTGACATGAAAGGTGATTTATTACTTCATATATGAGACCTTACACTTCAATTAGAACTTAAAATCCAAAAAATATTCATTCATTTAAAATATTTATTAATTATAAATGAGCACAGACAAAAAATGGGCAAAATCTTTTTTCTTAAGCAATGTATACTCTATTGGAATCAGGCAGATGATTCAGAATAAATGACTTAAATAAAATTATTATGAAATAAAATGAAGCAAGTGGGAAGACTGTGGAATCTGGGGATTAAAGATGGACATTCAGCTTTACACTGTACATAAAGGGATGGTTTCACGGAGAAGATGAAATTTGGTCAGTATCTTAGAGTGGTGGAGCTATCCAGGTCTCTGAAGAAAGAGCTTTCTAAGTACCTGGACTGGCAAGAGCAGAGACCAGTAGGCTGGAACATACGTAGTGGTGGGGACAGCAAGAAGTCCAGTACAGCTGGAAGAGGGAGACCAGTAGGACAGTAATCAAAAATGGGGACTTTCAGAGGCAACTGCAGGTCAGATCCTGGAGGCATTACTCGGTTGTTTTGATAAAATAGATTTAATTATCTGTAAGACAGAAAATTAATGGAGGGCTGGAGAATTATGAAAGAATAACTCTAATTGCTGGTGTTGAGTAGAATGTCAGGAGGTAAAGGCCTAAGAGGTAGATCTCAGGAAGATTACTACAGTGGCTTGGACAAGGTGCTAACTGTGGACATGGTAAGAAGTGTTGAATTGTTTATCTATTTTGAATAAAGAACCATCAGTATTTGCTGATAGATTGAAAGTAGAACTTGAAAATTGAGAGGAATTGAACATAAGGTATTCATTAACTGAGATAGGAAACAGGATGTGAGGAAACGGGTGTGACAATGAAACATCATCTTGTCCTAACTGCTCCATCGATAACTTTTCTGATTGATGCCTTCAGTACAGGTGTAGCTTAGTGAACCTAGATGAGTAGAGCATGTGGTTCCATTTGAATGAACATGGGCAGGACCAGAAACGGGAAGCTACTATAGATAATCTTTTCATACGACTCTTCCAGGTCTCTTCAAGGTATCACCAGCCACCCAGGATGCTGCCAAATCTGCTTGATTCCACTGCTAATTATCTTGCCTTTCTACGTTGATCCACCTCCTACTGACATTAGTTTCTAGTTACGAATAATGGTGAAGAGCTCCTTGTTTTGAATTCACTATCTGCCTGTTTTTTAAACTGCAGTTTATGTTTCCTCTTTTAGAATAAAATAAATACCAAATGAATTAAATATTTATCATGCATGAATAAAGCTACAGATGTGTTAAAAGAAAATGCAATTTTAATATTTCTATTAGATTTGAAGTGAGAGAGTATAATAACATGTAATGAAAAGGGTAGGTAACAGTACCTATAAATTTTCATTTAAAAAACAAACCTGGCCAGGGGCGGTGGCTCAAGTCTGTAATCCCAGCACTTTGGATCACGAGGTCAAGAGATCCAGACCATCCTGGTCAACATGGTGAAACCCCATCTCTACCATAAATACAAAAAATTAGCTGGGCATGCTGGCGCGTGCCTGTAATCCCAGCTACTCAGGAGGCTGAGGCAGGAGAATTGCCTGAACCCAGGAGTAGGAGGTTGCGGTGAGCCGAGATCACGCTGTAGCACTCTAGCCTGGGTAACAAGAGTGAAACTCTGTCTCAAATAAATAAATAAATAATAAAAACAAACCTTTGTTAACTTAAATGCCTGCCAGCTCTATAGTTTCTTCAACACAAAGCAGGACTTTATTCCATTTTATGAGTTGTTTATGAGTCTCCAAGAAAGTCAAAAGTGCACTCACTCTGCAAACTGCATTTATTGATTTATAGCTATTTATTCATTTCTACTTTCTTCCACATACTAGATGAATTTTATATATACCAAAGCCCATTTGAGAATTCAATATGTCCCAACTTAAGATTTCTGATTGAGCCTAAGTTTCTTTGCAGCCTAGTAAATTGGTAGCTTCCATGCAGAGTCATGGAAAAGCAATTCCCACACACAATTATCCACACATCACTAATTCTCCAAAGCAATTCTACTTATTTATTTATTTATTTAGAAAGAAGAAAAAAGGAGTGAAGAAGAGAAAGAAAGAGGAAGAAAAAGAGAGAGAGAGAATGGGAATGTAGGTTTATTCTAAAAATGGGTATTAATAATGGCTGATCAATATTTTGTGCATTTAAGGTTGAGAATGTATATTTTGTGTATTTAAAATGGAGAGCTCTATAAATATTTATTGAGTTTACTTGTTCCAGATCTGAGTTCAAATCCTGAATATCCTTATTAATTTTCTGTCTCGTTGAGTCTAAATCTCTTTATGGGTCTTATGTATCTGGATGTTAGGATCATTAGCTCTTACTATTGCATTGATCCTTTTGCCACTATATCTTTGAAATTTATTTTATCAGATGCGAGAATTGCAACTCCTGCTGTTTATTTATTTATTTATTTATTTTTGCTCTCCATTTGGTTGGTAGATCTTTCTCCAACCCTTTGTTTTAAGTCTTTGTATATCTTTGGATGCGAAATGGGTCTGGATGTAGCATACCATTAGGTTTTGGCTGTATCTTTTGATTAGGGGATTTAGTAGACTTAAATTTAGAGTTACGGCCATTTGATGTTAACTGGCTATTTTATCTATTCGTTGATGTAAATTCTTCTTTATGTTGATGCTCTTTACTTTTATGTATATTTTTAGAAAGGCTAATACTGGTTATTCCTTTCTATGTATAATGCTTCTTTCAGAAGCTCTTGTATAGGTGGCCTGTTGGTAATAAAATCTCTGAGTACTCCTTGTTCATAAAAGATTTTATTTTTCCTTCAATTGTGAAGCTTAGTTTGGCAGGATATGAAATTCTGGGCTGAAAGTTCTGTTCTTTAAGGATGTTGAATATCAGCCCCCACTCTCTTCTGGCTTGTGGGGTTTCTGCTGAGAGATCTGCTGTAATTCTAATAAGCTTCCCTTTTTGGGTAACCTGACCTTTCTCTCTGGCTGCCCTTAGTATTTTCTCCTTCATTTCAACCCTGGTGAATATAACAATTATGTGCCTTGGGGTTGCTCTTCTTGAGAAATATCTTTATGGTATTCTCTGTATTACCTGGGGTTGAATATTGTCCTGCTTTGCTAGATTGGGAAAGTTTTCCTGAATAATATCCTGAAGAGTATTTTCCAGCTTGGATTCATTCTCTTTGTCATATTCAGGTACAGCTATCAAACGTAAATTAGGTCTTTTCACATAGTCCCATATTTCTTGGAGACTTTGCCCATTCCTTTTTATCCTTTTTTCTCAATTCTTGTCTTCTCATTTTATTTCATTAACTAGGTCTTCAACCTCTGATATCCTTCCTTCTGCTTGATCAATTCGGCTATTCAAAGCAATTCTACTTATGCTCTGGTTCACAAAGAATTTCTGAAACTATTCTATCATGACTGACTCTAATTCCTCTAACTTTAAGAACTTTCCATCAGTCTAAGGAAATTCATAGGTGAGAAGAGTCCTTTAAGACCCTCCATTCTTGTCTTTCTCTTCATCCAGATCCACCCCAAAGCATTTTTTGTCTACCAATGTTAAACAGACATATAAGCTCTCTTGCTTATTAATATGTTTGTATGTGCAAAAACTTTTTTTTTTGAAATGAAGTTTCACTCTTGTTACCCAGTCTGGAGTGTAATGGCGCAATCTCAGCTCGCCGCAAACTCCGCCTCCTGGGTTCAGGCAATTCTCCTGCCTCAGCCTCCTGAGTAGCCAGGATTACAGGCACTCACCACCATGCCCAGCTAATTTTTTATATTTTCAGTAGAGATGGGGTTTCACCATGTTGACCAGGATGGTCTCAATCTCTTGACCTAGTGATCCACCTGCCTTGGCCTCCCAAAGTGCTGGGATTACATGCGTGAGCCACTGCGCCTGGCCCAAACTTTGTTTTTATACTCCCGGAGACATCTATGGCTTCTGAGATATAATGGTTTTTGAGTTTCTACTAGTACCTACATTTTGCACCTATTATTTCTGTTATCTCATTGGGTTATTAGATATTTGACTGGCATGAGATATCATGTTTGATGATGAAAGACACCTATTGATTAACTGAGCTGGGATTTAAACCAATAATTCTGTAACAGAAAAATATATGCCCTTCCACTATAGTATAGTACATTGCTAAAAAATAGAACAAATGAAATATCAGATTTATTAATAAAATTGTAGAAGGAATTCTCATGAAAGGAAAACTTTTAGTAGGAGTTCACTAAAGGAAAACACAAGTTCTAGTTCCTTGAAAATTAAATAATAGCTATAAAGATAATAATAAAATACTTGTCATGCATCAAATTGGCTGACATTAATACAAATTTGAGTGATATGGTAATGAAACAGTGATTTTCAGATATGGCAAAGTAGAATATAAATACTGATTTTTTAGAATAACTTTGCAATTGTTGTTAAAATCCATATAATGTTTCATTTATTTGATTCAACAATTTTGTACTTCCTTGCTTTAGAAGTTTGCCCTGTCTAAATAGGTATGTGAGTAAATGTCAATAATCACATTACAATAATATAGTAGGCTTAATTAAATTAAATCATTCTTTTTTTTGCCCAAAGTGATTTATTTAGGCAGAGAGAGAAGAAAAGGAAAAAGAAATGGATAGAGAGCAGAACGTGATTTATTTAGACAAAGAGAGAAGAAAAGGTGAAAGAAATCAATAGAGGGAAAAGCAGCTCCCATGAGGTCGTGGAAGAGGATCCAGATATGGAGTACCAAATTAAATAATTCTTTAATTTGAAAGGCAAATATGCAGTATTAATCACACAGGTAATACTATAGTAATTAGGTTTCATAGATATCAATATGGTTAGTATTATAAATCTGAGTCATGGCCCACTCTCTAGGCTGCCCAGGTTGCTGTATTTGAATGTACTCCAGAGAAATTATTCTAAGTTGAAAAAATGATACTGTCTTTCTTCTTTGACTGCCAAAAAAAATCAATGAACTTTAGTATTTCTGACAACTATCTCTATGTATTACATACTTTGGATATAATTCTTTACTGGATATTAAATTGGAGAAGACAACTATTCCACATGCCAAAAGAACACTGGAAAAATTGACTTGTAATTCACAGGGGGTTCAAATACTTCTTGACTTACTTTTCAAACTATGCTCTTTATAAAAAAATTTTTCTAAAATAAGGCAAAAACAGAATGTTAAGTGTATTTCTTGTTATACTGAAGTGATTTAGAGGAATCATTTGAAAACTTTTTTTAGACATCTCTAATTGCTTTTTCTGCTGTTTGCTGCCTGCAAGGCATCTAGTGATAAGGTTTTACTGAATTAGAAGTTGCATTTTTAACACTGACACTTGATTAAAACTAGAAAGAGTAACAGCCATTTATTTCTATAAATCAGAAACACTTGTCTATGATTCTAACGTACATTGTAATGATAGTTTAAAATTAGCTGAAATGTTGGAAACATGCTGCTGTTTAAGCAACCCAATACTTGCAGAAAAGAACAATTGTTTTACTGCTAATGATTTCTAAGGTATATTGAGTGTAAATGAACAAATGATAAGCTACGAATATAGCTAACATTATATTTATAAAGAATAAAAGTGTATTTAAATAAAAAATTAAATTTTAAGTTAAATATTGAAAAAAACATACACTACACAGATGTCTGTGCTTGTATGTCTTCATGTCTCATGTTATTTACCCTGCAGACAACATAGAAAAAGGATTCAGAACATATCCTAGTTTAAGATTCATCCGAATTTTAATATTGGCCCTTCTATCATCTGAATTACCTCATGTGGCTTACTTAACCCCTCAAAGCTAAAAGTTTTTTATTTAAAATATTCATATTATTAAGGCATCTACCTCAAACGGAGAGTCTCCGGAATAAAGTGGATAATTCATACTGAGAGTTTTGCAAAAGTCCATGAAAGCTACCAATGGTTAAAAGTGTTGGATTTATGATGCTGAAGACCATCGCAGTGATGTGAATGACATTCGAAGAGTAAAATAGAAAATCCATGATGCACGCAGGCATAAGAATTGTACACCAAAAAGTATTTCTTCTCGTATGCAAGAACTACCATTTTCTCTCTGCTAGGGATGTTTCTTCACATATTTTTAAGTATTTAGCATTTGTCATATACAAAACAAAACATTATGTACCAGTGTGTGAAGTAGTAGAGAAAATAAATGAACTTTCTTTAAAGAGCTTTCAAGCACTGTATACAAAGTTATTTTAAAATTATAGCTTAACTGATATTCACATAACATAAATGCATCTATCATTATCTAATTCCAGAACATTTTCCTGAGCCTCCCCAGAAAACACTCATGCCCATTATGTCACTTTAATTTTCACCTCCACCCAACCCGACCAGAGACATTCATATATATTCTGTCTTTATTAATTTTTCTATTCTCGAAATTTCATGTAAATTAGATTATACAATATGTGACATCCTGTGTCAAACTTATTTCACTTAGTGCAATGCTTTCAGGAATCTTCCATGTTGTAGTAGTATCAGCACTTCATTTTCCCTTATGGCTGAAAAATATTCCATTGTATGAATATCACATGGCCATACAATTTTTTATTTATTCATTAGTTAATAGACATCTGGGTTTTATTTTGTTTTTTAGCTATTATGAATAAAGTTTCATATATATATATATATATATATATTTACATATACATACATATATATTTTGTTGCACTTTAGGTTCTGATCTGCATGTGCAGATCATGCAGGATTGTTGCATAGGTACATACATGGCAATGTGGTTTGCTACCTTCATCCATTGTTGAATAGGTACATACATGGCAATGTGGTTTGCTACCTTCATCCCCTGGTCAACTGTATCTGGCATTTCTCCCCATGTTATCCCTCTCCAACCTCCCTACCACCCACTGTTCCTCCCCTCTTCTCCCATTACAGACCACAATGTGTGATGCTCCCCTCCCTATGTCCATGTGTTCTCATTGTTCAACACCCACCTATGAGTGAGAACATGTGGTGTTTGATTTTCTGTTCTTGTGTCAGTTTGCTGAGAATGATGGTTTCCAGATTCATTCATACCTACAAGGGACAAGAACTCATCATTTTTTATGGCTGCATATTATTCCATGGTGTAAATGTACCACATTTTCCTTGTCCAGTCTATCATCAATGAATATTTGGGTTGGTTCCAGGTATTTGCTATTGTAAACGGTGCTGCCATGAACATACGTGTGCATGTGTCTTTAAAATAGATTAATAATTCTTTGGATATATATCCAGTAACAGGATTGCTGGATAAAGTTTCTATGAACATTTTTCAAGGCTTTTTTGTGGATATATTGTTTCTTTTCTCTCAACCATATACTTAGGAGTAGAATTTTCATATAGCAGGTCTACATTTTAAGACCTACAATTAATTGGAATTCAATAGTCTCATTCCACATCTACAGACACTTTCTGAATTAAGTAATTTAGCTAAAAAATCAACAAATATCAATTGTCTGTAACATGAATATGACAGTAATAGGAATAAAAATTGCTACTATCAGGAACGAACTCTGTTCCTGAGGATCTTGAATTGTTGCTGAATATATAGAAGGCCAGATGAGGAGGAAAAAAGGCCATTCAATAAAACAGTTCCTCCTTTCATGCAATAAGAATGTTTCCTGTTTCTTCAAATCTATAAAATACATATATTAATTTGGATAAATTTTTTCCAGATTGCAAAGGAAAAAGATAAATAGTTTTTATGATTCTTATGAAATCCAGAGCTTAGTTATCATCATCGTCATCACCATTTCCTGATGACTTAATATAGGCTAGTCTTAAAAAGAAAATCATCTGAAACAAGTACACTGCATAAAATATACTAGAGACACAAAACTAAAGATGCTTTAGGATATCAAACCTCAAGTTTTATATGGCCTCAAATTCAAGAATATTCTCCATGTAGTCTCTTTCATGTAGCCAGAAAAAGAAGAGGAAATGTTGTCTTCAAAAATTCAAAATTGTTCCTTTCTTGTTTGTATTAATGTGTAAATGCAATCCAGTTTAGGATTGATCATACTCACCAGAAGATCTAAAACTTGAGCCTTTATGTGAAGTGTCAGTCCTGGCCCTGAGTTTTCTGTGAAATTTAGAGTTATGTAATCAGATGACAGTATAATATATTAATTGATCAAAGCTAGGTACCTCAGTTTAGATTTGAATGAGCTTAGTGAATTTTATTGCTAAACCAAATTGATAGAACCACTTTTTTTTCCTAATCTTTTTAAATCAAAACCTTGTAGAAGGAGATATTACAATCTGAGACTGGAGACTGGAGACTGGATTTTAATAAAAATATTAGATATCAGAAAAGAGGAAAATGTATATTTCATCTATTCTCTATTACTTCCATTTTAATTTACCCCATACATAGGTCTGTATTAATTTTAAAACTCTCTGTAATAGAATCTAATATGCTATAGCCATTTTGTTGAAAATGCAGATGAGTGTTGAAGGGGACAATGAGCTTCCCTCACCTAATCTAATTTCTCTTCTCTTTATTACCAAAATAGTTGGTGTTTTTTGAAATAAATGATTAAAAGTATAGCAATAAGTATGGAGGTCAGTGAATTATCATACATTGAAAACAGGTGGAAGCCAGGAATCTGAAATCAAGATGTTGGCAGGGCCATACTTCCTCCCAAGACTAGGAGAGAACTGCTTGCCTCTTCCAGCTTGATGGCTCCAGGAATTCCTTTGCCTGTAGCCACATCACTCCAATCTCTGCTTCCATCTTTGCATGCTATTTTCCTCTGTGTATCTTTTATTGAGGTACTGTCTGTTGGAATTTTGGCTTACCATTATAATTGAAGATAATCTCTTTTTTAGTCCTTAAATTAACTAGAACTGAAAAGACCCTCTTTCAAATTAAGATTAAATTGAAAAGTCCCAGGAATTAGAACGTGGCCATGTCTTTTCTGGGTGCCACCATTCACCTCACTGCAATCACTGTATTAATTTCCAAGACCATGAATTTGTTTTGTCTTTTTACAAATTTTATATAAATAGAATCATATGCAACATACCCATTTGTGGGTTTTTAAACTAAATTTTATATATGCAAATTTTTATCATGTTGCTTTAGGCTGGGAGCCTGCAATGAATAAATAGGTCCTGATTATTCTGCTTTCATCTCTCTTCGTGCACACTGCTTCCCAGCTTGTTTGCTGCTAAACTTCTGTTTAGATTATGGCCGGAGGAGAGAAGGGAAAAAAATAGTTACTGTACATGTATTGTTTATTATCTATCAAGGAATGTAGAAGATGATTACATTCTTTGATGAGAACAAATAAAAATAAAATGAGCAGCAAAATAGAAAACATAAATCTAAAACCATCAGGAAATACAAATTGTAAGAAACACTATCTTTCAAAAGACAAATGCCACTTTCTACTACTACTGAGCACGTAGTAGATATAGATGAATCCACAAACAATGTTCAAGTTTTCATGTGCATACTACTTTCTTAGGTAACATGGTAAAATTTCCAGTAGCTAGCCGGGTGCGGTGGCTCACACCTGTAATCCCAGCACTTTGGGAGACCGAGGCGGGTGGATCACGAGGTCAAGAGATGGAGACCATCCTGGTCAACATGGTGAAACCCTGTCTGTACTAAAAATACAAAAAATTAGCTGGGCATGGTGGTGTGTGCCTGTAATCCCAGCTACTCAGGAGGCTGAGGCAGGAGAATTGCCTGAACCCAGGAGGCGGAGGTGGCGGTGAGCCGAGATCGTGCCATTGCACTCCAGCCTGGTGAACAAGAGAGAAACTCCGTCTCAAAAAAATTAAAAAAAAAATGTCCAGTAGCTAAACCCAAAAGAGGTATTTCCTTGGATCCTGTACAGATAGATATACAAATTTCATCAGAATATTCAATTAGAGGAATATTACATGTAATATATAAAGTATATTATATGACAATATATAATAGTTACACATATTGAGAAATAAAGAAACAAAGGTCTTATTTATAACTTGGATCTTCTCTAAATGAAATAGGAATAAAAAAGTTACTTTTCCGTTTTACTTAAGCAGCCAACAACAACAACAAAATAACAAAGCATATTATTAAATTGTAGCTAGTGGAACGTAATTCTGGTTGTGAATGTTAAAAGATAACATTTTGAGTTGACTACATCATTTAACAAGAAACACTCTGGCACGGTTTTGCTATACACCAAAAATCTATGTTCACTCTTTCAGAACAGAGACATGTCTCCAAAGGGTCTGTTCAACTATAGACAACACTGTGTTTCTCTCATGCGTACAGTGGGACTAAGTCTTTATTTCTCACCCATAGAACACAGGGTATATTTATGAACATTACTTTCAGAAGAAAAAGGTTTTAGGAATTAGTATTTCTTCCTCATACTACATCATTCCATTGACCTGTAACAAGAGGACCTAGGGTTTGATATAATGATATAATCCATAGCAAGCTATATGAAATCCCAAGTGTAATATGATAGAAAGATGCTTACATAGGTGCAGATGTTTTAAAATGGTATGAGCATAAGAAATACATTTCTTGCTTTTTTAAACTACTGAAATAAGAAGGTATTTGTTATAGAATCATGAATTGCATTAACTAACACAATATATAAACTTTATTTACTATTTTATTTTGATTTAGGTACATAATATCTTATCTAATCTTTACAGACAAGTTTGCTTTGGGCTTCAGAATTGCGGGATTTTAGAAGATTGTATACACTTATAATGAGTAAATTTTCCTGGTATCTATGGAAGCACATTCAGTCAAAAACAACAGAATTTTTCTAGTGAAATATATGAATATTCACACTAACTAAAATAAATATTAAAAATAATTTTCTTTCAATTAATGTCACATTTCACACAGAATATGCTTTAGCTTCAAGCTAGATTCACAATTCTGGAATTGCAATGAAAAAATTGTAAAATTTTATTTCAATACGTAAATGAGTAGTAATATCAATGTATTATCTCTTTACAGTCATGTTCCACATAATGGCATTTTGGTCAATGACAGATTACATATTTGATGGTGGTCCCATAAGATTATAATACTGTATTTTTACTGTCTCTCTCCTGTTACACATATTTAGATACACAAATACCACTTTGTTATAATTGCCTACAGTATTCAGTACAGTAACATGATATACAGGTTTGCATCCTAGGATCATATAGCCTAAGTGTGTAGTAGGCTATACTGTCTAAGTTTGTTTAAGTACACCCTATGATGTTTGCACAACTACAAAGATCACCTAAGAATGCATTTCTTAAGACATGAGCAAGCCAGCAACCAACAGAATGGGAAAAAATTTTTATAATCTACTCATCTGACAAAGGACTAATATCCAGAATCTACAAAAATCTCAAACAAATTTACAAGAAAAAAACAACCCTGTCAAAAAGTGGGCAAAGGATATGAATGGACACTTTTCAAAAGAAGACATTTATGCAGCCAGCAAATATATGAAAAAAACACTCATCATCACTGATCATTAGAGAAATGCAATTTTAATTAGTAGCTAAAACATGCATTTGCATTTAGGGTAAACCAAGTTAATTTGTGCTTAGGCTTCTTATTTTATAGATGTAATATTGTTTTCATTTTGTAATGTGGAACTAAAATTTGCATTAACAGCTTTATTATTCAAATACTTCTAAATAAATGCTATGCTATACACACAGACACACACACACTCACATACAGAATCATCCACTGCATAGCAATATATCTTTCAGTCAACAACAGACCACATGTACCAAAGTGGTTCTATAAGATTATAATAGAGCTGAGAATTTCCTATTGCCTAGTGATGTCTTACCTGTTGTAATCTTGTAGCACAATTACTTATTTTAAAAATAAATTAGCATAGCCTAAGTGTACAATGATTCTAAAGTCTGCAGTACTGAACTAGAATGTCCTAGGCCTTCACAATTATTCACCACTCATTCACTGACTCACTCTGAGCAACTTCCAGTCCTGCAAGCTCCATTCATGGTTAAGTGCCTTATATGGGTGCACCATTTTAAAAAATATTTTACTCTACATTTACTATACCTTTTTATGTTTACATATGGTTAGATACACAAATACCCACCATTGTGTTAAAATTGCCTACAGTGAAATGGTATACAGATTTGTAGCCTGAAGACAATAGGCTATACCACATAGCTTAGGTGTAAAATAGGCTGTACTATCTGGGTTTGTATCAGTACATTCCATGATGTTTGCACAATGATAAAATTACATAAAGATGCATTTCTCAGAATGTAAGCCTACCATTAAGCAATTCATGCCTGTCTGTCTCTCTCTCTCTCTCTCTCTCTACATATATATGTGTGTGTGTGTGTGTGTGTGTGTGTTATATATAAACACACACATGCACACATATGCATATACTGGAATATATATAAATGCACATATGCCTACTATATATGCATATACAGGCATTTATATATAAATATACAATAGACAATACATGAACCTGTGGATATATGTATAGCAGTGTTCATACATGTGTGTATATATCACATATGTATATATGTACATATATAACACATAAAAATACATGTATACACACACATACACATATAAACTAGTAGACCCTTACAGACATTGGCAGTCAAATTTTTGTCACCAGATGTACTGGTTGCTATCTTAATCCTCTCTAAGTATGCTATAAGTCATAGGATTAACAGAGATGGTGAGTTTTCTCCTTCCCATTCGTAGGGAAGACCTTTCATTCCCTCTCTGCTTGATTCAGTTTAATTTGATCAATATGCTAGTGTATTTTATGACCTTTTTTCCTATTCAGATTGTCTGGATATGTCTTTACTCCACGTCCAGAAATGTTTACCAATGTCAAGCATACGATAATGACATCCAGGATAGGATATGTCAGTGTTCTTCAACTTCTCAGAAAACTTCCATTTTTGTCTTTAGCCTCTGTGAAAGGAAGTTCTTTTTATATCACCTACTCTGTGCTTTTTCTTTGTCAGTCGTCATAACAACTCATTGTTCTTACTTTCCTGGCACATCCGTTTTAATTCTCCTAGAGTTAAAAAGAACTGATCCTTCAAGAAACTCTCTCCAAGGATATCTACAACTGTATCTGGTACTTAGATCAATAATTTTTATCTCATTTAAAATTACTGTATAGACTAGTGTATTAGTCAGGATTCTCCAGAGAAGAGAACCAATAGGAGAAACACATAAGAGATAGACAGACGGATAGATGGATGGATGGATGGATGGATGGATAGATAGATAGATAGATAGATAGATAGATAGATAGATAGATAGATAGATAACAGCTATCTAGAGAGGTAGATGTTATGAGAAATTGGCTTATGTGATTATGGAGGCTGAAAAATCCCATGATGTCTTTTGCAAGCTGGAGGCCCAGGAAAACTGCTGGTGAAGTTCCAGTTCAAACCTGAAGGCCTGAGAACCAAGGCACCCAATGATGTATAAGTTCCAGTACATGTTGAAAAGAAGGTTCAAGAACTGGTGGCTTGGTGATGTAAAACCTAGTCCATGTCCTAAGCCCTGAGACTCAAGAGGTCCAATGTCCCACGGCGAGAGGGGATGATGTCCCAGCTCAAGCAGAGAGTAAATTTCCTTTTCTTCTATTTCTTTTTTTGTTCTATTCGAACCCTCAATGGATGGGCTGATGCTCACACTAAATGACAAGCACAGTCTTCTTTACTCAATCTGTCAGTTCAAACTTCACAGAAACATCCAGAAATAAGGCTTTATCAGCTCTCTGGACATCCCTTAACCCAGGCAATTTGACAAATAAAATAACCATCACAGCTAAGAGAGGGCAAATGCTTTTAAGCTTGTGAGTACAAAAGAAACAATTCTACTGCATTTTAAATGCAACTGAGTACAAGCATCAGTCTTATACTTACTCTCTGAAGTTTAATTAATCAAATTTTTTACCTAATCCTTCTTAAAAGGTACCCAAGTCACACATTCAGAATTTAGTGTCCAAGTCTTTGGTTAATGAATAGATGTACAGCTCTTATAACCAGGATTATTTCTGGAAATTTAACTTTAATTTTCAAAATATTCCCACTTACAAAGAATTTATAGAAAATAACATTAAAGGCACCAATGGAAAATATGAAATATTAAGTATAAACAATTTTCAAAATAACTCATTTCTCTGCACTATTTGTTTTTTACTGAGAGTGTTTTTAAAGAAGATAAATTTATAACACAAAGATAAAGACAAACATAAAATTGTAGCAATTACACTAAACAAATAAGATTATTTAGTCATCTAATATGCATTATTATGTAGGAAAAGTGGTACTTAGTACATAATTTTAATTGCACTTTATGTGAAACTTAACTATGAATTATGTACTCTATTTTGGTGACAGCAGCATTTTGTGTAATTAAAATGTGTCTAACTCTTATAAGAAATTATAATATAAATTAGTGAATCTAGAAATTTGAGGGTTACAGATTTGCATTTGAGTATCTGAGGAAAACCCAGGACAACTGTATGAAAAAATGTATACCTATATTCAATGTTACAAAATACTTTTAACTTTTTTATGACTTTAAAATATCTTATTTAGGAAGCGCTCTAAAAATTATTGGCACAAGCAGTGGCCAGATGAGTTTACTTATATTTTAAATCAATTTAAAAATATTTAAAAGCAAAATATAGAAGTAACAGATTATTAATTATATATTAATTTATTATAAAATTTGGGTGTTTTATTAAATCGCCTTTTGCTCGCTATTTATAAAGTTAGTATTTACCATAACATGTGATTTAAAAAGTTCTATGTTCATAATTGTAATTCCCATTGAATAGTTGATATTTCTTAAATGTAAATTTCTGATCTTTCAGGGATATTTTTGGTACTATTATACAGATGCTTGTTATTGATTTCATCTGTTTTACTGAACATGATGACCCTTTGTATTTTAAAAATGTTTTTTTCTGCTCAAGAAATACTTATTTTTTATCTATGCTTTGACAGGTTACATCTAGAGAAAAACTATCATTTTATAAAATTTTACATAGTTTTCCTTCCATAATAGACACCCTTTCATTTTTCTTTTTAATTATTCCAGTTCATATCACCATATGTTTGAAAGAAGAATAGAATGTCCTCCATGATGAACATCTGTTATACCATTGATATCACTGATACTTATAAGAAAGGAACTGATATCTTACTTGACGTACAATATTAGAGTGTTTTCTAAAAATGACTTCAAAAGCTAAAGTTTCATCCAAATCATTGTTTCTAGGCTTGTGCATGAGAGGTAATAATATATACCATCCACCTATTTTTGAATACAGTATGATGGCCTAAAATTAAAATTACCAAAAGGATTATTATTAATTTAATCTCATAGAAAGGTATGTTTGCTGCACAATGGCCATATAATTGTTTTAATTGTATGTTTAATTTTTGTATCACCTTTCCAAAAATGTTAATAACTCTGAGAAATGAATTGTGTCTTTTCCCCATTTTTTATGATAATCAACTTTGTTGCATCTCTTATGCAAGATATACAAAGATAGTTTTTGAAATTTTAAGCATCATTTCCTCTTATATTATGGTCAGTATAATAAAGTTCATGCATACCCTACACAGCATTACCTGGAACGAAGAGAAGCATTTAATATAGTTTTGAGAAAAATGTTTGGTCATCATAACTCTGACAGTAATCAACTTCCCAGAACTTTAACTGCCATTTTTATAGCATGGATTAATTGCCCTTGTATGTCACTATCTACTTTGATGACCATATCAAATAATAAAGTAGTGTGTGTGTGTGTGTGTGTGTGTGTGTGTGTGTGTGTATGCTTTATATATATGAATTATCAAAGCCTGAACATAAATAGTAATTATCTTTCAACTTCTTTCATTTACCTATTTCTATCATGTGCCTTTGGCATGCATTTTGGTTTCACACTGTAAAATCCATAGCTTTCTATATTAAGACCATTTTGGAACAAGTACTACTAATCTGTTTCTAGACTACATGTCCTATATTTTCAATGTGGGTCTGTTTTAACAAGATTCAACTTACTCTTCACAAATTTTTGCTAAATGCTTTTACTTATGTAAAACTAATTTTGGTTCCTACCAAAATTATATCATATTCTATTCCAATCTTGTCACCAAATCAAAGTCCTTTAAACTTTTCTGGTAATAACTAAGTTGTATCACTCTTTTATCTCATTCCTAATTCATTGGCAGTTTGGATATTTGAAATATAATTCAGAGTGACTAATGCTGGATATGAATAAAGTACTAATACCTAGGTCTTTTTTCCTAGATATTTAAATGTATCTCAGAAGGGTATTGGATATTTCTTCCTGATATTATTTTATATACTCATAGAGACTCTGTGATAATTTCCAAATAATCATAATTTTAATAAAATCAAAGTTTAGAACATTTTAATTTTGAAGACTATTACATTTATGCAGACTCTCCTGTAATAACATCCTTGGTATTATGGATATCATTGTTTTAGTTTACTTAGTGGAAATTTATACCTACATCACACAAGTTACATCTTCTATCTTACTATCAGATGCAGGTAGGAAGATAGGAGCATCTTTATATATTTCAGTAGACAAATAGAAGTATTGCACAGAAACACATAGAAGTACATAGAAATAATTTTTTAAAAATCATTTATGTATGCAAATTGACAATAAATTATTTAAATATATTCCTTAAATGAACACTTATCTAGCCAAAAATTAACCTAATCAGTAACACATGTCCCTTAGTTCTTAGTGCTACTTGTATATGATTTATATAGTGATATATTACTGAATACATTGTGGGTATGAATTTTCCATCTCAATGTTTTGAATATGTTTCTTACTTCTAATTATAGACGTGTTCCAGTACAATTAAAATTTTCTTTAAAGGTTTTTTTTCTACTGTATATGCAGGTTTTCAAGATTTCTAACTTTAATTTTCTAAACAGCTAGTGTGAAAAACAAAAATGTCCTGATTTTGAAATATAAAATATAATGATAGTTTTGATTAAGTCAGTTTAAATCTAAATATCTCTGACTACATATCTCTATCTACATTTAAATCTCTCTGTATATGCATAAATGTGTGTATAAACATGTGTGCATGTGTATTTTATTATTAATCTCACAAATATTATAATGCAAATATTACCAGCCCACTTATCAAAGGCTGCTCTGTAGCTGTTTGGACTATCAAGTCCACTCATTTTTCTTATATCAGCTACATGTTCTTATAGAGGTCGACATACTGTCCTAATTTATAAATAAACATATCAGTACTTCAGTTTTTATCTAAACATCTTAAACTTCTTAATGTGTTAACTTATTATTACAGTTTGCTTTTCAGTGAGATGCTGCAGTTTTTATTCGTTTTGGTTGCAACAGTGACTTTGAATTATAAACAAAGAAAAATCTTACATATTTGGTCTCAGAACTTAGGCTGCCTACTTCAGTGCTTTGGGAGCAGAAATTACCTGAACCTATGTACAGAACATTATATTGAAGAAAAACAAACTTAATATTTGAGAAAAATTTCTGAATCCATTGGTTATGAACTATTAGAGCCTATCTAATTAAAGTTTTAGTTAAATTGTATAATGATTAAGAAATATTCATTTTACTTTAATCCTCTTTTCAAGGTTAATAGGGCAAAGTTATTTTTAAATAAAACTGTTGAAAGCAATTGCTCACAAGAACATTACTCATAATCACAATGCAAGCTAGTTATTTTATTATGCATCAAAGCTACTTCTTTTTTTGTGTTTCCTTCCTGGGGGGGTCAAATATTTTAAAGTCATTATCTTGCTAATCCTCCTAGATTTTAAATTAAAGTAAAATATTGTGCAGTTTAAAGCAAAAGAAAAGTAAAATTTATTGTCTTGGTAACAAATATAAAATCATAACATTTTGCAAGGGCCTTTTTTGTCCATCAAACAGCTGTTTATTTCATCACGTCTTTCATTAGCTCCTTTGCTTATCACTTGGTTTTCAAAAAACAAAGGAAGAAAGAAATAAGAGGAGCTAAACTTCAAAGCATCCTCTCCAAGCTTTCTTATTCCTCCTGGCCTCATTGGTCCTTATCCTTATTTTAATCACTTTGTCTGGATGTTGTGTGAGATAGTCCTACACTATTAAAATGAGGACTTAGCAGCTGAGGACTTAGTAGTTTGCCTGAAGCACTACAAAATTGAAGTCTGTATTGTAGAAATGGATAGCTCTTCAAGTTATTTGTAATTTGTTATTTATCTTATTTCTCTCCAGTTGACAATAGTACATCCCAGAAAAATTATATGGCCAATAATGTGTTTTCTGTTTCTGCAGCATATAAGATTATATGAGATATAGATTAATTAAGTGAAGGAATTGAAACAGGCAATATACACGAAAGAGAAAAAGTTTCCTTCATATTGACTGAGATTTCTTTACTTTCTAAAAAACATGTATATGAGTATCTTCTTTAATAACTTATAAATTCTAATTTGGGTATATAGTATGCATAATTCAATATATTTATACAGTTTTAGTTTCTAAAAATACAAATCAAATATTTTAAATAAATTTACAGTTCCTTCAATTCATTCATATTCCTCTCTAAGTTGTCCATTCTTGTTATCATTTCCTCAAATCTTTTTTCAAATCTTTTTTCAAGGTTCTTAGTTTCTTTGCACTGATTTAGAACATGTTATTTTAGCTCACAGAAGTTTCTCATTACCCACCTTCTGAAGTCTGATTCCATCATTTCATCACTCTCATTCTCCGTCCAGCTTTGTTC
>CM052649.1:28011812-28046763 GCA_028533165.1 Leontopithecus rosalia | reverse complement strand
GGAGGGATGGCATGGGGAGAAATGCCAAATATGGGTGAAGGGGCAGAAGGCAGCCAAACACACTGCCACATGTGTACCTATGCAACTATCTTGCATGTTCTGCACATGTACCCCAAAACCTAAAATGCAATAAAATTTTTTAAAAATAAATAAATAAATAAATAAATTTACAAGTATGGCAGTAAATTATTTTTTAAAGATAACTCTGAAGACACAGTTCATGTCCTTAAGCCTTTTCTTTGGTTAAAGTAAGTAATGTTTAGTTTTACTTTATATTGAGCATTTAGTTAGTAACAGCACTCTTGCCTAACAATTTGAGTGTGTATCCTAATGCACCTGATTTTTCCTTCTTGGTTCAGAAGTGAAAGACAACTCAAGTTATTTTGTTTCCAGAGTGAAAAATATCTAGAATTTCAGAAAAGAGAAGAGACTACAATCCTTACGGCATTAAAAGAAGCAAAACATGTACTCTCTGTAAATTTTCTACATGCCTCATTTTTTGGTTATGGAGATGCAATTTTTTAAAATCAAAGTGCTGTAGCTAAGTTGCTATTCTAGAGATGACAAAGCCACCCGTCACCAGACCATTGATGGGTAAATTTTATTTGTAAAATTGAGGAGCAAACACTGAAAAAGTGGAGGAAAACTCAGCTAGAACTTCAGAAAAATAACTCTTGAAGACACCTAAAGTAAGGAGGACACTAAGCTATGGGAGGACATGAATGAGAAGATAGAGAGAACAAGGAAATAAGAGAGGACACAAACAGATGGAAAAACATTCCGTGCTCATGGTTAGGAAGAATCAATATTGTGAAAATGGCCATACTGCCCAAAGCAATTTATAGATTCAATGCTATCTCCATCAAGCTACCTAGGACCCTCTTCACAGAAATGAAAAAAAAAAACCTTAAACTTCATATGCAACTGAAAGAGAGCCTGCATAGCCAGGACAATCCTAAGAAAAAAGAAAAAAGCTGACGGTATCATGCTACTTGACTTCAAACTATGCTACAAGGCTATAGTAATCAAAACAGCATGATGCTGGTACCAAAACATAGATATAAATGGGACAGAACAGAGGCCTCAGAGGCAATGCCACAAATCTACAACCATCTGATCTTTGACAAACCTGACAAAAATAAGAAATGGGGAAAGGATTCCCTGTTTAATACATGGTTGGTTATGGGAAAACTGGGTAGCCATGTGTAGAAAACAGAAACTGGACTCCTTCCTGACACCTTGCACTAAAATTAACTCCAGATGGATTAAAGACTTAAACATAAGACCTAACACCATAAAAATTCTAGAAGAAAACGTAGAATCAAATATTCTAAGTTTACATATTTTTATCTTTGCTTTTTGACTAGGGAACTTCCCTTTCTGTGATTCAAAATAACAATGTTCTACTCACAATATTGTCACATGGTTGTGTGTCATCAGGAAAATAATTACAACTCTTTCTAAATGAAATACCTGATTTTATCCCCTCAGAATATTTATGTTAATATAGTCGACATCATTTTTTAAAAAGAGATTTGGAACTTCTTAAAGACCTCAAGGTAAAAGCATTGATATGTCTCCATATTTGATTCCCTATATGTAAGGAAAAAATTTTAAAAACAGAAAAAAATACCCACAAACACAACAACAGCAAAATCACCATGTTTCATAATGAAAGAAGTGGACATACCCCCAAAAGTATTTATAGAATTAAATAAAACACACACACACACACACACACACACACACACTTCAAACTCAAGCACAGTATAGATTTGGCTAAGATACCTGAAATTGCAAACAAAGCAATTCTCTTAATGGAGACATGTTTGAACAATTAAACAAATCAACAACAAACACACAGAAACACAAATTATTATGGAAATTCTGACACCACAGTTCAATAGAGTAGAAATATAAATGTAAACGCTAAGCAAATATCAAGGAATCATGCCACTTAACTTTCCACTATCTATGATACTAGCTAGAGGGAATCATAGGATGTGTAACAGCATGATGATGGATGGAATGTCAATTATCCTAGAAGTTGGTATTTTCAAATACATGATTCCAAAAGCCCTTAAACTGAAAGTGTTAGGTTGGTGCAAAAGTAATTCTGGAGTTTGCCATTAACCAGCAATTACTTTTCCATCAAACTAATAGTTGTTTCTGTATAAAAGAAGCCTCCATGTGTAGAGATTTGACTGTAGTATGAATAACAAAGCAGGAGGAAAGACAAATTAAAAGGCAATTTAAGTAGAACCTGCAATAAATAATGGGAGCTCAGACTAGTAAAGTGGTATAGAATTAATATTGTTGTTATGATCTATTGTCAATGAATAATTTATACATACACGTTATATATTTTAGTTATACCACCTTATTATTTAATTTCTTCATTTGGGAACTTGCTATTAATTTCTTAAAGTCTTCAATTCTGCCATTATGTATTTATTATTAAAATTCTCCTAGCTTGTCTTCCATCTCAAATGATTTATCACCAGCTCATTTTGGTAAACAAAGAAGTTAATACCTATTTTTCATTTTTAATAACAACTTGATCATTATAAATCATATACAATGTAAATCAGATAAATATAAAATTAAGTATTTTTAATACCATCACAGAGTTGTGCAAGCATCACTAGATACAGTTTGGCTGTGTTCCTACCTAAATCTCATTTTGAATTGTAACCCCCATAATCCCCATGTATCATGAAAAGGACCCAGTGGGAGGTAATTGAATCAACGATGCAGTTTCCACCATGCTGTTCTTGTGGTAGTGAGAGGTGCTCTCACAAGATGTGACAGTTTTATAAACGTCTGGCATTTCCCCTGCTGGAACCTATTCTCTCTCCTGCCGCCCTGGGAAGAGATGCTTTCCACCATGATTGTAAGTTTCCTGAGGCCTCCTCAGCCATGCAGAACTGTGAGTCAATTAAACTTATTTTCTTTATAAATTGCCCAATCTCAGATACGTCTTCATAGCAGTCTGAGAAATGGACTAATACATCACGACTGTCAATTTTAGATGACTTTCATCACCCCCTCCCAAAAATACACTTATTTGTTTTAGATATCACTCCCTCTATTCACCATTCTAACCATGTCCCAGATAGAGAAAACCACTAATCTACATTCTGTCTCTAGATATCTTCCTATTCTGGATTTACTATAAATGAATTAGTAAGATACATGGTCTTTTGTTACTAGCTTTTCACATAGTATTCATTAAGGTTACGCATGTTCTAGCATGTATCAGTATATCATTCATAATTTTTCTTACCCAATAAGACTCTATTGTATGGATATGTGGTCTATGGCTATTTACCTATTCATTAGTTGACAGACATGAATCCACTTGAGTTTTTTCCTACTTCTGGACTATTATAAGTAATATTGTTAACAACATTTGTGTGCAAGTTTTTATATATCTTAGAGTTTCTGGTTCATATGGTGAAATCTATTTATAAATTTTTGAGGAGCTGCCAGATTATTTTCCAAAGTAACTGCACTATTTTACATTCTAATCAGCAGTGTATGTGTGTCCCAATTTCTCCACATCATTGCCAAGACTTCCTACTTTTTGTGTTTTTAATCCTATTGAATATGAAAGTTTCTCACAGTGTTTTTTGTTTACATTTCCCTAATTACTAATAATGTTTCCTTAATAACTTATGACATTTATGTGCATGTGATTCATTTGGAAATCTTCTTTTGTCAACTATCTATGCAATCTGTTGCCCATTTTTAAATGGGTTATTTGTCATCTTATTGGTAAGTTGTAAGAATCCATTATATAGTCTATATAAAAGCCTTTTATCAGATATGTGATTTTTAAATATTTTATCCAATTCTATGCATTGGGTTTTCATTTTACTAATGGTGTCCTTTGCACACAAAATTTTTACATTTTGATTAAGTCAAAAATATTTTGCATTGTGTCTCTTGCCTTTTTGGTGTCATATCTAAGAAATTATTTTATAAAGTGAGATAATTAAGATTTACATTTTTTCTTAAGAGTTTTATAATTTTAGCTCTGTTGTTTACATCTTTGACATATTTTGAGTTAATTTTTGTAGATGCTGTGAAGCAGAAGTCCATTTTCATTCCTTTGCATTTATATGTCCGATAACAATTTTCCTTGGTGCTATTTTTCTCACTTATTCTGGCAATCAAGAAATTATGTTTAAAGTTTCATTCAATTATGTCTTATCTATTTTAAGGAACTTGACTTTTGTTTATAAGTTGGAAGATATAGACTGTATTCATTCATTTTTCACCAAATAAACTCTGCTAATTATTTTCTTTACTAGGGACTTACTCAGCTAGATGACAGTCATGAATTTTAGGCCTTTTATTTCCCTTAAACCATTCATTAATACAAAATCTCTAAGAATCCAAACCCATATTTAAAAGATAATATTTTATTAGTTTATCAATTCAATCAATTTGGCACAATAATCTATTCTTGCAGGGTTTTTTTCCCTATGTTTTATACACCAGACATATTGGTGATTTACCTGTGAATTTTGTTTCTCTGGTTTAAAGTTAAATCCTATGTCTAGCAAGATACTATAGTGTCATACTGAAAAGAAAGGAGTGTGATAACTAAAGATAATGCATTTCACACATTTCTTTTCAAAAGTATCTCAAGTCAAACTACATTTTTCAAGATATACAATGTTATGCAAAATTTTGAAATTTTATTAAAGTCCTTTTAAAACTATAGATTAAAAAACATTAGCTTTTTCAAATAAGGGAATAGAGTAGCTTTCTCCAAGTGAGTATTTCAATGATACATCCTGGAATATTATCCCCTTTTTGCTCATTCCCTGAAATATATTTTTTGTTCTGTACATGTCAGATATTAATATTGATAATACATCTCATGTTTTTTTCTATAATAAATTATTGAGTAATTTAAGACCATATTTTTAAACCTGTCATAAGATTTACCTAAGTGGCTAATTACATATATTTCAGACATCAGGAATTAGAAATATAAGGAAAGAGTTTGGAAACATGAAATTTAAGTGTAAAACCCAGATTCTTTCTAACAATCAGTAAATTTCAAAATTAGTCAGTAGTTTGTCTTCTTTGATGAGTCTGAAGGATATTATGCTAAGAGAAATAAGTCAGGCACAAAAAGACAAATATTGCATGAACTCACTTATGTGTTATATAAAGCAAACAAACAATGTATTATTGTACTCATTCTAAAAAGTAGAATAATGGTTACCATGGGCTGGGTGTTATGGAAAAAGGAGAGATTCTGGTCAAAGAGTAAAAATTTCAGTTATAAGATGAATGAGTTCTGAAGGCTGAATAATAGTACAGTGACTATAAATAATACCAAAGCATTGTATACTTCAAATATTCTAAGAGAATAGGTATCAAGTTCTCACCACAAAAAAAAAGAACACACACTTAGTTACCACCACAATAGTAACTAAGTGAAGTGATAAGTATGTTAGTGAGTTTGATTGTGGTATTCATTTCCCAATGTATACATGTATTAAAACATCATGTTCACCTTAAATATCTACAATTTTTATTTACCAATCATACATCAAAAAAGCTAGGGAAAGGGAAAAGAAACTCTTAAATGCAAGTATCTTTGATCTCAGTGATGTAGCATTCAGGCTAACCAGTCTTTCTCCATCAATTTTGTTAACCTATAAGTGTGTTGCACATCACAATAAACTCAATATAGATTTTGATGGTGCAAAATGAAGTGACCATGACATAATTAGCTGCTCATTCTGATACCACACAGGAGAAGAAAGAGTATATGGTTAGAGGAAAATAGGTTAGTAAATTTAAAAATTACATGTGAAGGCCCGGCACGGTGACTCACACCTATAATCCCAGCACTTTGGGAGGCTGAGGCGGGTGGATCACTAGGTCAAGAGATCAAGACCATCCTGGTCAACATGGTGAAACCCCATCTCTACTAAAAATACAAAAATTAGCTGGGCATGGTAGTGCGCACCTGTAGTCCCAGCTACTCGAGAGGCTGAGGCAGGAGAATTGCTTGAACCCAGGAGGCAGAGGTTGCTGTGAGCCGAGATCGAGCCATTGCACTCCAGCTTGGGTAACAAGAGTGAAACTCTTGTCTCTCTCTCTCTCTCTCTCTCTCTCTCTCTCTCTCTCTCTCTATATATATATATATATATATATATATATATATAACATGTAAAATGGTACTATAATCTATAACATACAAAGGTTCTATCAAGCAATGAGTTACAATAAATTCCTCCAGAAAAGAAACTGCGTTTAGTTCTACTTCCTTTATTCATTCTACTATCAAAAATGACTAAGGGCCCTTGATAAGGTGCCCTATTAAGATGCATTAAACCAAACACAACGACGCATTGGGAACATGACTCCACCTCTATGCTCAATATTCTGAAAACCTGCACACCGCAGTCTGGTTTGTTGTTTAAGGGGTTTAACATAAACCTGACTAACAAATTTAACATAACCTATAACACCTCCATTGGACAGAAACTTAAAAGTTCTCAATAAATATGTTTCGAATGAATTAACCAATATTCAGCACCTTTCATCATGTGTCTCTTTTCTCTTTTTCAGAAATGTGCACTATCAGTGGGAAAGCTTGCCTATTTGATAGTTGTTATAATGACACAGATTCAAAAAATAATTATATTCATGGAATTTCATCAGCTTAATGAGGAAAGAGTAAATGAAACATCACTATAACAGTGTACAAAGTTGGAATGTTTACATCTATCAGCAAGTACTAACTTATTGAAGGTCTAAACAGCCGTTTTTTAGTAAAGACACTTATACTAATGTTACAACTAGTTTTAAATTATTATTCCTTCAGAGTGGCAGGTGCTAATCAATTTTTAATGTTGTTTATTTTTTTTATTTCATGTAGGTCCAAAAGACCTTTAAAAGAAAAATAGGCTGTATAATGCACATTAATTTTTATCCACAAATTAATAATGTTTATTATAATGATTTTTAGAAAGGTACTTTAAAGAAAACAACAAAACAATAGCTTATAGATCACTTCTTTATAGTTTCAATCGTTTTCTGTTAACCTGAATTGATATATATAAATTCGATGGTCTTAAAAATTGAAAAGTTAATGCTTCAATTGTACTTTATTTGTGATTTTATATTTCCAGAGTTTATGCTCAACTAAAATCAGCCAAAACCAAATATATCTTGTGCTTTGGGAATTCAAAAATAGAAAATAACTTTATTACTTTTTAAAACTTTTAAATATAATGGGACAGATTTTTATATTTTTAATCAATTTTTCTCCTCAAACTTAGTAGATGGTTTTCATAAAAATATGAATTTCCAAACCCTGCCTTCAGAGATTCCCAAAGTGCAGGACAAATAGGTATCCTGTAAACTTCAGTTTTGACAAGTTCATCATATGATTCTGATTTAGTTAATCAAAACCACACTTTGTCAAATCCAGAGCAAATTCAGTATCATAGCTGAAAATCTTAAAATATTCTAGGAATTTGAAGTCTCTGGAGATTATTATGGCCAAAGAAAGACTAAAGTTTTATAAAACCATATTTAGATGAAGAGACACCAATAACTTATCTTATGCTAAAAATACAATTGGAATAGTTTTTATGAACTCTCCAATCTATGTCTAGAAAAAAGCATGGTATGGGAGCATTATTCTCAATTTACATAAGAGCTTAGCATCTAATTTTATTACCTTTCTTGAGAACCAAAATTAGTCTGTTGTTTTATATTCTGAATTTTTTATTTTGTATATTAAAATATGATCAAATTTTTTAAATATACTCATATTGGAAATAAAATTAATTTCCAAAATCCACCTCTGAATTTATAAGTAAGCATGTTAGTGATATCTTACATGAAGTGATAGTTGGTTATTTTCATTAACTTATAAGAGGGTTAATTAATATATATACCAGCATATAGAGTGGCCTGAACATGCTTTCTTAGTATATACATTTTCTATTCAATAATCTATTAGAATTATGTTCTATATATACTATTGAAGTTCATAAACATTTTAATGTTCCATGTACAAGAACATAAATTATATATATATATATATATGTGGATTGGCTTGTCATTTTAATTTTTAAAATCTGTTTTCGTAGATGGTCTTTTTTCTTTTTGTAACAAGGGGAGAACCTTACTCTATATATACTTCATGCATAGAGAGATACATGAAATTGCATTTTTAAATTCCTGCATAACCTATCTAAATTCTGTTCTTTTTAAATATAAAATAAGAAGGCACATTTTTGTTGGTAATAGCCTCTACCTTTTTTCAGATATATAACAGAAATATATTACAGATAAAATATGTTTTTTTTTCAATTTATAACAGATGAATACATTCAGTTGTATAAACTCAAGCTGAGAAAATTTCTGAAATGCTAAGAATGTCTCTTCACTTCGGAAAGTTTTATGTTATACAACTTAAAATATTTTTTATTTGATTCTTATGTTTCATTTGAAAGCTGTAAGTGTTTCTACTTTGTTAATGAATTAGGCTTCCCGAAAATTCCCTTGTTATTTTACAAATAATCCTTGATATGGTAGCCCTTTTATATTTGAAAAGATTTTTACAGGAACATCCTTTGGTTAGGCAGCAAAAACTTAATCTTTTGTTGAAAAGCAAAAAATTCTAATACGTTTCCTCTTTTCATCTCTCTGGATTTCAATGCTCTGTTGTAAAATGGTACTACCTATTTTTTAAAAAAGCTAGTAGCTTTTCTTCCTAGCTCACACGATCTATTCAAAAAATATTACATACATCTTGTATCAGAAATTCTATAAAATCTGCATTAAGTAATATTTTTGATCATATGACTAGCTTTCTAACATATTTTAATAGCTAACATGTTATTTGAATAGTTATTGTCTCTCTGTCTTGATAATTGGAGTTTTTCACCTCTTTTCCAGAGACTGGTGTTCCTTCATCTGAAAGTAATTTTCTGTGTTATGAAATTCAGAAATGCATGAACAGAATTAATCTCATATAAACTTTCCTTTGATAAATCCTAATTATTAGGCTTTATCCAAGAATACCTGAGATGAAAGCTGAAACCAAAACACACAAACAGGCAAACGAACAAACACAAACTTGGGTAGAGTCCAGTAATCTATCTTTTAACAACTCCGTAGATAAACTTAATTCATGCTGAATTTTGAGAGGCAATGTTTTGACATATGTTGACTTCTGCTGTGATTTGAATGTATCCCCCTGGAATTTATGTGTTGGAAACTTAATCCCCACTGTGACAGTGTTGGGAGATGAGGTCCATTGAGAGGCGTTTAGGTCTTGAGAGCTCTGCATTCATTAATGGAAGCCAGAAAGGGCTTTCAGGAATGAGCTGTCTTTGACCTGACAGCCAAGTGATAACATAGAAGGAGGCCCTTACCAAATATACTTGCATTATTCTTGGACTTCCCAGCCCTGATTACTAATTGCCAATAAATTTTTGATTTTAATAATAAATTATCCAGTCTATAGTATTTCATTATAGCAGTACAAATGACCTAAGAGACTTCCATTAAAGTATTTCTCTTGAAAGGCAAGTGAAGAACAGACCCACTGCTGAAATAATAGTCTTTAGTCTAAATATTGTGAGATGCTTGGAAAATGAAATATAGCACTCTAAACTGTAAAGAAAATTAGCCTACTCTAAGAGGACCATGAGTAAGAATCTGTTAGTTTTTCATGAATTAGCTCGGGTTAAACCATACAGAAGACTGTTAGTAAGTTTGTTTAAACTATTAAATGAAAAAAATCTAATAAAATGAGAAATAAATAATTAAAATTCTAGAGGTGATTTGCTGATTTCTTTGAATTTTTGAGGGATTCTGTAGCCTTTACATGGCTAGTCTATAATGACAAATTGTCTGTAAAGGTTACATTGCTTACTGGGCTCCTCTGCTCACACCTCTTTGTAATGTGGCTTGGCAGACCAGCCCATTAAGATGTAGAATCTTGTTCCACACTTTTTTAATCTGGGCTGACTTTACTACTATGCTTGGCTCAATAAAAGTGGTGTAAGTGATGCTGTCTAATTTCTACAGCCTAGACTTTAAAAGACCCTTGCCTTTAGAAGTGCGGTTTTGATATTGCTATAACAAGAAAACCATTCTAGCCCAGAAGGAAGAGGATACCCAAGGTATCTCAAGTGATAGCCAGACATGGGAGTGAGGCCATCTTATATACTGCAGTACAGCCAACATTCTGCTAAGTGCAACTATTTGAGCTAGTCAAGCTAAACCAGCAGAGGCCAACCAACAGAACCCATATAGTTTAAATGTATGTCACCACCAAATTTTATGTTGAATTGTAATCTCCGATATTGGATGTGGGTCTGGTAAGAGTTGAGAGGATCATGGAGGCATATTTGTCATGAAGGGTTTAGTGCCATCCCTGTAATGCTGCCCTTACCACAGGGAGTTCTTGCAAGATCTGGGCTGTTTGAAAGTGTGTGGCATCTTTCTCCCCCTTCAGTCTCTCTGGCTCCTGTTCTTGCCATGTGAGACACTGCTCTTACTTTGTCTTCTGCCATGATTTTAAGCTTTGTTGAAGCCCTCACCAGAAGCAGATA
Source organism: Leontopithecus rosalia (assembly GCA_028533165.1). Classification (NCBI taxonomy): domain Eukaryota; kingdom Metazoa; phylum Chordata; class Mammalia; order Primates; family Cebidae; genus Leontopithecus; species Leontopithecus rosalia. Next base: position 28,036,156 of record CM052649.1, on the reverse strand, counting down.
CTGGCACCAGGCTTCCTGTTTAGACTAGAGAAACACGAGCCCATTAAAACTCTTTTCTTATAAATTACACAGCCACAGGTGTTTCTTTACAGCAACACAATAATCAGCCACACATAAGAACTTTCAGAAATAATAAATTGTTCTAGTTTTAAGCCATCGTGTTTGGGATAATTTGTTATTTAGCAGTAGAGATCGGATACTATAATAAACACAAATTTATCTACTCATTTGTGTTTCTCTCACAACTAAGATAGAAATATAATAGTGGAATTCTAAAGCAAAACCCAGTTTCAAACATGTGGGAATTATTGTACAATCCAAACTACAAAGGTTATGTATTTTTAAACAAAATGGAATGCCTTATACTAATGACGTTAAAAAATAAGAACACACTACTGTGGGGAAGACATTGGAGAGATCACTAAAGCCTGTCAGCAAACACTGGAAGATTCTGGAGCATTAGTTAACCTACTTTTGCTCAATGTTTCAGAAATTCTGATTAAGGACAGTTTGGATAGGGATGCCTGTTAAATTTTAAGTTTTGCCATGATAGAGATACTATATACTTGCAAACTGCTTATGGATAAACTTTACAGGGCCAGTGGAATATGGACTAAGGATAAATAATGTAAAGATAAGTTAAATGTCTCCTTTTGCGTAAAAACATGTAAACAAATGAATAAGCCTAGATCCCAAATATATTAATTTATTCAAATTAAAATTAATTAAATTGATGCATTATAATTAACAGATTTCAGCTTAAATGGTTTTCCGCATTCTTTTACTGGTAATTACGTTGCTTCTTTCTGTTGTTTGTTTCACCTTGATGATCTTAAAGTCATTCTTCAAAATCATGTACTAATATATTCATTTTATGTTTTACTCTGTTGAAAATGTATGCAAAGTATTTTAATTAAAGCCAAGACTAATCTAAGTGAATTTTTAAAATGCACCGTCTGTAATGCAATAAAAGGATAATAAATGCACCTCTTTATGACCCCATCTTTATCACCAATGTCTTGTTAAAAATACACAGAAAGGTTAATTTCTGCATTTGTTTTATATGATCATTTATATTCAAGTTACCTCCAGTGTTATTTTTTTAAATGTTATGCCTTATTCATAATTGTCACTGATATTACCTATATTCTTTATCTCAGGATAATTATATTAATATTTATGTTGTACAAATTTCAATAAAAGATAATTTATACAGACAGGATGAAATGGAGTCATGAATCGTGGCACACACCTGTAACAATTCATAAGAAGCCATATAACAGAAGTAAAAGAGTGTGATTGTGTAAATCTTTGTGATTATAAGCATGGTTATGCAGGAGTTTGTGCCTGTCTCCCAGAATAGGCAGAGGATCTCAAAGGGTATTGATTAGAGATATGTGTTACTTTGGAAGATTTTCCATGGTCCATCACATGAGCTATACCATTACCTCTTACTGGTGACTCAAGACATTGTCACTTCTATAGCACATACCAACTGACAAATGAAGAATCAAATGTGTAACTTTCACAAACGCCTGTATTGTTTGAAGGTATACATGGGAAACTGAAACAAAGACATACATTTTCCTGTGATTCACTAATTACAACTGAAGAGATAGATTAACTGTTATATAGTGTAATTTTCATCTATCTTATTGAACTATACCATACTAGACCTTCTATACCCATATGGTATCTCACTCCTACAGTACTTTTTAACACTGATTTCAGCAATTGTATCAGTCTCCTTTTCAAGTTAGTTCTTCAAGGAAAGTGTTATTCTTAGAATTGAAAAACAAACTTTGTTAATTCTCCCAGATCTACACAATAGAGATGTTCTTACTAATGTCTATTAAATATTTTAATTCTTTAAGTTCATTCCCTTGGTCTTGTCTCTGGACATAGTCTAGCCGTGTAAATGCACAGCAATGTTGAAAAATTGTTGGCTGGGCAATCATTGGCATTCTTAAATTTAAATTCTGTACCTTTCATTTTTTCCATGATTCTTAGCCAATTTTCATCTTCATTTCAGAAAAACACATTCATTGTTATGTGTTTGTGTGTGTGCATGCTTGCGTGTGTGTTTACATATGTGTGGGTCTATATATATATATGCATATATATGTAATTTGATAAGTTACAATGAAGTGTTGCACACTTAGGAGCTATCCTATAATTATTCTTAAGTAATTACTCTTCAGGTTTTACCACCAAGTTAGATGTCACAAAGACACAAATGTAATAATTCTTAATTTGGCTTTTCCCACGTTCTTAGTGCAAGATTTAAATATACCCAAACTCCAAGCCCTGAAATTAAAAGTTACTTATCAATGATTTGCAAGCTAAACAAAGAATGTATAACTCGATAGGATAGAAGATGTCCCTGAAACTAACAGTAGTGTCACTTACATATGTAAATTCATTTTTGCTATATATTCCTTTGTCAGAGGTAGAAGCTTCTGTATGCTCATGGGGGTGGGGGAGATATTTCATTCCTAGCAAAATTTCAGCTGATTAGAATAATTCACCAATTATAAATACAAGAGAAGCCTAAATTTCTGGCACTGCAATGCATAACGTGCAAGATGATAGAAATAAACATACTTAAAAAGCAGTATTTTAAATCCAAGGATGAAAATTTTCAGTGGAAATATACTGAGCCTTGAAGAGTGGTGACTAATTAGCTTAATTAGTTCATTCCATTCTTTGTTACTGACAAAAAAAAACACAGAGTTTTCCTCTAATTCTCCAGGCACGTACTTGACTACTTGTTCTGAGTACCAAATATAGTCTCAGAGATTTCTGTGCAGAACATTAGATCCATCCTAATCAAAGGCTTCTGACCAAGAAAGTCTTCACACTTCCCTCAGGTTGCCTAAACTTTACATGGGCTTCTTCCTCCTTCTAGTCCCCTGACCTCCCTTTTACCTGGTCCTAAAAGAATCCAAATCACCACAGAAGTCCCTCTTCTCCTTCTTAGAGCATTTTCTTTAGAAAACTTGTAACTGCAAATTCTTTCTCTGCTCCTTTGAGAGGTACATATATTTTACAACTGTGTAATTGCTTTACAAGCCCAGGCTGCCTTTCTTGAGAACCTGAGAGCCATTCCTGTGAAAGATAATCAACTGAGTTAGAATCACCTCTGGGAAAAGACAGGAGTCTGACTGGGGTAGGTGCATTGCTCCAAGTTGCAAAACTACCTGCTGTCGTGAAGTTATAAGAAATTTGATTTTTCTTTTGGGTAAGGCCAATTAGCAAACACAGATGGCCTGTAATACCTTTTATTCTATCTCTTCTACTCTCCTGCCCTTTATTTAAACAGAGTTGAATTGAGAATGTGTTCTGGTGTCTAAGTCCTATTGCAATATCCTTGAACAAATTTTTCCTGACTTGTTTAATTTTATCTAGTACGAATTTTGCTTTGACACTGCAAAACACTTTGTTGTTGACTACGGCTCTTTACCATCAGTCTCTGTATATGGGCGGGTTAAGAAAAAATCCCACATATCAAACATCACATTCTACAATGTAAACATATACAATTTCTACTTGTCAAATAAATAGAAACTCAATAGCAATCAAATGGAGAGTAGATAGAAAATAAGATAAATCCAATTGTATTCTTTTCTGGGTAAACATTAGGATGAAGAAGAGATTTATTGTTTAGGCATAATAGAACTTTATCAATGAATATTTGAGGAGCCAATATTATGACTCAATTCTATATGCCACAAATATGTTATTCATATGTGAATGTAATACGAGATACAATATCATATATGAAATGGCAAATACATATTCTAGCTGAATAAATGATATACCTGAACTTAAAATAAAAATGCTTATGAATAGGCTAGTTGTGAGAACCAAAATAAGCTCATTCCTGAAAAAAAAAAATCTTAATATATTCTGTAAATATATTGCTAGTATTAAAAAAAAACTAGTGTCTAGTTCTACAAGAGAAAAGTAAGTGCATAATAAAACATCTTATTTCTCTACTATAATTCCAGAAAGAATAAACTTACTTTGTAATTTTAAAATATAATTTTGTTCCTAATATACCTTCACCCTGGAGGGAAAGTAAAGAGTTTGGATTTTAGGGATTTGGAATTATTAATGGGAATAAAACAAGATATGTAAGTGAGAATTTGAGAAGAATAAAATTTTGAGCTGAAAAAAGAGTTGTAGTTACCTATTGTTCTTTAAAAAATTTTTGCAAAACTTAAGTGGCTTAAAGTAAATGTATTATTATCTTCACTGTCCTTAGGGTTGTCTGAAATCAGCTGAGCCATTCTTGCCTACAGTTTCTCACATAATTAACTAACACACATGGCTGATAGGGGCTAACTTGCCCGGGACCTCAGTTGGGATGTCTACTAGAGTGCTCACATCTGACCTCTGCAATTACTTTGAGGTTATCCGAGCATAGTAGTTGTGTTCTGGGAGGTTGCATCACAAAAATCTGCATGCCAAGACAAAAGGTCTAAGGAGATGCTGCAGGAATTTATTTTTATTTTACTCATAACTACAGTTCATGCTTTATTTAAACTTAATTGATCAAATATTTTGTAAAATGGTAGAATATAAAAGGAAAGGAAGAAAGTGGAGCCTAATGAATGAATAGATATGATTTACCCCTATTGAAAAATAATTGTGGAATATTTTATTATAGTTATCCTAGCAAAAGGAACAACAGTGATTTTTTAAAATGTTATTAGCCATTACTCTATATAGATGCAGATTTGATGCAATGAGTGTCAGTTTTTACGTGTTTTTACATCCACACTGTAGGATGCAGAAAAGTAATGATAAAGTTATTTCTCTAAAAAACACAGATGCAACTTAAGGCAAAACTTTTTTCTTTTTGATGATTTTATATTTATTTTTTCTTAAGTGCTATAACCTATATATTTTTGATAATCATATTTTCAGATATTTTAGTGTTTTATCTGATGCATTTTTTGAGAAGCAGGGCATTAGTTTTTTCAGTTTGCAATTCAATAGTTATTATCATATTCACGAAGTTGTGCAATCATCACTTTCTAATACCATATTATTTTCTATAATCCAGAAATCCCTTGTACACTAAGTGTTTCATCCCTAATTTTTTTTATCCTTTGGAAACCATTAGTCTGTCTTCTCTATTGATGGTGCCTATTATGGAAATTACCTATAAATTAAAATATGCAATGTGGCCTTTTGTGTCTGGAATCTTTCTCTGAGCATAGGTTCATCTATGTTGTAGCTTGTAGAATGTAACTATACTTTATTTTACATATATACTTTTTTCATGTATATTTTACAGCTAAATAACGTTTCATTGTATAGCTATTTCAAATCTTATTTATACATTCAGCAAGTGATGGACATTTGGGCTGTTTTCTCTTTTTGGCAATTATAAATAATGCTAGTATGACTATTAATGTGAAAGTTCTGTGAAAACATATACTTTGAATTCTCTTGCTGGGTCATAGACATAATTTTGTGTTTAGCTTTTTGAGAAACTGCTAAACTGTATTTCAAAGTGGCTTACCATTTTTTTTACATTCTCCCTAGTGATGTTATGAGGGTTCCAATTTCTCCAACATTTATTTGCCAGCTTTATGGTTATAGTCATTCTAATGGTAGTATCTTATTGTAGCTTTATTTGCTTTTTCCTAATGAATGATGTTGAGTATATTTTCATGTATTTAATAGGAAAATTCACACACACACACACACACACACACAAACACACACATGATTCAAGTGGATATTTCTCCAAATAGTGGAAATATACCCTTGAAATATTTCTTTCTTTAAATTGGATTATTAATCTTTTTACTGTTGAGCTATAAGAGTTCTTTAAATATTCTGGATACTAGACTTTCATTATATATAATTTGCAAGTATTATCTCCCATTCTGTACTTGTCTTTTTACCTACTTGGGAGTCCTTTGAAGCACAAGTTTTTTGTTTTGTTTTGTTTTGTTTTGATGAAGCCAAATTTTTCTTTTTGTTGCTCATGCTGAATATAATATCTAACAAACCACTGCTGAATTAATGATTAGAAATATTTACACTTTTTTCTAGCATTTTATAGTTTAGAATCTTACCTTTGGGTCTGTGATCCATTGGGGTTTAACTTTTGTATGTGGTGTGAAGTAGAGTTTTAACTTAATACTTTTGCATGTAGATATCCTGTTGTCCCAGCACCGTATGTTAGAACAACTACTCTCTATTGAGTTTTCTTGACACCTTTTCAAACCACAATTGAGCATAAATATGGGCTGTTCCTGAACTCTCAATTCTTTGTTATTGATCGATATGTCTATTCTTATGCCAGTAGCACATAATTGTGATAGCTGGAACTTTACAGAAAATATTTAAATGAGAATATTTAAGTCCCACAACTGTATGACCCAGCCTCAGATATCAGACTGAATCACCTGGATTCCATTCTATTGATCAAAAGTGAGTCATTTGACCAGAGCAGAGTCAATTGGAGGAAATTATATGAGGGAGTAAATACAAGGAGCATGAGTCCTTAGGGGTTATATTTGGAAACAACCTCTAAAGAAAAGAGTAAGTGAAGAGAAGCTTCTGTAGATTTCTAAATGTGGAGTCCATATCTTTTTTTTAATTTTGGTTAGTATGTCCATGGACTTAAGATCATTGAAGAGTATTATTTAATTGAGACTACAAATATTGGAGAAGACATTTTTAGAACTGATTTTCAAAACTCAATATAGTGTTCTTGTGGTTGATATTGCTGTTGGTTTTCCTTTGCTCTTAACATATAGAATCACACTAAAGATAAACATAATCATCTTTAATTACCTGGCACTATATGGCACCATATAAGTTTGAAGATTTTTTTCAGAGTCTTAGGGGGAAAAGTGGCTTTTAAAAAATACAATAATTGCTGGGCATGGTGGCTTACGCCTGTCATCCCAGCACTTTGGGAGGCCAAGGCTGGCAGATCACCTGAGGTCAGGAGTTAAAGACCAGCTTGGCCAACGTGGTGAAACCCCATCTCTAGATAACTATAACTAATTAAATAACTAGTTAGTTAGATAACAATAACTAATTAAACTTTCTACTCTCTGGAAGATGTTGCTAAAAATACACTTAATTCGATTTAATGATAAAAATATCATCATGTGAAGTTTCTTGAAGAAACTAAAACAAAAAACAAACAGAAAAATTCTTCCAAGCTATTGCTATATCTTGTGAAAAAAAAAGCCCTCTAAGAAAAAATTTAATAACAACAATTATTTGAAATGCATTGGTACAAATATACACTAGTTGAAAAATAGGAAGATTTGAGGGTTAAAATTACATTCTTTTTTTTTTTTTTTTTTTTTTTTTTTTGATGCAGTGTCTCGCTCTGACACCAGGCTGGAGCACAGTCGTTCAATCTTGGCTCACTGAAACTTCTGCCTCTCGGTTCAAGTAATTCTTCTGTCTCACCTCCCGAGTAGCTGGGATTACAAGCATGCACCACCACGCTCGGCTAATTTTTGTATTTTTTGGTAGAGACGGGGTTTCACCATGTTGGTCAGAATGGTCTCTATCTCTTGACCTTGTGATCCACCTGCCTCAGCCTCCCAAAATGCTGGGATTACAGGCATGAGCCACAGCACATGGCCAATTCTTTTTTTCTTTTTTTATACCAGTAGTGAATTTAGATATGCTTTTCTTTGCAAAAGTAACATTTAGGGAAATATAGGTTATCAATACACTAAGATATTCATATTATTAAATTTCTTTAAAGCATTAAATTGACATAACATTATTTGCTTAAAATGTATAGATCTTGAAGAGATCAAAAATAGCCACATTACAAAAATACTGGTAACATGATATCGTTTATATAGATTAGAAATTTCACCAATTAATATTTTAGTTAAATATATAAAAGAAACACAAAATATCATCAGCTTAGGTTTTGGGTGGTGTGGGCGGAAGTTTAGAAAAGAGAACATAATATACTTGTTTCAGGTAATTATCTGAATAATTAATTACTGGGAAGATGAGAAAAAACAAAGATTGATAAAATGTGTAACAAAGCTATTTAACATTCAAACTATGAAACATATAAATAATTACCATATTTCTATGTAAGGATCAGCAAGGAGACCTAATGAGAAACAGTGATTGAGGTGGTTGGAAATGAAGGGGAGTGTGAAGATGTGAAGTCAGGTGGGACACAGAGTTTGAAGAGAAGTAAAAGCTATGATGGATTTCATGAACAGGACACTTACTTTATAAAGCTGATTTAACATTTTGAAAAAAAAATGGTGAGGTTCAAAATGGACATTGAAAGCAAATAAGAGAGATTTTGGAGATCAAAGAAAAATAAAAATAATTCTGTCTAGTTTAAGATGAATTGCAAAATTTTAAAATATATTAGAAATTATGATTAAGAATATTGGCTCCATGTTTTTATTTTGAAGACAGTGTCATAATAGCATAAATATTTATTAAATACATTATTGAATTAAAAATTCTATGTGATGCGTATCACATGTATATTTTTAATCAAATACAATAAAGCATAATACTTTTATTTTCAGTAAATATATGGTTATATTGTTAAAAGACATAATCACATGTATATATATACATATATATGTATATATATATTTCTTATTTTACTTATTGTCACCTATTACTTTAAAACGTTCTGAAGATTGTCATACCAACATAGCCTTAGGTTTTAAAAGTTGAAACCTTGGGCGTATTCCATTGTTTTTTTACTTGTGTGTCTAACCAGCCAATTGTATTTGCTACTTTAAGGAAAGTAAAACTTTCTCTTTATGAATATAATTTGTTTAACCACAAAGCCTCTGGGTTTACTACTTTATCATTTGCTTTCTTCAAAATACATCTGAATTATCATGCAGACTTTGAACATAGCAGGGATCCTTCCCAGTTTCTTAAATGGTGACCTACTGTTGCTGCATAGTGTTTAGTATACATTACTATATCTTACTCCTTTTTTTGATGAAAATGAATGCAGTTGAAGATATCTTTAGTGTACCCAGGTCGACTTCATTTGCAATATATTTTCATCTTTGTGTTCTAACTTACTGTGATTCTAAAAAATCATATGTGTTTGTATTAGAAATTATCCAAATTTGTTGTATTCATACACTAATCAAGAAGCTGAACAGAACTGCTGGTGATAATTTGTGGATGACAAGGTCTGGAAGTTTCAAGTGTCTCTTCAAGTTTAGGTTGTGCATATGCTACTATTCAATTTTATGCTATTTCAATCCCCAAAGAGGAAACAGCACGACTTCTGAAAAAGTTAAAAGTGCTTTACTCTGGCCAGTCAACAATTTTCAGAAACTGTTCTATGCAATCATGGTGATTGGATACAAGATGGTTCTTTTTCTCCTCATATCATTAAGGGAGTGAGAATGAGGGTTTGCTGATATAGTCTGCTCTCTAGCACATGGAAAACAATTTCAGCACAAACATACTGCCAGAAAACAGTTCTTTATACTAAACCACTCGCCCAGGATATGTTGAACACTTTTATATGTATTTTTTACACTTGAAGAAAATGAATTTTATAGAAAATAACGAAATGTAAGGATTATCTTTTAGGGCGTGATGTGGTCATGATGATTATTTGTAAGAGAGCTGCTGACTTAATATATCAATCAATGTATTAGTTCATGTTTACAGTTAAGCTACTTGCTTACATTCAATTAAATTTTTTTCACTCTTTATTATAAAATCGTAATAAAAATTTATTAGACTTTGCCAAAAAATGGGAAAAGATAGAAAGAGTACACCATTTAAGGCAACTGAAAATCATTTACAGTCCCTCTATTTTCCTGTTCTCTCTTATTCAAAACATATTGTTTCCGAAAGTGGAGTTTTAGAATCATATGGTGATATGGTTTGACTGTATCCCCATCCAAGTCTCATCTTGAACTCTAGTTCCCATAATCCCCAGGTGTCCTGGGAGGGAGCCAGTGGGAAGTAAATGAATCATGGGGGCCAGTTTCTCCCACTCTGTTCTGATACTAAATGAGTTTCATGTGATCTGACGGTCTTATAAAGGGCAGTTTCCCTGTACATGCTCTCTCTTCTCTGCCACCATTTAAGATGTGCCTTTTCTCCTCCTTTACCTTCCACCATGATTGTGAGGCCTCCCCAGCCATGTGGAACTGTGAGTCCATTAAACCTCTTTATGCATTACCTAGTCTTGGGTTGTCTTTATCAGCAGTATGAGAACAGACTAGTACATATAAGTAAACTCATATTTCTAAATGTTTTGTTATCTCTCTAATATACCTAATCTGTTTCTTTATTTTTATATCTCTCATGTTGCTTTGCACAGTAGTTCCACATTGCTTCAATAAATATTTCTACTTCTATAAGTGTGAAATAATATAGCAATAATAATTTGATACAAATGTATTCATTTTTTAAGTCAGAAAGAAAAGATAATTCTATTCTAAGGTATTTTCTCAAGATAATTGAGTACATCCATGTGAAATAGTGGATGCATTTATTTGAAGAAAAAACAAAACGTGACTTAGAATAAAAGAATAAACTTAAAAATGAATTCCAGTTCACTTCCTTAAACTAACTTTCTGTTATTTAAGATATTTTTCAATTTTTCTCATATCGCTAATATGACCTCTAATATTCAAGTTCTTCTTTCATTTTAGCAAACAACCATGTTAAATACTTCATAGACAAAATGCATGAAATCAGAAGAGAACTATCTCACTGTCCTGTAGCTCTCACTAACTTCTTTAATCCTACTGATATTTCTTCTTTCTTACTTTACAGTAATAATTGTCTGTACTTCTTTCTGTAGTTACTATGTTCATCCTTCCTCTACGTCTTCTCTCTTTTAACCATTTAATACACTTCACACCTGCAAGCAGTCCTTTTTATTCCATCAATACTTTGCCCATTATTTTCCTAGACAAAGATGACAAAGTATTATCCTCCGTTGATTCCATTCCAGTTTTGCTTCATGTTTATGCTCTTTTCAATAGTAACTGAAATATTCACATACAGCTATCATTTCTATTTCCATAATTCTCACTCTTTCCTTCACCCATTCCAATTGTCTCTCATCTTCACAGAGACTACCTAGGTTATTGTTACAAACATGACTAATGCTAAAAATCAAATTCTGTCTACATTTGTATGTATCAGTAAAAATTGCTTTTTGAAAATGAAAGAAACCACATATGGCTAAAATGAGCAAATACTTTGTTAAGAGGTCTTTGGGGCTGGACACTGTGGTTCATGCCTATAATTCCAGCACTTCGGGGGGCTGACATGGGCAGATGATGAGGTTAGGAGTTCAAGACTAACTTGGCAACATTGTAAAACACCATCTCTACTAAAAATACAAAAATCAGCTGAGCATTGCAGTGGGTACCTGTAATCCCAGCTACTCAGGAGGCTGAGGCAGGAGAATCACTTGAACCTGGGAGAAGGAGGTTGCAGTGAGCTGAGATCATGCCATTGCACTCCAGCCTGGACAACAGAGAGATACTCTGTCTCAAAAAAAAAAAAATCTTGTTGGAACTTCCATTGTTGTGAGAATGAAATTTATGTTCTTCCAAAATCTTCATGTCAGAAGTTTATTTGAAGCCCAAACAGATCACCTGCTTGTCAGCTCTGCTAGGCCAAGTGTCCATGCTCATTCTTCAAGTGGTTCTTGAAATGTGTTTATCTGGACTTATCCATTCCATTGCGGGCAGAAGCCTCTACTTCATAGAGGTAGTTGTGATCACTTAGTTTAATTTAGATGAGAGATTTTCCAGGCACTGCAATCGGGCATTAAAAAAAGAATAAAAAAGAAAGCAAGTAAAAGGGAAAAAATGTACTATAATTCCCACCATTGGCTATTCAACAAAAACACACACGTATCTTCTAATATCTATATATAATAATGGTTCTTATCTAGAATAATTCCTATATGATTCATAGTATTGGATACATTTTCTCTAGGTCTCCAGGGAAGAATCTGCAAAAACATGATTCATTTACTGAACTAAACTCAAAATGTAGATTATACTTAAGATGACTATTGTTTCTCCAGGGTGATCAGAGACCATCTTAATATTCTGTAATTTATAGATTACATTATTATCTAATTAACTCTAATCCACTATGTGTAAAATTGATAGATAATAAATGGGAAAAGTACTCTTTAATATAAACTATGTTTTTTAACCCAACAAAATAAAAAATAAAAAGCACCTATTAATAGTAATGTCGTCACCTGGTAAGGAAGCTATATTCTGTGATTACCTTCGTCCACTTTTTATTTCATAGTATCCTTAAACTTTAGTTTTGTCATTAACTAATCATTATTCTTTATCAAATAATGTGATTGAAACTTCATTTTTGAGGGCTCTAAGCCTGTGTCAATTTTCCAGTCAAGATGCACTTCCCTTTTTCATTAACTTTTATTACTATACAGGTAGTACTAAGATAAACAGAGTATATATCTTTATCTATATAATTCTATTTCACCTCCAGTAAAAAACACATTTTTTCTGGAAAGTGAGAATGGGTTGTTTCCGCCAAGATCATCCTCTTCTTCTCCTTGCCCTTGCTTGTTTGTCAAAATAAATAAATAAATAAGAGAGAGAGAAAATGACAAAAAAGAAAAAAAAAACTAGCCAGTAATTTAGTCTCAGCTTCTAGATCAATATAACCCTTGAAAAGTCAGCAGATGGTAGCTTTCCCCTTAGGGGAATGTGATTCTGAAAAAAAAATTACAATTAAATTATTTGGTGCAATGCTGAGTAGACACCATTCCTTTTTCACGTTTAGGTTTTCAAACCACATATTCTGTCAATAAAAAAGATATTAATATGGATGGAACTTTGGATTCAAAAGGTCTTCTCTTTTGTCGTAACTAGGTTCAATCATGTATCATTCTAGTTACTTCTGAGTTATGGAATACAAATAACTATGGAAATTAGTCCATTGCCTCATATATTTTATATAAAGTCAATTTTTTGGTCCAATACAACATTGTGTTTTATAAAATATCAGCGATTAAATAATTCAATAAATCAAATGAAGACAGAACTGAGAAAAACAATAACTACAGCAAAATCAAATGCAAACCATAAATTAGCATGTATTGCCAAAACCATGAGAGAAGTTTAATGTAAGTTACTTAATACAGAGTTTAATGTAATCTACTAATATATAGTTGACTGGGCCCCTCCAGAGTACAGCACTTTTTCAGGCTATCAACATAGACTACTTTTGGGATGTTAAATGGTATTTACAGTAGCTTTGTTAACTTCAATAAAGAAGACCCTACTGCTATTTCATAAAAAAGCAACAGTCACAGAACAAGTGCTAGACAGCTTGAATGAGCCCATCTGATATTCACAATGCAGTTGATATCATCTACTTAATTATTTGGGTTCTGTTCCAATCATCAAGTAGGAACCTTGGCTGAACTTTTAGTGTATCATAGGGCATATTCTTTTTTTTTAATTATTATTATTGTACTTTAGGTTCTGGGGTACATGTGCAGATCACACAGGATTGTTGCATAGGTACGGACATGGCAAGGTGGTTTGCTGCCTTCATCTCTCCATCTCCTTTTTGTGGTATTTCTCCCCTCATTATCCCTCCCCACCTTCCCCACCCCAGACTGTCCCTCCCCTATTACCCCCTCCACTGACCGCAGTGTGTGATGCTCCCCTCCCTGTGTCCACATGATCTAATTGTTCAACACCCGCCTATGAATGATAATATGGAGTGTTTGGTTTTCTGTTCTTATGTCAGTTTGCTGAGAATGATGGTTTCCAGATTCATACATGTACCTATGAAGGACACAAACTCATCGTCTTTTATGGCTCCATAGTATTCCATGATGTATATGTGCCACATTTTCTTTATCCAATCTATTGATGATAGACATTTGGGTTGGTTCCAGGTCTTTGCTATTGTAAACAGTGCTACAATGAACATACATGTACATATGTCTTTATAGTAGAACAATTTATAATTCTTTGGGTATATACCTAGTAATGGGATTGCTGGGTCAAATGGTATTTCTGTTTCTAGGTCCTTGAGGAATTGCCACACTGTCTTCCACAATGGTTGCACTAATTTACACTCCCACCAACAGTGTAAAAGTGTTCCTATTTCTCCACATTCTCTCCAGCATCTGTTGTCTCCAGATTTTTTAATGACTGCCGTTCTAACTGGTGTGAGATGGTATCTCTATGTAGTTTTGATTTGCATTTCTCTAATGACCAGTGATGATGAGCATTTTTTCATATGTTTGTTGGCCTCATATATATCTTCTTTTCTAAAGTGTCATTTCGTATCCTTTGCTCACTTTTGAATGAGTTTGTTTGTTATTTTCTTGTAAATCTGTTTTAGTTCTTTGTAGATTCTGGATACTAGCCCTTTGACAGATGGGTAGATTACAAAGTATTTTTCTCATTCTGTTGGTTGTCAGTTCACTCCAATGATTGTTCCTTTTGCTGTGCAGAAGCTCTGGAGTTTAATTAGATCCCATTTGTCTATTTTGGCTTTTGTTGCCATTGCTTTTCGTGTTTTAGTCATGAAGTCCCTGTCTATGCCTATGTCCTGAATGGTTTTGCCTCGGTTTTCTTCTAAGGTTTTTAATGGTGTTAGGTCTTATGTTTAGATCTTTAATCCAGCTGGAGTTAATTTTAGTGTAAGATGTTGGGCATATTCTTATACTTTTCATCCGCTTTAAGAAGATCATCGTCATCACATTTCTCAAATATTTTCATCTTAATTTCTCAATACATTCCCCACAAGTCCCTAATATCATGAAAAGCCATAAATCAACCTAGTAAGTATTGTTATTAATACATATCTTTGGAATTAGAATCCTCACTTTATGTATCTTAGAATTTGACTAACTTTTTCTATATGAGATCAGATAGTAATTTATACTTTGCAGGTCATACAAAAATATATCACGAGTACACATCAGAAACAACATATACACTAGTAATACTTGCTGTATTTCAATAGGCCTTATTTATAAGTGACATTGAGAAGACTGGATTTGAGCCACTGGCCATAGTTTGTCAACATTTGACTCAAAATATCATATTATCCTTATCCAAAATCCAACTACCTTTTGCACTGGCCAAAAAAAGTATAATAAAAGGGGTATGCTGGAAGAGTTAGATAGCCACATACAAAATCAAACACAAACACACAATAATCTTTACCAAGACCCTATATCCTTCATAAAAATTAACTCAAAATTCATCACAGACCTAAATGTAAAATGCAAAACTATAAAATCTTAGAAGATAACATAGGAGAAAATCCATGAAATAAAATCTAGAAAATCTAAAAAATGTCCTTCATTTGGCAATGACTTTAGATATAACACCTAAGGCACAATCTATGAAAGAAAGAATTAATAAGCTACACTTCATTAAAATTTAGAGATTTTACTCTGCAAAAGACATGTCAAGAGAATAAAGAATCCAAATAATGAAAAAACATATTGGCAAAAGACTTCTCTAATAAAGGATTGTTGCCAAAATATGCAAAGAACTCTGAAAATTCAATGATTAAAAAAAAACTCATTAAGAAATGGATGAGAAATCCTAATGGAACTTGACCAAAGGAGATACAAAAGTGGCCAATTAACATATAAGAAGGTGCTGCATATCTTATGTCATCAGAGACAATGAACTCAAACAACGAATTACCATTACACACTTATTGACCAAATTTTAGAACACTGACACCACCAAATGCCGATGAGAATGTAGAGCAACAGGAACCCTGATTCACTGCTTTTGAAGAGTCAATATGGTTCACCATTTTGGAAGTCAGTTTGACAGTTTCTTACAAAACTAAATACACTCCTACCATATGATTCGGCCAATTTCTTTTTTTTTTTTTGGTATTTACCTAACAGTTTTGAAAATATATGTCTATACAAGAACCTGCATAAACATTTATAACAATTTTATTTATAACAATTTTATTTATAAATGCCAAAACATGGAAGTAACCAAGATGCCCTTTAGTAGGTGCATAGATAAATACACAGTAGCATAGCCAAACAATAGAATAATATTCAGTACTAAAAAATAATCTCTTAAGCTATAATAAAGAGTGGAAAGACTTCAATGTCATTAAGTGAAAGAAGGTAGTCTGAATAGGCTACGTGCTATCTGACTCAGACTATAAAGCTTTAGACAAAAAGCAAAAGTATGACTAAAAGATCATTTGGTTGGCAGTGGTTGGAGGTGGGAAGAGATGAAAATGTAGAGCAGAGAGAATTTTTAGGGCAGTGAAAGTATCTGATACTATAATGGTGGATAGATGCCATTATACATTTGTCCCTACCCACAGAATGTACAACACCAACAGTGAACTCTAATGACACTGTGGACTTTGGGTGATAATGATGTGTCAGTGTTGAGTCATCAATAGTAAGAAATATACCCATCTCATGCGGGATGTTGATAATGGTGGAGGCTATACATGAGGGGGTACAGGGAGAATATGAAAAATATCTGTACCATCTGTTTAATTTTGTTTCAAAAGTTTGCATAAAATTGCACTAAAAAATAAAATCTATCATAAAAAGAGGAAGAGGGTGTAACAGAAATTCCATTCAACATATTTTAAGTTCTTAATGTTAAAATACAGTATTCACCATAGATTTATTATTGTGTCATTTTTATAATTTTATAAGGAGAAGCTCTGGTGGCTTCTACTTCATTCTTCCTGCCTCAAATACCAGTGCAGCATAGGACAAGGAGCTAATATGGATACTATAAAAGCTTTTAGGTTGATTGCAAATGCATATTGAGGTAATCATGGTGCAAGTCTTTGTCTCACAGGGGCCTCCATAAAGACAATTCACATTAGACTGAAAATATTGTCATACCCCCTCAAAGGGACTCATTTAGATACGTGAAATACAATGGAATTCTACATCCTCAGAGTCAGTGTATGATAATCTCTAGTTAGTTCTATTTGTTTTATTCCCTTAATACATGATGACCCTATTAAATAGCTATAAGCAACTCAGGATGGTGTTATGGCCTGAACTGTGTTCTCCAAAAATTCACATGTTGAAGTTCTAATCTCTAATACCTAAGAAGGTAACTGGATTTGGTGACAGGATCTTTAAAGAGGTAATTAAGTTAAAATGGGATTATTAGTATGGGCTTTAGTCCAATATGACTGGTGTGTTTTAAGAAAAGGAGATTAGGACACACATACACAGAGAGAAGACTATATGAAAATAAAGGGAGAAGAAGCCTATCTACAAGTGAAGAAGAGAAGCCTCAGAAGAAACCAGCCCTGTGAACACCTTGATCTCAGATTTCTAGATTCCAGAACTGTGAGTAAATATATCTTTGTTGTTTATATCACTCAGTGTGTGGTACCTTTTATGACAGCCCAGAAGACCCACACAGGTAGGAATTATATTGTTCATTGAATTATTGCAGAGCCCTTCCTCAATTTTATTCACAGAGTCTAAAATTTTAAAGAACTCAAGTCAGGGAATTGGCCCATGGACTATGTATTAAGCACTAAAGCTGCTCTACTCATAGATCCCTATTTCATTTCTGAAGTCCAACTTTTTCTTCAGCGTATAGTTACTCAACTTTCAAATGTAAACATCAAAAATGAAATATCCTGTGAAGTATAATGTTGCAAGGAAGTGGCTACTCACAATGTAGTGAGATAAGTAAAGAATAAAAACCTGGATCAGTAATGATTCTGATACACATGTATAGACATATATTATCTACACAGATATATCATCTACATCTGATATGCATCATCTACATATCTATATCTGTGTATCTCCATTATCTATCATCTATCTATTAATCTATTATCTCTCTATCATCTACCTATCTATCTATTTATCTATTTGCAGTAAGTCACAAAGTAAAATCAGAGACTTCCTATGACCTCACTAAAAAGTCCATTATCTGTCACAGTTACAGGGATAAGAAGAACCTTCAAAATGCTTAATTCTGCAATTGTATTAATTACTGGACCAGTTCCATGTGTAGATTTATTAAGGGTCTGCTGAAGAAGTTAGTGTTCTATTATACTACACAGGAATATCCCTTTATACAGTAGATAATTGTCACTGCCTTCAGTAGAAGTGTGAACAGATAACAAATTGTAAATTCTTCTCACTTCTCTGGGGTCATTTTACCTCTGATTCCCATTTTATGAAAGTTGCTCTTGATTGTAAGCACAGAAGTTACCTCTCCTGAATAGAAGGATTAAAAAAAATGAATACTGATTGGCTTAAAAATTATTGGGATAGCTAGAGAATTATTCTGGAAAGAAAAATAGCTTGCATCTATGACTAAAATCTTCTCACAAAATTGTCTTCGTAAGAAAACCACAGCCCTCTTTTCAGAGCTCTAGATATTGCAGCTGGTTGTACTGCAAATGTCCTACTGACATATTAACCCTTGACCCTGGAAGCTACTACTAACACTTTCTCTTGCCTAACAATACTTAAACTCAATACAGCTGTCACTGTTGCTAGAAAGGGTAATCTGCCATTGATGCCCATACTTCCTTCGGCCACAATCTTTTGGATAAAAAAACATGGTATGTGGCCCTAATTGCAAGAGCATTAGTTTAATACCCATGCTATTGGTCAAAGAAAACTAAGAAAATGTAATAATCATAATTTTTATATTTTGTGACAGGAGGTATATATTGCATTGTGTAAGACCCAAACACAAAAATCTTTTAATGCCCAATAGCCATAATAATAATAATATAATCCACATCTTGTTATTACGAATAAACTATCCCTCTCACAAAAATCTGCTTATCAGTAAGTGGAATCACAATCTATCCACTTACTGAGGCCAAAAATCTTAGACTTTGTCTGTGATGCATCCTACCATTACATTTCACATTCCATTTATCAGAAAGGCCTATTGATTATAACTTAAAGGAGATCTAAACCTTATTACTTATGCCACTAGAAATCACCTTTAACCCACTAACATTTGGACTCCGGGTACAGTCCCCCATTAGGTGTCCATGCTTCCATTCTTGCTACCTTACAGTCTGTCTACTCCACAGCAGCCAGAATGATCTTTCATGACTCAAATAACATTAAGTTGTTGTCATATGTAAAGTCCTCCATTGCAAGCAGAAAACCTAATTTCTTACCATGTCTGCAAATTCTTACAGTATCTACTCCCTGCTTTGTTCTCTGCTCTGATTTACTTCTGACTCTGTGTGCTTATAGACTATTGGTTTATATGATTCTTTGTAATTCTTCTTTATTGTTTAGAAGACAAAAATTTATGAGAACCTTCTTTTTTTTCAGGAAAATTCATTCCTCAGAGTCCTTTGGCTTCTGCCTTCTTGTAATATCAATCAATGCAAGACTGCACATTCATTGCAGAGGCATACATTTCTCTCTTACTCTTACTAAAAAGAATATCAGTGGTCAATTCTACCTTATTTTATGCTCTTTCAAGTACCAATAAAGAAGCAACTCTCTCTCATGCTCGTAGCCACTATTACTGTATGGTACCTGATACAGAGTAGATAGTCAATAAAAATATTTGACTAAGTAAGTCTAGAGACCAAGTTTTAATGACAAGAGTGTCTATTCCCCGCCCCCCCAAAAAAATTGATAGAAATTAATGTCAGTAACAGGCAGGGAAGCAAATTTCTCACAGTTCCATATGAAATTATATCCTTTTCTTCCTGTTCTATGTTGTTTATGTCTTGGGAAATTAAAAATGGTTTATAGAATTCTGAATATAATCTAAATATTCACAATTTGGTTAATTTTTTTCTATATATTAATACTGATATATAGAAATTCCAAATGTTTCACCAATAATTTCAACTAAATACATTATCCTTGCAGATAAGATGAAGAACTGAGAGCTGAATAACTAAGAAGTTATTTGAAGTTTCAGCCTGCACTCACTCTCTTAGCATCTTAAGTGATCTGGCTTACTTGTAAGATCTTGCTTTGTTGTCTTCTAAGTTACTTACAATTCTTTGAAAATAAATTTTAAAAATACTACCAAACATGTAGGTGACAGCTAACTAGAATTAATTTAAATATAATAAATAATGCAAAATGGTCAAATTGGCAACAAAGAGAAAGAAGATTTTCTAGACTTTAACAAGATTAAATGTAACAGAGGTGAATAGAAAAAGAAACACAGTTTCGGAATATCACAGGTTCAAATTAAACCTACATTATTGAGTAAAAAACACTTTAAAGGGTAGAGTCTTTGCTTTAAAAGCCTTCATGTAAGCCGCTGATATTAGCATAATCTAAAATAGCTATGACTTGACCCCAGAATAAGGGCAACATGTTTCAGAATGAATATTTAACTACATAAAATATCTAGAGAAGAGCAAACACAACGAGAGTAGCCTGAATGCCACATGAAAAATCGTTGAACAAATGAGACACCTGGTCCAGAGATGATTAATCAATTTTGTTATAGCTTAGACATATTTTTAAGGACTATGATATGAAATGAAAATTTCATATAGTCTCTGCACCTTGAGAGGTCAGAAGCAGCACTTCAGAATGCAAAGTTGGCAGGAGCAGAGATTCAGTTAGATATAACAATGATTGGAAAACTATCATTACGAGCCCATGGTGAAATTGACCTCCCTGTGAAGCACCCTCCCTTTTCAGAGTGATGAGAGAAGTCCTTTCTGCATCTAGAAATGGGCCAAGCTAGACTTCTTCAGCCACTCTAACAAACAATTGTGTTTCTGCCAGTCATATGTTTGCAATAAGAACAAAGAGAAATGGGTAGGCAGCAATGTAAGTACTTAGCAGTGGAAAATTGTGTTTGTGGTTTACAAAATATTTTTATATGGTCAGATATTCCCTGCAGCTATTAGATGAACAGGTATGAACTTTGAAAGATCAGTTACCATTCTGAGTAGAACCTTTTGCTAACTAGGTTACAGCTAAGGAATCTCATTATTTAATTTTGCGTAGGAGTTTGGAGACAGGCTGCTGAGTGGATATAAGCCTTTGCCCAAGAAGAAAGAGCACATAAAAATGTGACAGCTTGTGTAGTTTATCACAGTGTGTGGGTGAGGGTGACAGTACTGGCATGAAAGCTGAAATAAAGTAAAATGATCGTTTCCTTCAATTAATAACTGAAATTCTGTGAAGTAGTGCTCGCTTGAACGTGAGACATCATTAATTTATAAATAAGAGCAGTAAAAAAGCAAGTCTGAAGACTGCATTTTATGTTACCTTAGGGAAGCACAGCACCAATTCAAACGGCAAGAATTTCCTTGTCTGAGTCAGGATGTTTGCAAAGAGTTAACACACTCTTCTCACTCTGTATTCCAAATTACTTTTGAAAGTAATATCCATATTGTACCTTGAAGGAAAGCCTAAGCAGTAAACTTTAACGGCTGCCTGAGTTGGCAATCATTTCATAGAGACAAGACACTGCACTGGAAATTGCCCTATAAATAAGATCCCTTACAGAAAAATTAAAATGGAATTCATATTATTGATGTTCACTGGCAGCCATAAGAATCACAAGGGAACAGGAAGTGGTACTTGTTTCAAATCGCTCTCAGAGGCACCTGAAGGACGCCCTCAAAGTCAGCTTTGATCAATGGTGATAAGTAGTTTGTCCAGCATGTGGAGTGGGCTGTAATGTATTTGGAAACCTTGAAGAATTTGCCTATTGAATAGAAATTATCCAGACATTAGATGCCGCACTTCAAGTTTTTGTCTGCACTGGCCGTTAATTCACCAGTACTCAGATTTTCTGAGGAATAAAGTCTCTTTTCCTTCCTTGCTGATTCTCTACCTGCTTCTCCCTGCTTCAGCTTATTGAATTTTTACATTTGTGTTCATCTCCAGACTTTATGTTCCCCAGGACTTTTCTGGATTTTGGACCAGAGGAAAGATCTATAATTCTGCTTTTGCTATTAGCTACATAACCTACTTTGCTAGCTGCATATGTTGATGTGAGAACTGAGGCACAAAACCACAACTCAAGGTCGTGTTGTGCTTCTGTATGTCGTGGCTGGTTACAGTGATGTCCAGATTGTACATTAAATTGTCCATGTTGAGAAGTAGACATTCATATGAAATTGTAAATGTTAACCTATCCATCCAAGAAAAACAGAGAAGAGGAAGGAAAGGAGCAGAAGATGAAGGAACAAAAACAGGAAAATGACAGCAAGAGTTAAACTGAGAGAGAAATAAAAAAGCAGCAAACACATTGGAAAGACAAAGCCATTGGAAAAGGTTAGAAAACTAGGAATGCACAAACCTGCAAGAAAATTGTCTTTTGTGCCAGATATAAAATTGACATCAGAAAAATGGGAACTGAATTATTAACAGCAACACCAAGCATAAACAAACATATTAAAGGAAACTCATTTTGACCATGTCAGTAGGACTGAGAAACATTTCTCTTTTCTAAAACAACTTTTTTAAAAATGCCACAAAATGAAAATTAATTTGAAATAGAACAAAGATGGTAGATGCAGGAGTTCAACCCAATTCCACCTCATACCAGCTCTTGGCCATCTGAATGCTTAGCCCTGGTTTCCTCATCTGTGAGAATCTCATATCAAGATAAATATATTAATTGCAGATATTATATTACTTAATGCGATGTCTTCAAATGATTGACTCAATAATAATAGTTATAATTTTAATAATATGGTATTAATTCCAATAGGTTATATTTTTGTGACTAAGTACATTGAAAAAGAATAGAATATATGTGTTAAGATTATAGTAAATTGGTGGTTACCACAGGCCAGAAAGAATAAGTCAGGAGGGCACACGATGAAAGATTGATCAAATACACACCTAGATAGAAGAAGTAAGATCTGTTATTGGATAGACTTTCTAGGTGACTATAGTTAACATTAATCAATTATTCATTTCAAAATAGGAGATAATAATTTGAATGTTCCTAGTGTAAAGGAAAAATAAATATTAAAGTGAATGGATACCCCAATTATCCCTGTTTTATTAGATGAAGGTGTCAAATATGCCATGTACCACAAAATTATATACAGCTATTGTGTATTAATAAAAATAAATTGATTTAAGATCTTTCCTGCTTTCTCCAGTGGGTATTTAGTGCTATAAATTTCCCTCTATTTAGAGGGAAATTTAACTGTGTCCCAGAGATCCTGGTACATTGTGTCTTTGTTTTTATTGATTTCAAAGAACTTATTTTAATTTTGTTATTTACTCAGTAGTCATTCAGCAGCAGGCTGTTCAATTTTCATGCAGCTGTGCAGTTTGGAGTGAGTTTCTTAATCCTGAGTTCTAACTGGATTGCACTGTGGTCTGAGGGACTGTTATTATTTCTGTTCTTTTGCATTTGCTGAGGCGTGTTTTACTTCTGATTACATGGTCAATTTTAGAGTAAGTGCAATGCGGTGCTAAGAAAAATGTATATTCTGTTGATATGGGGTAGAGAGTTCTGTAGATGTCTATTAGGTCTGCTTGGTCCAGAGCTGAGTTCAAGTCCTGAGTATCCTTATTAATTTTCTGTCTCGTTTATCTGTCTAATATTGACAGTGGGGCATTTGCAGTCTCCCACTATTGTTGTTTGGGAATGTAAGTCTCTTTGTAGGTCTCTAAGAACTTGCTTTATGAATTTGGGTGCTCCTGCATTGAGTGCATATGTATTTAGGATAGTTAGCTCTTCTTGTTGCATTGATCCCTTTACCATTATGTAATGCCTTTCTTTTTTTTTAATTGAATTTTAAGTTTTGGTGTACATGTGCAGAACATGCAGTATAGTTGCATAGGTACATACATGGCAGTGTGATTTGCTGTCTTCCTCCCCTCACCCACATCTGGCATTTCTCCCCATGCTATCCCTCCCCAGCTACCCCCTCTGTTGTCCCTCCCCTATCTCTCCAATAGACCCCAGTGTGTACTGCTCCCTTTCCTGTGTTCGTGTGTTCTCATTGTTCATCACCCGCCTATGAGTGAGAATATGCGGTATTTCATTTTCTGTTCTTGTGTCAATTTGCTGAGAATGATGTTCTCCAGATTCATCCATGATCCTACAAAGGACACGAACTCATCATTTTTCATTGCTGCATAATATTCCATGGTGTATATGTGCCACATTTTCCCAGTCCAGACTATCATCAATGGGCATTTGAGTTGGTTCCAGGTCTTTGCTATTGTAAACAGTGCTGCAATGAACATTTGTGTGCATGTGTCCTGATAGTAGAATGATTTATAGTCCTTTGGATATATACCCAGTAATGGGATTGCTGGGTCAAATGGATTTTCTACTTCTAGGTCTTTGAGGAATTGCCACACTGTCTTCCACAATGATTGA
>CM052649.1:27906536-28011312 GCA_028533165.1 Leontopithecus rosalia | reverse complement strand
TCTTGAAAATCTGTTTGAGTTCTTTGTAAATTCTGGATATCAGCCCTTTGTCAGATGGGTAAACCGCAAAAATTTTTTTCCCATTCTGTCGGTTGCCCATTCACTCTAGTGACTGCTTCTTTTGCGTGCAGAAGCTGTGGAGTTTGATTAGGTCCCATTTGTCTATTTTGGCTTTTGTTGCCAATGCTTTTGGTGTTTTGGTCATGAAGTCCTTGCCTACTCCTATGTCCTGAATGGTTTTGCCTAGATTTTCTTCTAGAGTTTTTATGGTGCCAGGTCTTATGTTTAAAATCCATCTGGAGTTAATTTTAGTGTAAGGTGTCAGGAAGGGGTCCAGTTTCTGCTTTCTGCACATGGCTAACCAGTTTTCCCAACACCATTTATCAAACAGGGAATCCTTTCCTCATTGCTTGTTTTTGTCAGGTTTATCAAAGATTGTATGGTAGTAGATATGTTGTGCTGCCTCCAATGCCTCTGTTCTGTTTCATTGGTCTATATCTCTCTTTTGGTACTAGTACCATGCTGTTTTGGTTACTGTAGCCTTGTAGTATACTTTGAAGTATGGTAGTGTGAAGCCTCCTGCTGTGTTCTTTTTGCTTAGAATTGACTTGGCTATGCAGGCTCTCTTTTGGTTCCATATGAAGTTCAAGGTGGTTTTTTTCCAGTTCTGTGAAGAAAGTCAATGTTAGCTTTATGGGAATAGCGTTGAGTCTGTAAATTACTTTGGGCAGTATGGCCATTTTTGCAATATTGATTCTTCCTAACCATGAACATGGAATGTTTCTCCATCTCTTTGTGTCCTCTCTTATTTTGTTGAGCAGTGGTTTGTAGTTCTCCTTGAAGAGGTCCCTTACGTTCCTTGTTAGTTGTATTCCTGGGTATTTTATTATCTTTGTAGTAACTGTGAATGGCAAAACCCTCAATAAACTTGGTATTGATGGAACGTATCTCAAAATAATAAAAGCTATTTATGACAAACCAACAGCCAATATCATACTGAATGGGCAAAAACTGGAAGCATTCCCTTTGAAATCTGGCACTAGACAAGGATGACTTCTCTCACCATTCCTATTCAATATAGTACTGGAAGTTCTAGCCAGAGCAGTCAGGGAAGAAAAAGAAATAAAGAGTATTCAAATAGGAAAGGAGGAAGCCAAATTGTCTCTATTTGCAGACTACATGATAGTATATCTAGAAGACCCCATTGTCTCAACCCAAAAGCTCCTGAAACTGATAAGCAACTTCAGCAGTCTCAGGATATAAAATCAATGTGCAAATATCACAAGCATTTCTATACACCAACAACAGATTTAAAGAGAGCCAAATCAAGAACGAACTGTAATGCCCTTCTTTGTCTTTTTTGATTTTTGTTAGTTTAAAATCTGTTTATCGGAGACTAAGATTGCAACCTCTGCTTTTTTTTTCTTTCCAATTGCTTGGTAAATTTTCCTCCATCTTCTTATTTTGAGCCTATATGTGTCTTTGCATGTGAGATAGCTATTCTGAATACAGCACACCAATGGGTCTTTAATCTTTATCCAATTTGCCAGTCTGTTATTTTAAATT
The DNA here is from genome assembly GCA_028533165.1 of Leontopithecus rosalia. Classification (NCBI taxonomy): domain Eukaryota; kingdom Metazoa; phylum Chordata; class Mammalia; order Primates; family Cebidae; genus Leontopithecus; species Leontopithecus rosalia. The sequence goes on along the minus strand of CM052649.1, from coordinate 28,009,746 downwards.
GGGCATTTGGCCCATTTACATTTAAGGTTAATATTGTCATGTGTGAATATAATCCTGTCATTATGATGCTAGCTGGTTATTTTGACTGTGAGTTGATACAGTTTCTTCATGGTCTTTACATTTGGATATATTTTTGCAGTGGCTGGTACCAGTTTTCTTTTCCATATTTATGGCTTCCTTCAGGAGTTCTTGTAAAGCAGGCTTGGTGGTGACAAGATCTCTCAGCATTTGCTTGCCAGTAAAAGATTTTATTTCTCTTTCACTTATGAAGCTTAGTTTGGATGATATGAAATTCTAGGTTGGAAATTATTTTCTTTAAGAATGTTGAATGTTTGCTCCCAGTCCTGTCTGGTTTGTATGGTTTCTGCAGAGAGATCCACTGATAGTCTGATGGGCTTCCCTTTGTGGGTAACCCAACTATTCTCTCTGGCTCCCCTTAACATTTTTCCTTCATTTGAATCTTGGTAAATCTGACTATTACGTGTCTTTTTTTGCTCTTTTTGAGGAGTATCTTTGTAGTGTTCTCTGTATTTCCTGAATTTTAATGTTTGCCTATTTTGCTAGATTGGGAAAGTTCTCCTGAATAGCATCCTGAAGAGTGTTTTCCAACTTGGTTTCATTTTCAGGTGATCATCAGCTTCAGGTACACCAAGCAAACACAGGTTTTTGTCTTTTTAGATAGTCCTATATTTCTTGGAGGCTTTGTTTGTTCCTTTTTCATTATTTTTTCCCTAATCTTGTCTTCACCCTTTATTTCACTAAGTCGACCTTCAATGTCTTGATAGCCTTTCTTCTGCTTGATTGATTCGGCTATTGATACTTGTGTATGCTTCCTGAAGTTCTTGTGCTGTGTTTTTCAGCTCCATTGGGTCATTTATGTTCCTCTCTAAACTGGTTATTCTAATTACAATTTCTGTAACCTTTTATCAAGTATCTTAGCTTCTTTGCATTGGGTTAGAACATGCTGCTTTAGCTCAGAGGAGTTTGTTATTACTCACCTTCTGAAGCCTACTTCTGTCAATTTGTCAGACTCATTCTCTGTCCAGTTGTGTTCCCTTGCTGGAGAAAAGTTTTAATCCTTTGGAGTAGAAGAGGCATTCTGGTTTTGGAATTTTCAGCTTTTTTGTACTGGCTTTTCTTCATCTTTATGGATTTATCTACCTTTGGTCTTTGATGTTGGTGACCTTTGAATGGGGTTTTTGTGTGGCCATCCTTTTTGTTGCTGTTGATACTTTTTGTTTTCTGTTTGTTAGTTTTCCATCCATCAGACCCCTCTTCTGCAGGTCTTCTGGAGTCTACTGGAGGTCCACTCCAAACCCTGTTTGCCTGGGTATCACCAATGGAGGCTGCAAGACAGCAAAGACTGCTGCCTGCTCCTTCCTCTGGAAGCTTCATCAGAGAGGAACACCCGCCAGATGCCAACCAGAGCTCTTGTGTATGAGGTGTCTGTCGAACCCTGCTGGGAGGCATCTCCCCATTAGGAGACACAGGGGTCAGGGACCCACTTGAGGAGGCTGTCTGTCCTTAGCAGAGCTTGAGCACTATGCTGGGAGAAGTAATGCTCTCTTCAGAGCCAGCAGGCAGGAATGTTTAAGTCTGCTGAAGCTGTGCTCACAGCCACCCCTTCCCCCAGATGCACTGTCCCACGGAGATGGGAGTTTTATCTATAAGCCTCTGACTGGGGCTGCTGCCTTTCTTTCAAAGATGTCCTGCCCAGAGAGGAGGTATCTAGAGGAGCAGTCTGGCTACAGAGGCGTTGTGGCCTGAGGTGGGTTCTGCCCATTCCAAACTTCCTGGTGAGATTGTTTACACTGTGAGTGGAAAACCACCTAGTCAGATCTCAGTAATGGCAGAAACCCCTCCCTCCACCAAGATCTAGCATCCCAGGTCAATTTCAGACTCCTGTGCTGGCAGCAAGAATTTAAGCAAGCCAGTGGATCTTAGCTTGTTGGACTTTGTTGGGGTGGGATCCACTGAGTTAGACCTGTTGGCTCTCTAGCTTCAGCCCCCTTTCCAAGGGAGTGAATGGTTCTGTTTCAGTGGCATTACATGTGTCACTTGGATATTTAAAAAAAAAAAAAAACTCCTGCAGTTAGCTCAGTATTTTACTGAAACAGCTGCCCAGTATAGTGCTTGAAACTCAGGATCCTGGTTATGTAATCACTTGAGGGAATATCATGATCTGCAGGTTGTGAAGACAGTGGGAAAAGTGTAGTATCTGGACCAATTAGCACCATCCCTCACTCATGGCTTCTCTTGGCTAGTTGGGGGAGTTCCTGAATCCTTGCACTTCCTTGGTGAGATGATGCCCCACCCTGCTTCTGTCTAATCAGTTCCAATGAGATGAGCCAGATATCTCAGTTGGAAATGCAGAAATTACCCACCTTCTGCACTGGTCTCTCTGGGGGCTGCAGGTCAGAACTGTTCCTATTTGGCCTTCTTGTCCAGAAAACCAACCAAACTGCTTTTAAGTGTGTGGGTGTGTGTGTTTGTGTGTGTGTGTGTTTGTGTGTGTGTGTGTGTGTGTTTCATGCTGTGAACTTACCATGGCACGATGTCTTACCGAGAACATATGCTCAACAGATGAAAAAAAATTATTAAGTGAACTTCAACCAATACATGTCAGAAGACTGTCTATAAAACAAAGGAGCAAAACTGTCAAGTGTCTTTGTTGGATAAAATGAAAATGCCAGGAAATTTTTAGAAAGTATTCATGAAATAACTGAAAAACAGTGAATCTATCACCTCTGTGATATCAAGAAGCATAGGGTTAAAAAGTCAAAACATATGGCAGGAAGGACCAGAAGGAGGTCCTTCTTCCATTTTCCAACAGCAAGTAAATTTAGGGTCCTGGCAATGTCCGTCTTCTGGGGTTTTCAAAGAAGTAACTTCCAGTTTATCCTCTGATTCCTCATCTAAAGTAAGTCTGTAATTTCCCTTCTTTAGTTATGAGATTTATCTTATTCCTCACACTTAGCAGTAACATAATGTAATGTGAAGACTATATAATATTTTCTGTATTGGTAACTGCATTTCATTAAGAAGTTGTCTGCTTAAAGAACCTGTAGTGTGTTTAACTGGTCGTACAGCCTAAGTTGAAAATCAAGAATGTGAGAATAATATATACTTTCTATGATAAAAAAACAAGACAGATCATTTCATGACCAAGGAATACTGAAAGCATTGTCACTTAATCTGAGGTCAGTGTTTAGCCTAGGGTGGAATTTGTGTGTTCTAATTGGTCCAATAACAAGGGTGCCCAGACTACTGCATTAGAAAATATCTATCTACTTGATTGGGCATGAATTGGTTGAAGGAAAAACATTTGACTTAAATAATTGATTTAACTTTTACACACACACACACACACACACACTTTATTCTCATGGAAGATTTATAATGTAAATAATAACATTTGGGTAAAAATTCAATTTTGTCCTTTGTCTAATGTGGTTTTAGGGATTTTGAATTGCAAATAGCATTTATATACTTTATGTAATTTCCTGAAAAGGGATCCATTCCTGAGACAATTCCAAGATTATTTATAAAATTAGGCTTGACTTTTGAGGACAGAATCAGTTCTGTCTTTGCCATACAGTCAGGAGTTTGTAAGCAGTGAGTAGCAGCACTCCAGGTAAAGAAAAGTAAAAATTGTCATTTACATGTATCTACAGTAAGTTGAAAAACAACTTCAACAAAGTTTGGAGGTGAAAAGGCATATTTGAGACACTGTGAGTATTTCATGTGCCTAGACAGCATTTCACAATGCATTTCTCATAGAATACTTTAAGTATTGTTAAAAGGTGCTAGTTGTATTAAGGTCCAAGCATTCAATCTCATGTCTTTACTGAGGACTTCCCAGAACCTACAAACCAGTATCTATTCTGAATTTCAAGAGGAATAGTTGTTTATTTCAAGAGGATAATATTTAAAACAGTATCCTGATTTTCTATTGTTATGTAACTGGAGAGTGGATTGACTACAGCAAAGGGAGTCAGCTGGGTAGTTGTGAAACCCAATGCCGGAGATACAGGTAGTGGTGAAGTTAGGAAAGCTCCCACTTTTAACTCAGGTAATTTGGATACATCCTCATGTGATTTTAACATGTAGGAATGAGCTTAGCTGTATGTAACAGAAAAGCTAACAAAAAGATTAAAAAATGAACACATATTTTTGATAATTAGATGTTCAAACTGTATTTTTACTTTCTGGGTTTGTATGTACATATTGGTTGCAGGTATATACATATGTATACACATAATATATGTACACACATATATAAATGCATATATATGAATATATAATACAATAAAGTGTGATACATTTAAATTTTTTTATTTGCTTTATGCATTACACTTTTGACATGCTGCCTAAAATCATGTGTATCAAAATCCATCAGTTCATTTTCACCTTCTTTTTTTTGTATTAGTGCAGGTGACAATGCTATCAACTTTCCGTTAGTATATAAGAGTTGGAAATGATTTTAGTATCAACTGTCTCCATATTGTTTTGGTTACAAGAGTCCAGCTAAGATTAAATGAAGAGGGAACCACATAAGAATATGAATGCCAGGAGCTGTGGTTCATTAAGGGGATATATTTGGATACTGATATGGTTTAGCTGTGAACTGAAATCTCACCTTGAAATGTAAAAATCCCCATGTGTCAAGGTTGGGGCCAGGTGTAGATAATTAAATCATGGAGCTAGTTTCCCTTATACTGTTCATGTGGTAAGGAATAAGTCTCAAGAGATCTGATGGTTTTATAAATGGGAGTTTCCCTGTACAAGATCTCTTGCCTGTTGCCATGTAAGACAGGACTTTGCTCCTCTTTTGCCTTCTGCCATGATTGTGAGGCCTTCCCAGCTGTGTGGAACTGTGAATCCATTTAACCTCTTTTCTTTATCAATTACCCAGTGAGAACGGACTAATATAGATAGGAAGTTTTATTTGATATCATTTGGAAACCATGAATCCTATTGGGAAAAGGTGAAGAAATATATAGTAAGAAATATTTGTGTTTTGGAAGATGGTATAAATAATAAAGTAAATATTTTTAAAGCAATTGAAAGGAAACCCATAGAATTTTCTCAACACACTTTGAATACTACAGCATATTACTTGCTTTTTGACTGGAATTTAAAACTCCAAATATTATTGAGTCTTTGCTGTACCTATAATTTCATCATTATCAATTTTTATAAACATACATTGGGAATAGCTATGTATTTGGCAGACATTAAAGATACCAATATGTGAAAAAAAAAACATGAGCTATTCTCAAGATGCCTGTAATGGAAAAAGTGGACAAATAATACAATTAGGTTTTTTCTGAAAAGTTTCATACAGGCGATTGTATCTGAAAAGTATGTATATAATTTTAAGTATATGTAATATGAGATGGCTTTAAAAATATTCTGTAGATGAAAGTGCATGGATTGTTTAAATGTAATTTTCATAAATTTGTTTGGCTGAAACTTAGTTTCCATGTCGTTTATAAATACTAAAATATTAAACACTTAGAAATGCAAATAAATTATTAGTAAGTGTTATGGCATGACTATTCATGACCCTCCCAAATTCATATTTTGAAATTAATCACCATTATGGAATTAGGCGATAGAGCCTATAGGAGTTGATTACCTCATGAGGGCAGAACCTTGGTGAAGAGCATTGTGCCCTCATAAAAGATGCCTGAGGAAGTCTGTTTGCCCTTTCTATCATGCAAGGACACAGCAAGAATGTGCCCTCTATGAAACAGAATGTGTGCATTCACCAAACATCAAATTTGCTGGTGCCTCGATATTGGACTTTTGAACCTCCATAACTGTCAGGAATAAATTTCTGTTTTTTATAAGCAACCCAGGCTGAAGTATTTTGTTATTGCATCCCCAAAAGGACTAGGACCGGCAGTTATAGACTCAGTTGGCCTTCTGTATCCATGGGTTTCACATCTGTTGATTCAAATAACCAAGAATCGAAACCAGTGGATAGGGAGAACCACTGTATGTATTTTCGATCTGTGATGGGTGGAATCCACAGATGTGGATCCTGTGGATACAGAAGATGACTTATATGACACCATTTTATATAATGAACTTGTGCATCCTCAGATTTTTGTATCAGTAGCAGGTCCTGAAACCTACCCTGAAAATACCAAAGGGCACTGTGTATTACTTGAAAACTTCTATTTGGAACACTTCCATTAAATAAATTAAATAGAAATTTATAACATTTTTTCTTCTCCTTATTCTCAATATTTATCTCCAATATGCGGCAGATGAATCTATTCTTGCACAGCAGTAGTCTGGAAATCTTTTGAAGAGCCTTGCTACCAAGATATAATGAGGAGACTATTCATCAGCTATTAACCAGAAGTAACTCAGAAAAACTTCTACCTTATATAAAACCTCTTTCTTTTAGGATTTCAATAGTGTATGTTAAATGAATGATGCTTATTTTCTAAGTCATCAATTTTTGATGATATAATTATTCAATTTCCTCTGTATAGTATTTTTATCCCAAATCTCTCTACTATTATTGTCAGTTATGACATTTAAATTTCTTCAGAGGTAAGCATCATGCCTGAAACTGCCAGAGATTTCTGTACTGCTTCTAAATGCTTAACATGACATTCTTGTATTTCCTGTCACAGTTTCTTCAAAACGATATACAAACTTGCAGGCACATCTGTAGAGGGTATCCCATAGGATTTGCTTTATTTTTAGAGCTTATTCTTGTGCTTGATAAGGTTTTGCTTAGATAAGTGCCCTTGAAAGAAATTAAAGCAAGGATAAATGGCATTGCTAGAATATACACAAGACAAAAATATACTGATACTTCATAATTTGTTATAAATGTAGCCTTTTCAATGATTCAGTAATAAACCTTCATGGGTGCTGTGTATATCAAATTTGTGTTGAAGGTGTTTCTATTTTTCAGGGGAGATCCTTTTATAGTATTCAATAGCATTTGTGGTCTACAAAAGTAAATAAAATATTCATTATTGTTTAATTATTATATTGAACCATTTTTTTCAATATTGTAATTATTGTTTTCATCCTGTGTCTATCTTTGTCAAATTTCTGAAATGTAGGCTATATATATTATATAGCTATAATCACAGAAGTGCAACATACCAAGCCATGCTAAAATCTTACTGACATATAACAATTACTCTTTCTTTAGGTCATCTTTGTGCCTGGTCTGGATTCACTCAGGACTGCTTCATACAGCCTTCATACAATAACATATATGAGTTGGCACATGCTTGGCTGGCCTAGGCTGTCCCCTGTGATTCAGCTGTTCTGTGGTGGCTCTGTTTCGTTCATCTCCAAATCTTCTCAAGTGGATCCGTGAGATAACATAGAGATATTTCTTTCATGGTGACAGCAGAGGTAAAAGAGAACGAACAGAAAAAATACACCACCTCCTATGCTTGGCTCAGAAGCAGCCTGTTACACACACATTCATGTTACTCAATTGACCTAAGAAAGTTACCAGGCAAAACCCAAATCCAAGTAGGAAATATGTAGTTCTTCCACACTCCCACCCTTCAGTGAAAGAACATGCAAATTTGCATGCCAATTTTGCATGAGAGACCCTGAGCAATAAGGATCTCTAAGCTGCTCAATGACGATATTAGTCTCTGGCAATCTGCATTGTAAACCTATTGAAATTTATTTTTGAATATAGAAAATATTTTTAACATGAAATTAACTAGATTCTTTAATTTATTAAAATTTTGACAGTGACTTAAGTGGATAAGTTTTAGTTTTCAAGAATATAATTGGAAACAGTTTTAGTATCTGTTTGGTAGTTGGATAATTTTTAATGGACATATTGTAGGAATTTCTATTTTAAACTCTACATTTCATAGTTTTTTAAGAAATCTGTAATATACTGGAGCAGATATTGAAAATTATTAATGAAGGATTAAAAACAGTAATAATTATGATATAATTTGGCAAATACATTATTTCTGCTCTGAATTAAATTAATACTATACTTAAATTACTAAAAAATAGCTTTTTTTACCTTGCTGTAACATTTTAACAGAACTTAAAATTATATGTACATGATAAATATTAAGACTTTATTAAAACAAATAACAGAGACACTATTAATAAACTACACGCCAACACTTTCAAGGATCTTAGGAACTTAACTCATCTTTAGTTGGCTTAGTTATGGTTTTTATTATCAATATAACTGTAGAAATCAGGAACTTTGGTCCTTATTTATTTTATTTTATTTATTTATTTATTTATTTTTTTGAGACGGAGTTTCGCTCTTGTTACCCAGGCTGGAGTGCAATGGCGTGATCTCGGCTCACCACAACCTCCGCCTCCTGGGTTCAGGCAATTCTCCTGCCTCAGCCTCCTGGTCCTTATTTCAATTGAATACTAAAGTAAAGTGAGTTTATATCAAAGATTCCCTGGTGAAACTACAAATAGGATCAAATGACCAGAGGGAAAATTCCACCTCTCATGTGTTTTCAGATTTTTTTTTAGATCTGATACTTTCTGTGCTTAAGCAATTCCCAATTAGCCATGGTCAGAAATAACACTAAATTTTCAAAATCTCAGAGTTTGATGCCTTCTCGAGTTATTTTGCTGTTGTCACAAGTTCATGTCTTGCAAGTTGTCACTCCATGCACATGAAATGGGAAAAGCTATCTCAGCAAAGACATTAGACATTATTAAAAAATACTGCTAACCACAGCATTTCTTTCTCTTTTTTTAATTTAATCTTTCTAGTCAAGAGTAGATGCACTAGCTTGAGACATTCAGAGTGAACTACTTTTATGCTGTAACTTTATACTTAGAATGACTCAAGGCAGTACTATTTGAAATGCACTTTGATTTGCTTCCGTGAAAGAGAGGAAAGGTCAAGGAATTGCTCCATACCTAGGTGGCCACCAAAAAATATACTTACTTCAGATTCAAGTTATTTAGGTGGTTCAGCACTCACACAAACTTTAAATAATACACACAAAGAAAACAAAGCTCTGAGGACTGCTGTATGGTACAGAAAATCTTAACGACCTCTCAACAGACTCTTAAAACACAGATGTCTGAGTCGTGATTCAGACTCAAACCATATGAAGAACAAAAAATAATATCAGAGGGAGATTTAGAACATGCATTTTCCCAAGGGTTAGTGATCCAATTACCATTAGAGCCATGTGGAAAGGGACTTTCACTTATCTCTAGACAGTGTAATTTGAAATACCCATTTCAGTTCGCTTCGTCACATTTATAATATTCCAGAAACATTGCCTTGTTTATGGCCACTCATGTGATGCCATTCAGGGTAATATAAAAATACAATGCAGCATATTCACTAAAGCTGACAGACAAAAGAAAGCAGCATATAAAAGCTTATTAATTTGGCTCTTGAATATATCTTTATTTTCTGTGAATATGTTATAGAATGCAGATTATTCTGAGGTACACTGTGTTGTGGTATAATAGAGAAACCCACCCTCATATCCTCAGTTTTAATAGATGTCACCTCTGTAGCGAGGTGGAACTGGAAAGCATGTTCCTGTAAAAGGTGACATACAATAAGAAACAGACTCTAACAATAGAGTTAGGGATCTGGCCTTTTTCTTTACTATAAACCAACTTTTAATAAAACTAGAAAAGAGTTTAAACCTGCTTTCCACATTAAGCCACGTTTATACACAACAATGTTTACAGAATATTTCCTTCCTAACTTGATGTATTCTGTATTGCAAGCTGATTTTTTTCTGTTCAAATGTGAATTATTCTTAGAATGTTAGACTTCAAGGCCATATTATAGTGACAGGTACACTGTCTTCCATTTGGACTGACTATATCCTTATTAGGTATGCAATGGAATCTTGCTTCCGGCATTGGCCTTATTACCTGATAGATTGTACAGAATACCACTGACCTTTATGGAGAAGAGTAGAGACTGTTTAAAGTCTAATGTGAAATGTTAGATATATTTGCAACAGATCAAATACAGCATCTTAACATTTCAGTTTCTTCAAGTAAAACAAATTCTACTGAGCTAAAACTTAAATGAAGGAAATAAATTGACATCTGTCTTTGTTTCTCCAAAAATACTTTCTCCTTCAATTACATGTGCAATATAATACCTCAGCCTGGAGGAGGTGGAGATAGGTTAGGAGGAAAATATTTTGTGAAATAATTTTTAAGATAATTTCTGAGGCTGGGCACGGTGGCTCACGCCTATAATCCCAGCACTTTGGGAAGCCGAGGCGGATGAATCGCGAGGTCAAGAGATTGAGACCATCCTGGTCAACATGGTGAAACCCCGTCTCTACTAAATATGCAAAAATTAGCTGGGCGTGGTGGCGTGCGCCTGTAGTCCCAGCTACTCGGGAGGCTGAAGAAGGAGAATTGCTTAAACCCAGGAGGCGGAGGTTGCGGTGAGCCGAGATCACGCCATTGCACTCCACACTCCAGCCTGGGTAATAAGAGCTAAACTCCGTCTCAAAAATAAATAAATAAATAAATGCTAATTTCTGAAGTATGCATAAGAATCATGTTGAAATGATAGAAAAAAGATTAGGAGAGATCGTAATGTTTATTCCAGTCATACAGATTATCCTGAAAGCACTGAGATCTTCTAGTATCCATGAGTAGTTCTTCTTCTGCATCTTACATTAAACTAGGATTTCATTTTTAATTTTTAAATCTTTTCTCTCTATGTAATTTCTGTCTCTCTGAGCAAGTGCTTCCACTATAGACTCATACAGTCACACACAAATTTTACAAGGTATTTTCTCTTTGAAGTTCCATAAACAACTAAGGCACAACATCATATAAACGGATGAAGCCACTTACAAGACTCCATAACCCACCCCCATATACGTTTTCTCATAGATTTAACATTTGTGAATGACTCTATCCATCCAATATTTATAAGAATCCAGTTACCGTTTGCTTTGAATCCCAGTTCACCTTCTAAATATATTTTGAATTATCACATGTTCTCTCCATCTGCACTATAAACATCGTAAGTTAACTTGATTATTACTACTATCTTTTAAATGTTTTTCTAACATCAACTATCAATATAATTTTTCTCTTCCTCCTTTTTCTCTCCTCCTCCTCCTCCTTTGTCATCTTCTTCCTCCTCTTCTTCTTCCTCTTCTCTCTCTCTCTCTCTTTCAAATGCATTCCCCAGTATTGCCTGCATTTTTCTCTCCTGTTCTGCCTGTATTGTTTTTTAGAGTAATTTCAATATTAGCTCCTGGATGACATGAGAGAAGGCAGGTCAGTCATGTTGCTGGAAGTTCTTGCCTTTGAAACAGCGCCCCCTTGTGGACCACAGGAGAGAATACATTTCCTCGTTAACATGTAGTGTATACATACATTTATAAGCATATATATTCATGCCTCTGCATATATACATATGACTAATGCTTTATATCTAAGAAATAAAATATGTAATATTTATAATACTATATACGGTATATATGTATATAAATACATATAAATGAAGACAGATCAGAGACAGACAAGCATATATTAGAACATGTTATAAGGCAAAGTTGTTAATGTTCCTGATAGCCGTTATGGAATATTTATCTGTACTGTAAAACCATATCTTTATTAGTTTCTAGAAAAATGAATTGTTATAATGATAAACTATAAAATTTCAATTATTTAAAAAGTATAAATTACATTCTAATTGTACAGAAATTGGAATCAGAACTTTTTTTCTACAAGAATCAGATAGTAGACAGTTTAGATTTTGAAGCCCAAGGAAAAATAATTGAAGATTTCAGGTATACACTTTTATAGAAGAGAGAAAATGAGTTCCTATGAACTACTGAATAAATTTTTTGTAATATATATCTACTAATGAGAATAATGAGATTATTTTCTTTCTTCCTTTCTTCTTTCCTTTCTGATATAATTTGGCTGTGTGTCTCCATGGAAATCTCGTGTTAAAATGTAATTCCAGTACTGAAGGTGAAGTCTGGTGGAAGGTAATTGGATCATGGGGGCAGATTTCTCATAAGTAATTTAACACCATCCTCTTGGTACTTTCCTCATGATAGTGAGTGAGTTCTTGCGAGATTTGGTTGTTTAAAAGGGTTTGGTACCTTCACTGTCTCTCTTGCTCCTGCTTTTACCGAGTGAGGTGCCTGTTCCCACAGCATTGCCTTCTGCCATGCGATTAAGTTCCCTGAGGCCTTCCTAGAAGCCAAGAAGATGCCAGTATCTTGTTTCCTAGACAGCCTGTGAAACTGGGAGCCAATTAAATTTCTTTTCTTCATAAATTACCCAATCTCCGATATGTATTTATAGCAATGCAAGAATGGCCTCATACATTCTTTCTTTCTTTTTGCGTCATTGAAACTCAAAGTTTGTGTTCCGTATCATCAAAATCTATTGCAAATATTCATTTATTAATGTTGATCTGTGATGAGATTCTTACTTTTTCTATGAAAACCTCTTTTCATGGTGATAGCTACTGTCAAATGTTGATATCAATGAAGACACATATGCTTTTAATTGAGCATATTTATAGACTTCAATTAGGTTGTTGTTCCAATATTTGCTTTTTATCATGTCATTACATTGCAAATCACTTCCAACTGACTCTTATAATTAAATTCATCTTGAAATATAAAAATTTTTTTTTCAATTCGAACTGGTCTTAAAAACACTGTTGGAATGGTAGATTAAACTCACAAAAATTAAATGCTGAAAAGTTGTGTGGTCATATAGATTTTGGTTCTTGTTTTAACTTTTGACAGTACAGTCAGTGTAAAACAGCTTGACCTTACTCATAATTCTGTGTTAATTTTTGTCAAAAATCATTTCAACATATTTATGTTTCATATAAAAGCACTGCTTTTATTGAATTAATTAACATGGCTAAGCCTACAGAAAGAGCTAAGTTTTAAAACCATACATTATTTTACAATTGTGGTTGAAGGAAGTTTTTCTTCTTCAAAAAATGATACAACATGTGCTGTAGAAATAATGTTTATATACCCCAAAAATACTCATATGTCAAAATCACATGTTGTATTTACGAAGGTGACACCTTTGGGAGGTGTTAGGAGAATGAAGCCCTTGTGAATGAGATTAGTGTCATGGAGCTCTTGTGAATGACATCAGTGCTATTTGGACAGATACCCCAGAGATTTCTTCCACCCACATGGCCATATGAAGCCAGAGAGAAGATGTCGGTCTATTAACCAGGAATTGAGCCCTCACCAGATACTGAATGTGTAGATACCTTGATCTTGGACTTCCCAGCCTCCAGAACTATGAATCATAAATTTCTGTTGTTTATAGTTATCAAGTGTATGGTATTCATTTATAGCAGCCCAAGCTGAGTAAGATGATTTATATCCTTAATATGGAGCAAGATTGAAGTGGTATATTTTCAATAGAAATAATTATGGCAGGAATTCAGATAGTGAATTATTTCAGAATTATGATTGGAAGACAGAAACACTGTATTACTCATAACAAGAACAGGTTCTATTTGCTGCATGATTTTACTGTATGTCATGGTTAATTTTACCTGTCAATTTGAGTGGGCTAAGGGATGCTCACATAAATGATAAAACATTATTGCTTGGGATCCCTCTGAGGGTGTTTCTGGAAGAAATCAGCATTTAAATTGGCAGACTGAGCAAAGCAGATAGCTCTCACCAATACTGGTGGGCATAATTCAGTTGGTTGAGGGTCCAAAAGCAACAAAAAATAGGAAAAAAATGCCATCTCTTCTGTAGTTGGAGCATCCATTTTCCTAATCCTCAGACCTCAGAGTTCCACGTTTTCAGGTCTTCACACCCTAGAACTGACATCAGTATCACTCCTGGTTCCTAGGCATTTACTTTTGTTTGGGGACTCACATCACCGGGGTCCTTGTTCCCAGGCCTTTGAATGAAAACTGAATCATACCTCCACCATTACTGGTTCTTCAGTTTTCAGACAACTTATCACTGAACTTTTCAGTCTCCACAATCACAAGCGCTAATTCCCATGATAAATACCCTCAGATACTTACCTAATCCCTATTGGTTTTGTTCTCCGGAGAATCTTGACTAATGCAATGTATATATAAATTACATGTTATTCAAAAATTTTTAAATGATGATCCTTTAATAATATTGAGAATGACATCAAGGGCAGTAAATTCTTATTTACTAAGAATATGTGATTTTATTTGAACAATAATATGAACAGAGGAAAGAAAACTGTATTCTGAATGGACCCTGTTTACTTATTAATATTCCCAATTATTCAGAAAACATTGAAAGGTAGAAAGGAAAACAATATCCCCAAGGAGACACATTTGTTCTTCCGGTTTTGTTATTGTTGTTCTTTTTTTCTTTTGCCACAAGGAAGTAGAATTATCTCAGGTAATATAGTTAAATAATAATAATAATAATAATAATAATAATGGGATGACTATTGCATTTGTTTAGCTAACCACCAGAGTTTTGCAAGTCTTTGAATTAAGTTAGTGTGTTCAAGTGAAGTAGTTTTGTGTAATAATTTATTATAACTATTAATATTGCCAAAAGTATGTAACATTTTTCAGACTTTTTACTTTTGCAAAAAATATCTTCTATCCTCTATCCTCTCTCTGCTAGATTAATCGCACATTTATATCTCATTAGCAATAGCAAATATATTATAGTTTTATTATTTATTGTAACTTTTTTCTATTTGTACTGTTCTAGATTCTCTTTAGGCTTTTCAATTCTTTTTTATTATTAATTTGCTAGAGCGAAGAAGGGAGGTGGTTATAAAGAAACTCTAGTGCAAAGATTTCTTAGTACATCAGCATCACTTTTCCCCTTTTTAAAATTGTACTTTGCTAGCTCCACCTAGCCCTCATTCACATTCTAATATTTCCATAATTAATATTTTTATATATTTAATATTTATCTTTAGACATGTTTGCATCCTAGGAAAAATATATAAAATTATCCATACATTATTTAATCAGATTTAATAACATGCTGTATATTACACCTTCTTTTTTATTTAAGTCTGTGTTTTCAAATGTATATTTTCCCTGTATTTAAATGTAGCATATTACTTTGGAGTATTATATAATAACCCATCATATGTACATATTATCTTATTTATCTTCTTATTGATAAACACCTTATATGCTATATCTAATGTGTTGCAATACAATGCATATGCCTGTTCTCTTATGAAGCTTTATATTATATATTCAGAAATAAGTACTTGACTCCATTTCCTGGATATAGAATATTTACACAGTTAATTTCAATAAAAAACTATCAGAATGCTTTCTAGAATGGCTGAGCATGTTTATCGTCCCGCACTAAATACAAAATCATTTCAGTTTTTTCTTATTCTCATCAACATTTAGTTGGACCCCATTTTTAAATGTTACCAATAAAATACGTGTACCTTTAAATCTCACCATTTCTATTATTTAATACTGTTCTATCACTAAAATGGCATTAAAAATCAGTAAAGGAGGATTAATTGTTTCAAATGTTATAAATGTATAGAGAAATTAAACATACTTGTCACAGACCGAGAGATGGTATTGGTAATGTTTAAGGTCTGCAAGAGACTGATACTGATAAAGACCCTCTTTTTTTGACCAAAACTTTAGGCAACCCCTCTGAGTCCGCTGCTTAAGCTGATCTGAACTTGAGCCTTCTCTTTGTCCTTGGAGAATCCAGTTTGAGTAAGTATTCTGCTAAGTCAGTTTATGAAAATACTACTTGGTATCTGGCTACCTTCCATATTTACGCTAATAGATACACTAATATATACACAAAGCTAATCATCAAAACACTTTATTTTTTATTTATTTTATTTATTTTTATGTTTTTTTGAGACAGAGTTTTGCTCTTGTTACCCAGGCTGGAGTGCAATGGCGCGATCTCGGCTCACCGCAACCTCCACCTCCTGGGTTCAGGCAATTCTCCTGCCTCAGCCTCCTGAGTAGCTGGGATTACAGGCATGCGCCACTATGCCCAGCTAATTTTTTTGTATTTTTAGTAGAGACGGGGTTTCACCATTTTGACCAAGATGGTCTCGATCTCTTGACCTCGTGATCCACCCGCCTCGGCCTCCCAAAGTGCTGGGATTACAGGCTTGAGCCACCGCGCCCGGCCTAAAACACTTTATTTTTAAAGTGTGTGTACAAAATCATATTTATGTACATTCTACATTCCATCCGAACATATTTTTCTCTTCATTGTCATCAAATTAGTCTACAACCTCTGACTACTGATGTGTGAGACTTCTGATTTTTAGTTTTGTCAGTTACTGCTATTATCTGCAAATAGCAAAAATGACAATCAGATTTAGGATTTGTAAAATGTGATAATGAAACTGTTTTATTAAAACATTAAATAATTGTTTTAAAAAAACATGATGTTCCATACATGCGTGGTTAATTCTGTGGTATTAATGATTTATGCATACTCAAAACCAGTTGATATTTTTATAATTTTTACCTGCATATGTGTGACCTTTATTGAAAACTTACTATTGCTATAATTATTGATTTCCATTTTAAAGTATACCTTAACCTTAAGTTATCATGATATAAAATCAAGATGAATTTTAAATACCTATAAGGGCTATTTCAAGGTTATTTAACAAAAGGGGCAATCATAAAACTGTAAGAATATTTGATAAAATGTGAAAGAGGCACCGGAGAGGAGGGATGATAACAGAATTGTACTCTTACATCCTGTACCTCTTGGCCCAGGCCTTTCTGACCATCCTGTTAGACAGGTACATCTGTTCCAGTTATCAGGAAAATGACTTCAGTCTATAATAAATTTTATGCAGACAATGAATCTGTCTTTAAGAACTGGTAGATTTTGTGGAGATTTTTAATGTGTTTGTTCTATTTTGTTCAGTTCTGTCTGTCCTATTTTGTTTTACTTTACAGACAGGTATTATTTTGATAGATTGTTGTTTTGAAACATCTGAAAATAAATTTACAGCTCAGAGAAAATAAATTTATACCTCTGAGAGGAATATCAAAGTCTTAAAAGGTCACAGACAATATTTGCTAACCAAGAGCTTTGAAAATATTGGAACAAACACTGTGGTCTCTTTATGTGTAAAGCATAGACAGGGTATGTGTTCTGAATCAGGCCATTTGGTGATGAAGGAGGAGCTAAGATGAACTGCCTGAGCTAAGGTGAACTGCAGCTGGAGGATATATTGTGGCTGAAGCTGGCCGTATGGAAGAAACATCAAGATAGACAGCAACAGGTCTCAAATTTTCCTGACAGCCTATGTTTCCTGAACAGCATTCTTTCTTTTGAATCTTGGATTTAAAGCCTGAGAGTCAGGCAGGAAAAATGTCTTAGTCTCTAGTCTAATCTACCCACCTCATCCAATTCTTTATTTTACATTCAACATGCCTCCTATCCCCTTTGCAGTACTTTTAATGATTTTCTCCTTTTGTGAAGAAAGTAAAAATATTGTATTATTTTCTAAAGCAGAGACAGGGAGAGAAAAAAATAGAAGACATTTTCTTACTGTCTTAGTTCTTAGCAGTACATCTGCAACTGGGTAATTTATGAAGAAAAACAGAATGTTTAGCTCATGGTTCTGCTGGTTGAAAAGATCAAGAGCATGGCTCTGGCTTCTGGGGAGGGCTTTTCTGCTGTATCATAACATAGCAAGAAAGATGAAAGGGGAAGCAAGGTAACCAAACAGAACAGGAGAAGGAACCCCATTTTATAACAACCCGCCGTCAAATGAAGTAATCCATTTTTATGAGAACCAATCTAGTCTTGTGAGATTTAGGACTCACTTGCTCCACGGGATCTGCACCAAGCCATTCATGAGGGATGATCCGCCCTCATGACCCAAACACCTTTCTCTAGGCCTCTTCTCCCAACACTACCATACGGGGGATGGAATTTCTACATGACTTATACTGGGAACAAATGGACCATATCAAAACCATTGCACTTATTTCACTCACATTTTTTAAGGGGGTAACATGTTTGCTGAGAAAGAAAAAATGCCATACTAGGCAATGATAAAAAGTTGGAGTTCTAAGTCCCATGTATTATTCTTCACTGTCTGAAATGGAAAGGTCAAAGGGATACCAAGTAACTTTGCCCTAAAATACAATTCAGGAGCCATCCAGAGAGTGTCTAGGCAGGTTGGCTTATTCAGTGATATTTACACTTCCATTGTCGTTTTCTCCAGTAGAAGACACCTCGATATGCTTGAAATTTTCTCTAGATGCTGAACGTTAAACTGAATCACGACACTCACCCATCTGACTCCACAAATGGTAGCTTCTTTTGATATTATTCTTAAAATGCAAGTGCAACAACATTTTAATCCAACCTCTCCAGAGATTTACCTAGCTTTCTCCATTGCAGCTACACTGGAGAGTTTTAGACTAGATAATTTTACTTAATAAGCATCTTCAGCCATCCACTCTCCTTTAAAACTAGGTTACTATCAATCATTTTGAAGGTTAAATTCCTCTGAATCATTTAGTTGAGGTTGAAATAAATGTGGCTATTTTTTCTTTTTCTGCATTGAAATTAATTTAAACTGAGACCTAACTACATAAGCTATGCTAAAATAACTTTTATGACTTGAGCCAGCATCATATTTCAGAGCTCGGTTTTAACTCCTAATACTACTTTTCCACAGACTGTGCTAGAACAGAAACTCACCAATAAAAAGAAAAATATTATATGGTCCTTGATTATAGCTTTAGCCCCTAGATATAGCTTTCTTCCACAGACTTGTTCCCACCATGACAAGACTCCAGTCATGACTGCTACCCATTATGTGCATCTTTTCCTCAGTAGTCTATATTTGTTGAATGGTGACTTAAGTCGGTTGAAAAACACAGTGGGCAAAAGATATTCTTGAAAGTAACTTTAAAAAAATATTTCGTGAATAAATATAACGTTCAGCACTTAGATTTTTTTTTGGAGTGTGTGTGTTAGAAACAGTGAAAGAAAGAGTTGTTTTAGCATAAGCATAAATTTGTAAAATACACGTTTGTTATTTTGTTTTATCTTTGTTGTTATTATTATGTACTTCTTTGTTATTGTTATTAATATACAATTTTTTTTTGAAACAGAGTCTCGCCCTGTTGCCCAAGCTGGAGTCCAATGGCACAATCTCCGCTCACTGCAACCTCCACCTCCCGGGTTCAAATGATTCTCCTGCCTCAGCCTCCAGAGTAGCTGGGATTACAGGCACCCACCACCACGCCCAGCTAATTTTTGTATTTTTAGTAGATACAGGGCTTCACCATATTGGCCAAGCTGGTCTTGAACTCCTGACCTTGTGATCTACCTGCCTCAGCCTCCTAAAGTGCTGGGATTACAGGCATGAGCCACCGTGTCCAGCCCAGATTTCTTACTGAAAACCAAATTCTGTAATTTATTAATATATATTTCTAAAGCACAATAAAAATGATAAAAATATCAAATATGCTAATAAAATTGACCAAAGTGAGCAAAGATTAAAGATTATGACTTTCTCCATTATTTACTCTTAATTATAACTATGAGTTTCTCCATTATTTACTGTTCCTTAATTTTAAATCTAAGTAAAATCATTACAAGTACATGTTCAAAATATTTTAATAAAATCTTTAAAATACTAAAAGGAATAAAATTCTAAATGAAGCTGTGATTTATTTGTATTATTGCTATAGTATGATACTTGGTTTCTTTATTTAATGCCTTATAAAACTTCAAAAATCAGAATTTTAACAACTGGAGATGTTAGGTAATTCTCAACTACATTTCTATATACCCATCTAATAAAGAATATAAAATAACATCTAAAATGTATAGTAATTATTTTTCTTTATATCTGTTTCTCATATACCTAATACTAGATGCAAATATAATTCATATATAATTCAAAAACCATTTCTTAAAAATGGTGATAAAATGTTTCCCATTTACTTGTAACAGAAAATAATTTTTATATTTATGTGTGTTTTTTATAAACATTAAAATGATGATCTAAAAGACAGTTCTTTGAACATTTATATTGCAATTTAAGACATAGAATCAATAGAGAACTTGTCCATTTCTTTGTTTAATACATTTTAGGCTGTGTAACATTTCCCGTTGTAACAAACATAATTATTTTAATAATAGTTAAGACTTATATAAGAAGATAACAATTTCTTCCCATCCTCTCTCCCCATATCCCACCCTAAGTGAAAGTGAAAACTTGTCTTCACCATATTTTATTACATACATTTTTCTATTTTTGATTACCTTTCTATTTCACAAATACTTTTCCCACATTTAGCTCCTGCATTGATGAGTTGTTTTTAATACAAATGTTATATTTTTAAGATTAACACCTGTAATAACTAAGGAAATATATTTCAAATAAGATCATCTTAATAAATTTGACATATAATAAAGAAAAAACAGGAGGAAAGGAAGTTGTGTGTATGTTTGTGCATGTGTGAGTGTGTGTGTGTCTGATCAATTGATTTTGAGGCAGACAGCTATTTCATTGTTCTTGTTGAAATGAAAAATATCTCAGAGATGTCTGAGCTCTATGAGGTATGCAGGCCCAGAGAGACATGAGTATGAGACCTTATTCATTCCCCTTTATGCTTAAGGGCAATTGTTTAAAGTCATTTTTTCCAACCAGCAGCCTCTTCAATTATCTTCATGTTCCTAGAATTTATGATAAAAGAAACAAATTTTTAGCCAATTAATAATTTGTTACTTTAGTGTAAATTCTTGGTAAACAACTTAGAAAAGGCCTCTTATCTTTCTTTTTTGGCTTACTATTAAATTTACTATTTTTGATACCATTAGCAGTTCTTCACTAATACGTTTCTCTGAGCTTGCCCAATGTTCTAAAAATTGATGAATTAGCAGTCACTTGAAAAGAACTCAGAAAATGGAAAAGGCAAAGGGTGGGGTTTCTTGTTCATGGCACATTCTGCTTTCAGGGTCCAAATGTTCCTAATTCGACATTGCAGAAAGTACTTCTCAGGCAATGTTCTGCCCCATGCTCTAGGTCTCTTTTACAGGTCTTTCCTTGGGTGGGGGGTGAGGGGGGTGGGCAGCTCTTCCCTTTTTATTTTCTTTTCATTTGTTTAAAAATTTTAGATTTAAGAGGTACATGTGCAGGTAGCTCATAAAGATAAATTGTGAAATGGTGAGAATAGAGCTTCTAGTGTACGAATCACCCAAATGTGAACATTATACACAGTAGGTAACTTTTAAACACTCAGCCTCCGCACCAACCTGCTTCCTTTCCAAGTCGCCGGTGTCTATTATTTCTGTCCTTAAGTCCATGTGTACCCATTGTTTATCTCCCACTTATTGGTGAAAACGTGTTATTTGACTTCCTGTTTCTGAGATATTTTACCTCCCATAATGATGTACAACTCCATTCATGTTGCTACAAAGGACATAATTTTATTGTTTTTATAGCTGCACTGTATTTCATGGTGGTTATATACCATATTTTCTTTATTCAGTCCATAGTTGATGAACACTTAGGTTGACTCCATGACTTCGCTGTTGTGAATAGTGCTGTAATAAACATATAAGTGCAGGTGCCTTTTTATATAACGATATCCTTTCCTTTGGGTAAATACCCAGTAGTGAGATTGCTAGGTGGAATAGTAGTTCTATTTTTAGTTTCTTGGAGAAATCTCCATAGTGTTTTCCGTAGAGATTTTACGAATTTGAAGTCCCTAGAGGGGTGTATAAGCATTCCCCTTTTCTCCGCATGCCAACATTGTTGTTTTCGATTTTTTGATGATTGTCATTCTACTGGTATAAAGTGATATCTCCTTGTGGTTTTCAATTTCATTTATCTAGTGATTAGTGATTTTGAAGATTTTTTTCATGTTTTTTGGTCATTTGTTTGTTTCTTTTGAGAAATATCTTTACATGTTCTTTGCTCATTTTTAAAGGGAGTTATATCATTTTTTCTAGTTGAGTTGTTTCAGTTCTTTGTAGATTCTGTATATTAGTCTTTTTTTGGAGACATCATTGAATAATTTTCTCCCATTCTGTAGATTGTCTGTTTACTCTGTTTATTTCTTCAGCTGTGTGGAACCTTTAGTTTAATTACATCTCATTTGTCTGTTTTTTATTTTGTCGTATTGGTTTTAGGAGGCTGTAGTCATAAATTACTTGCCTTAGTCAATGTCCAGAAAAGATTCTCCTAGATTTTTATCTAAGACTTTATATTTTCAGGTATTATATTTAAGTATTTAATCCATTATGAGTTAATTTTTGTATGTGGCGAGAGATAGGGGTCTAATTTTATTCTTCTGCCTATGGCTAGCCAATTATCCAACACTGTTAATTAAATAGGGTGTTCCTTCCCATTGTTAAATTTTGATGACTTTGTTAAAGATCATTTGGTGGTAGGTATGCGACTTTATTTCTAGATTCTCTGTTATGTTCCATGGATCTGTGTATCTACTTTTCTATTAGTACCATGCTGTTTTAGCCATAGTAGTCTTATAATTTGAAGTCAGGTAATATGAGGCCTCCTACTTTGTCTTTTTGCTTAGGATTGCTTTGGCTATTCTTTGTCTTTTTGCTTTGGATTGCTTTAGTTATTTGGGTTCTTTTCTGGTTCCATATAATCTTTAGTAGTGTTTTTTTCTAATTCTTTGGTAAGTGATGTTAGTAAACTGATAGGAATTTTGTTGAAACTTTAGATTGCTTTGGGCAGTATGGTCACTTGAATAACCTTTTTTCTTCCAATCTATGAACATAAACTTTTTTCCATTTGTTACTGTCATCTATACTTTCTTTCATAAGTGTTCTGTAGTTTCCTCCTAAAGACATTTCTTCTCCTTGGTTAAATGTGTTCTTATGTATTTTTTTTTTAAAAAAATGGCTACTGTGAGTGGAATTGTGTTCTTGATTTCACTGTCAGTCTGGATTTTGTTGGTATCTAAAAATGTCACTGACTTTTGTGCATTGATTTTGTATCGTAAAATTTTGCTGAAGTCATTTACCAGTTCCAGAAGACTTTTGGCAGAGTCTTTACGATTGTCAGCAAAGAGAGACTGATTTCTTCTTTTCCTATTTGGACGTCTTTTATTTATCTTGCCTGATTGCTCTGCCTAGAACTTCCAGTATTATGTTGAATAGGAGTGGGGACAGTAGACATCCCCGTTTTGTTTCAGTTTTTAGAGGAAATGCTTTCAACTTTTTGTCATTCAGTAGGATTTTGGCTATGGATTTTTCTTATATGGTTCTTACTATTTTCAGGTATGGTCCTTCAATAAAACTTGAGAGTTTTATCATAAAGGGATGTTAGATTTTTATCAAGTGCTTTTTGTGGATATATTAAAATGATCATGGGCTTTTCATTTGTAATTCTTCTTATATAATGAATTACATTTATTAATTTTAAATGTTCAACCATTCTTTGCATGCCTAGAATAAAGCCCATTGATCATGTCAAATTATCATAGGACGACAGGGGGAAATCACTCCTCAATTTCTTTCCATATTTTCCGTAAGATTAATACCAGCTTTAATCTGTAGGTTTGATAAATTTCAACTGTGAATCTATCTCATCTTAGACTTATTTTGTTGAAGTATTTTCTGTTCCTGATTCAATTTCATTACTCATTATTGGCCTGTTCAGGATTTTTTATTTGTTTCTGTTTCAATCTTGAAGGTTGTATGTTTCTAAGAACTTAACCATTTACTCTAGGTTTTCTAATTTGTGCACATAGAGATGGTCATTGTAACTAATGAGGAACTTTCATATTTCTGTGATATCAGCTATATTTTCACCTTTATCGTTGCTGATTGTGCTTATTTGAATGGTCTCTCTTTTTTCTTTGTTAAACTAAGTAGGAGTCTTTCAATTTTGCTTATCCTTTCAACAGAGCACCTTTTCAATTCATTGATTCTTTGGGTTTTTGTTTGTTTGTTTTGTTTTTGGTCTCAATCTCATCTAATTCTGCTGTGATTTGTGCTATTTCTTTTCTTCTGCTAGCTTTGGGTTTGGTTTATTGCTTTTTTTTTCTAGTTATTTTGTTTATATTGTCTTGAGGTGCAACATTAGGTTGTTAATTTGTGATCTTTCTCCTTTTTTAATGTAGGCATTTAATACTATTACTTTCCTTTAAGCACTGCTTTTGCTGTATCCCACAGATTTGGGTACATTGTTTCACATTAAATTGTTTAAACATTGTTTTTATTTCTGCCTTATACACAAGAATCATTTACAAGAAAATTGTTTAGTTTCCATGTACTTGTGGAGTTTTGTCAGTTCTTGTCAGTATTAATTTCTAATTTTATTCCACTGTAGTCCAAGAAGATGCTTGATAAAATTGTAATTTTTAATATGTGAAGCCATAATGTATATGGTATTTAAAAAGCTAAATAAAAATTTAGATTATTAGTAAACAAAAATTGAGAAAACATACTTCTAGATTATACAATGTTTTTACCTATAAACTGATATAAAACCATTGCAAATTACTTACTTCCTAGGTTTTTTTTTTCACTGAAAGTTAGGGTTACTAAGACTTAAAATTGTAGTTAATGTATGTAATAAAAACTGGTATAAGAGAAACAATGTTATAAGCAGAGCAATGCAAACTGGTATAAGAGGAACAGTGGGCTGGGATCGGTGGCTCAAGCCTGTAATCCCAGCACTTTGGGAGGCCGAGGCGGGTGGATCACGAGGTCAAGAGATCAAGATCATCCTGGTCAACATAGTGAAACCCCATCTCTACTAGAAATACAAAAAATTAGCTGGTCATGGTGGCGTGTGCCTGTAATCCCAGCTACTCAGGAGGCTGAGGCAGGAGAATTGCCTGAACCCAGGAGGCGGAGGTTGCGGTGAGCCGAGATTGCACCATTGCACTCCAGCCTGGGTAACAAGAGCGAAACTCTGTCTCAAAAATGAATAAATAAATAAAAATTTAAAAAACAGAGAAACAATGTTATATGCAGAGCTATAAAGAAAGTAAGGTCTAAAGAAAAATGAAAAGAGAGCAATTGTTTTTGCATGATGAAGAAATTTGTGTGGCCAAAAGGATAAGGAAGAAAAGAAACTAAATATTTTTGCCCTAAGGTAGAGTATCAACATGAAAAAAGAACTATAGGACAAGACTGAAGTTCTGAGTAAGTTGAAGATAATTTGTGGAAGATGAATTATATAGAAGAAATGTTGTGTGTGACCAGGTTGGCTAAAGTCGTATTAGTTTCTCTAAAAATTGAGCAACAATATCAAGGGACACCAATGCCAGACCAGACTCTGGCCCCCTGTGTAGGAATAACAGAATTTTCTGAAAGCAGTGATCTGACTTTAATAAAAAATGTTAGAAATTTTGAAAAACTTATGGAAATCTTATCTTGTGTGGTGAAAATATTTTGAGATTACATTGATTTGTTTTTAAGGTTTTATTCAAATTAGCTTTAGCATTAACAATAACCATATACTGATGCAAAGGTTAATTTTGGTTTTCTCTTTTATACATGATTTTCATATAATGTTAATAAAAGGTAACAAAAGACTTTAGTTCACTTTTTGAGTAATCTGGAAAAAATAAAAATAAAAGAGGGAAGACAGATTCTGTTAGTCCCATGCTGTCTTTATTAGGTTGTTTGCTTATATGTATAGCTGACTTGCCTATCTACCAAACGATAAAAGATTTGCTTTCTGAAATCTTTAAATTATCCTTTCAGCTAAATCATTGAGGAATATTTTATATTAACATGTGATACTATATTGATTAGGTGTTTTACAACTTTAACAATTGGTCTGGGCACAGTGACACACACCTGTAATTCCAATACTTTAAGAGGCTGAGGTGGCAGGATCCCTTGATCCCAAGAGTTTGAGACTAGCTTTGGCAATAGAGGGAGAACTCATTTCTGTTAAAAAGAAGAAGAAGGAGAAAGAGAAGGAGGAGGAGGAGGAGGAGGAGGAGGAGGAGGAGGAGGAGGAAAAGAAAGAAAGAAAAAGACAGAAAGGAAGGAAGAAAAGAAAGAAAGCAAGCAAAAGAAAAATGAGAAAAAGACATTTTAACATAATATTTGAGATATTTTCCTTATTTGTTATGTTAAAATCGTAGAGGAGGTTATCATCAAATAAGAAATGATGTTTAACTTTTTTGACTTCTGTTTGTATAAATGTGTTATTAATATGGATTTCAAAGTAGCATATTATTTCTAAAATTCTCATATGCCTTGATATGTTATCAGTAATAATTATGAGTATTTTTAAACTATTGTTTGTAGTAGAAATAACCAAATTTTCTTGTCAATTGCACTTTTAACATGGCTCTTCTAAGCCTTCTATTATCCACAGATAATTATTGTTTTACTTTGAGACTTTTCAGTTGGTTACAGTGCAAAGTTTGGTTTTGCTTAAAGGATATTAGTGGGAAAGTATCCTGAACAGTACTCTTTATTTATTTTATTTATTTATTTATTTACTTACTTATTTTTTCAGACAGAGTTTTTCTCTCATTGCCCAGGCTCCAGTGTAATGGTGCAATCTTGGCTCACCACAACCTCTGCCTCCTGGTTCAAGTGATTCTCCTGCTTCCCGAGTAGCTGGGATTAGAAGCATGTGCCATAACTACTGGCTAATTCTGTATTTCTCCATGTACGTCAGGCTGGTCTTGAACTTCTGACCTCAGGTGATCTGCCTTCCTTGGCCTCCCAAAGTGCTGGGATTACAGACTTGAGTCACTGCCCCCAGCCAGCCTTGAGGCTTTTAAAACTCTGATCCAAAATTTTATAAGAAAACTCCATCAAAGCCAACTTAAAAAAGCCTTATATATATGGTCAATAACAATTCTTGTTGAAAGTCATGCAAATAATCAGGCCAAGTATATTACTAAAACTTATTTTCCAAGTAAGTTGGTGCTAGTAAGGTTTATCTTTTGTAATCTTAAAGAGAGAGAGTAAAATTATCTTTCAGAAGAAAATTATAGCATATCTGTTATTAGATTCCTGCCCTGGCCATTGTTTTTGAGGTTTTATTATTTTGCTAAAATCTTCACTAAATCTCTAGTGTAATAGGCATTACAATATATCCCTCATTGTATTCTCTCTGAGAAGTTGAAAATCATGAAATTCTGAAGATATGTGATGATTTGCCAAATGACAGCAGTTATATAAAACAGTGACTTTACTGATGGCTATGTTAGAATGAGCCTTCACAGTGTCAAGAGCTGTAGGACTACTCAGAAATTGATCATTAATGTTTTCATGGGAAGATTTTTGATCAACAGGGGGGAAACAAGGAAGAAAAAGTATATCACAAGCAGTCTGAGCTCTTTGAAGTGTGCAGGCCCAGAAAGACACTTATGGACCTCAGTCATTCCACACTCCTCTGGCACCCATGTCCGGAGCAATTGTTTAAATCATTTTGTCTCTGACTAGCTGCTTCACCCATTATCTTCATACTCTAGGTACTTGTAATACAAAGAACTGTGTATAGCCAATCGATAGGTTATGTTAGTTTAATATAAATTATTGGTAAACAACTTAGAAACTGCTTCTTCTTTCTCTTTGAAAACCTACCTGGAAAGATTGCCTGATCCTAGGAGTTCAAGACAAGCCTGGTCAATACAACAAGAATCTGTCTTATTTATTTATTTCTTTAATTAGCTGAGTGTGGTGTCACACACCTATAATCTCAGCTACTTGAGAGGCTGATGTGGGAGATCTGTCTGATTCCAGGAGTTCAAGGCTGCAGTGAGCTATGATTGCAACACTGCACTCCAGCCTGGATGACAGAATATGTCCTTGTCAAAAAAAAAAGAAAAGAAAAAGAAAGAAAGAAACAGAAAAGGAAAAAGTAAAAGAAAATCTGCTTGTAACTGTTGCTAATTGGAGTGTATCATTATATTCTGGGCAATTTGAATCTATTCTCCTAGGTTAACATTCCTCAAGCATGACCCAAATAAACTCTCTACTTGTGTTAATTTTGCTTCAGTTTCTTCTTTTAGGTTGACAAATGTATAAAATTGCACAACACATTTTTTTTTGCTATATTAAGAATAAGAAAAAAACAAGGTAAATTATACTTAATATTTCCATTTCTATCATTCAGGTGTTCAAATCATTAACAGTGAATCAAAAATAACATGCTGGTACACCTTAGAACTCTGATAATTGAATTAAGTAAACCACAAGAAAGTGAGTCAATCTGTCTTTAATTTTTCAACCTAAGTACTAAATTATAAATTCCTGTCTCTTGGGTGAGGAAGATATTTTGGTTTGTGTCCCTTAAATAGAAGTTAAGCTTTATTTGCATTTCTGAAACTGAGACAAGCAAACATTAACATATTTAAGGAAAAGATTTGAATAAGAAAAGTCATTAATATGGTTCACAAGTAAAGAAAAAACAGAGAAAACATTGGTCCTTCTGCCTCTTGACTCTTGCATGAGATATATCAGATATATATCTATAAGGGCATTACTCTACCAACATAACTTACTTTGTTATAATTAAATTTGTGTTCACTGTCAATGATAAACAAAGCTGGTCAGTAGTTAAATCCTTAGGGATAGAGTTCGTTTAGTGATACCCATTCTGAAAAGAAAAGGAATCCAGAGTGAAATGAATTCAAATTTACCAAAACTATAAGCAAGATACTTTTTAAAAGTTGGGTGTACTAGAAGAAAGGAACTGGGGATAACGGAGAGGTTCGGTAGACGTGTGAAACCTTTGGGTTTGCCAAATGGTGCTTGTCCAGAGGAAAAACAAACTTCTCTATTTTTATGCCATGAGGCAGTAGTGCAAAGTAAGCGTGGAGCCCAGTGAAGTTAGGTCCTATTCTCCCACAGGAACTGGAGATGGAGAGTATTCTTTCTAACTGTTTGCATTTCAAATAATAAGTTCACAGGCCATGGAGGAAACAGCTCTGGGTGTTAGATTTGCATCTTATAAATTGCAAACATACTAAGGAAACTTCTTTGAAAAGGAGTTTGGGAACCTATCTGCCTATCCCCGGGTTTTGGCTGAAACAAAAAGTAAATTATCTTGGCAACATAACACTGTATTAGCCAAGCATTTAAAAGGGACTAAGGTTATTCTGATGGACTTGTATTTAATTGTATAAATGTTTTACTCTTTGAAAATAAATTTATAAAACCAAAAAATAAATGAATAAAGTAAATTTTAAAAAGGGGACTAAGGTCATCTTAGGTACATGACTTCACACTGTTAGAAACTGTGCTAGAGTTTGTTCAAGTCTCTTACTGTATGCGTTTGGAGGGAATAATGCACCAAGAGTTCCAAAATTCTCACCATTAAGCAATGATCCGAATTTTTGTTTAGATTGCAATATGCCTTAGCTTAAGAAGATAATGTGTTAGTTAAAGGGTTTAAATATTTGGTTTTTGGGCAGATGCATTCATTTCTCAATTAAAATTATACTCAAAAAACTCTGTTTTAAAATAGTATTTGATAACAAACTCTTGGTATAGATTTATTTATATCTAACATGAAAATACTTATGCAAACTATTAAAACGTTCTAACAGTAAATGTTCAAACTCAGATGAAATTTTAAGACCTGCACAAACTGATTAAATTAATAAACACAAATATTGGTCTATTCTGGATCATCTGGTCAGTAACAGTTCTTGAGGTAGACCGCATATCCTTCATCGTGCTTGATATGCTTTGGATCTGTGTCCCTGCCCCAATCTCATGTTGAATTATAATCCCTGATGTTGGAGAGGAGCCTGGTGGGAGGTCTGTTGCTGTTCTCCTAAGAGTGAATGAGTTAATCACGAGATCTGCTTGTTTAAATGTGTGTAGCACCTTCCCCTTCAATCTCTTCCTCCTCTCTTGCCATCTAAGATGTTCTTGCTTTCTCTTCTCCTTCCTCCATGACTGAAAGTTTCCTGAAGCCTCCCCAGCCACGCTTTATGTAGAGTGTGTGGAACTGTGAGCCAGTTAAACCTCTTTTCTTTATAAATTCTCCAGTCTCAGGTAGTTTTTCATAGCAATGTGAGAAAAGACTAATGCAATGCTTCACTTTTCTCATTCAACCAATGTCTTTTTTTTCTTTTTTTTTTTTTTTTGAGTCAGAGTTTCCCACTTTTTGCTCAGTCTGGAGTGTGATGGTTCAATCTCCCCTCACTGCAACCTACACCTCCTAGGTTCAAGCGATTTTTCTGCCTCAGCCTCCTGAAGTAGCTGGGATTACAGGTGCCCACCAACAGACCCAGCTATTTTTTTTAATATTTTTTTGTTGAGATAGGGTTTCACCATGTTGGACAGGCTGGTCTTGAACTCCTGACCTCAGGTGATTCACCTCCTCGGCCTCCCAAAGTGCTGGGGTCACAGGAGTGAGCCATCATTCCTGGCCTCAGCCAGTGTCTTTACCAAGAAATAATTGATGCTATTATTAAAATTTTTCAAAAACCACTGGGCAGAGATTAAAAGGCTTTTGCAAGTTGAGCCTACCTCTTGAGATGTGGAATTCCCATCGCTCTGAATGTGGACATAATGGTCCTGTTAGCAGAGAGCATTTGGGGTTTAAATTTTTATGTGCTTCATCTCAAGCACATCTCAAGATGTGATTATTTGTAAATGTATCACATACAAATTTGACAAAATGTGGTGTAATCATGGCTCTCTTGCAATAGGAACTGAGGAAGTAATTAACCTACTACTCAGGACCAAGAATAAACTGCACTTCCTTGTTCCTTAACACCCTGATCAAGACAGCACATTTTCATGTTAGGGCAAATTAAAGTAAAAAGGAAGGAGGGAAGAAAGGAAGAAAATCAGGAAGTAAGGGAAGCAAGGAATGAAGGGAAAAATAGGTACAAAAGAAAGGAGGAAAATGTACTAGAGTACTCAAGATAGATTTAATAAGAATTAGAAGATTCCGAAGATCTGAACCTCAGAAATGTACTTTGTAAAACTTAGTACAGAAAAAACTTGTAATGATTTCCAGGAAATATTAGTAATAATTAAGGAAGTTAGGATATGTTGAAATAAAAAGAAAACAAAAGACGATAAAAATAAAAATGAATACGATGACAACCAATTGCATAAAAGCAAAAGAAAAGGAAAAATTAAAATAATGTTAAAAACAATATAGAAGAAAATTTGCAATATTAAAAAATGTAGTAATGTAGCAGATAATCTGAGAAGACATTTTATATTTGAGAAAATAAGGATATAGAGATAAAATATTTAGACTGTGGAATTGATGCTAGAAAATGATGTATGCTTAATATATACATCAAAAATAAAATGAACAAGATTAGTAATAAAAGTAACAGAAGAAAAATTTTGAGCTTAGAAAAAAATAACAAAACATATAAAATTGTAATTTGAAAAGGTTTATTACCTTTCAGGAAAGATCTATAAAAATAAACCCATTTTGAAGTATTGCCAAGAAAGAAACAACAGTCTGTTGATATAATACATTGTACCCTAAAATTCTAAGTTCCACAGAGTCATTTATTATATTTTCTGTAGAGAACAGCCTCATTTTATTTTTTTCTTTAATTCTGGCTATAGGAGTTGTGCACCCTAATTCAGTTTGAGAAAGGGTTAGGATTCCTTAGGGGAGAGAGCATTTGGGACACTGAGGGATACAATTGCTGTATATGAACTTTCATTTAGCTGCACTGTTCTGATCCCATATCGTTTCTGCATGTGAGTTTATAATTTGCCTGGATTGCCAACATGTTTCTTTGTTTTGTTTTGTAAGTTGCAAACCCTGAATACATATTCTTGACTGCTGCTGACTTGCTTTTGTTTTAACCATCAACAGGATAACATTTTACCTTTCTCTCTCCAATAAATGGCTTAAACCTTCTCAACCGCTAAAGGATTTATTTCTGTCATTTTAATGAGGGTGTAGAAGGACTTGGAGACAGAATACTTAGTTGGTTATCTCCAGATTTTCTTCAGTTGTGAAGCAAACTCCATTGATGAAAAGACATAACACATCTTTATAGTGTAGTAGGGACAATAAGAGCTCAGAGCACATAAGAAGGAAAGGAAAGCTTGGCAAAGAAAAGTGCAAGGGTGCTAATTGCTTCATCTAGCAGGGCTGGACAGGAGAAGTTTAAAGTTGTTTGAACAAGCAACATGCTTTTATGGGATATGAGACCCTTCAGAAATAAAGATCTCAAATATAGAACACACTGTTATGTTTTTATATATGTGTGTGAAGAAGTATGATTGAAGGTCAAAAAGGTATGACCTAATGACAATAAATGGGAAAATTTAACAAGTCCTGTTCAGATTCTTCTGGGCATTATTGTGTCTTCGAGGATAAGGATGTTCTTTCTCTCCAGATATAGAAAGAATACCTCTAGAATGAAAGTCTTAATGACCTACTTTGGAGGAAGGTCCTAGAATTCTTTTATGAAGTTCTTTGGGAGAGAAGGGCAAGACAAAGTCAGACTTCCTTGATCTTCCTGCTTTTGCTGTTTTCTTAAAAGCCAAAGTGTTCTTTTTGGGGGTGGCATGTCCTATACCCCATTAAAAGAAAGGGACATGGTGAGATTATCCTTTCATAAAAGCAAGTTAATTAAATCTTGTTAAGAACAAACTCATTGTGATTTGATATTCCTTATTTGAATAGATGAAAATAAAAAATCTCTCCTCAAGGGATATGGAGAAATCTAATTAAATAAGATTCTATTGTTTTAGAGTAAAATTGTAGTTTATTTTTTAAATACTAGAAATTACTATCTCCAAATGTTGAAATGATTATATCTGGCTGTATAACTAAATAATTCCACTTTCTTAGGGATCACGTTAGGTTAGGTCAGATCTTGGGGTCTCAAGTATTCTTTGTATCTGGCAATATTGACTCTGCGGATATGTTAAGTCTTTCACATAAACCACCATAAATCTTAAAACATTGCACACCTTTTATAATGTCTTCAAGACAAAATAGTTGTAAATTACTTTTCAAGAGATGAGTTTAGATGGAATATAAGATTCATGTGGAGAGATGGACTATAACTGTTCTTGGGAGACATTATAACTCCAGAATAAAAGCAAAGAGCATGTTTCTTCCTCTCCGCTTTCAAAGTTCACTGGAAAGAAAATCAAGTTATTCATGTCTCCAATTCTCCCAATTTGGTAGGAAAGAAAAATATGATTTATTAAATTTGATTTGTGACAATTTTTAGAGTGATGATTGTGCTCTAGGACATGAACTTACATTTTTGGAAATTTGAAATTTATAAAAAATTTAAGGGACAGTTTGCTTAAGGGGAAAAATAAATCACATACCATCCTTTATTGAACAGTTCATACTTACGAATTAGGTCACATACACGAGGAAATCTTTTCCAAAAAATATTTTTCTATTTGGGTTCCTGCAATTACTGTTTGAGCAGGAATGATAAGTGAGAGAACAAACTCTTTGTATATACTTATGCCCTGATAATTGAGTCAGGGTTGTTCCTTTCCTAGCCAAGTTACTATGCTAACGTTGGATGCTCTATTTCCAATACACAGCTCTAAAAATATGTTCATCTTGTTGAATTTTTTCCTATGTACTTAAAGAAAATGCCAAGGCATTCACAATATATTTCTATTAGATTTCAGATAGTTAGGGTACATTATTTTAGTACCAATGTGATTATATCCATGAAAAATTAAATCCTCCTTATTTTGTATCATGACTGCTCATAAGCATTTTCATTTTAAAATATATGAATGCTATATTTTAAAAAAACATTTTGTAGAGTGAGTTTTAAAACAAAATGTTACCTTTAATAACTCTTCTTCAAAGTCAGCAACTATGAAGTTATAATTTAAGAAATTGGTGCTCAGTATGGAATTTACATTATTCTGTTGTCTATTTGCAGATTCTAATAACACTATGTGGTTCATTGATGCTAACATCTATCACCTTGCCAAGTATTGATTAAATCACTTGAAAATATGTGAGGAACTTGGGGAGTTAAAAGAGAGTTGATTACATATTTATACATGTTTGATTTAAAACCACCCTTTTGTAGAATTTAAATGAGGTAAATTTCAAAAGAGTGTATTTTTTCTATTTCACAGAAGAAAGTATCTCACTCTTTAGAATTTATGCACTGAATTTTTAACTATAACTTAGAGATATGCAAACATACAATTTAATTTTGTCTAGCTGAATATTTTTAACATATTCAAATATAATCTAGTTACTCTTCACATTGGATAATTCTATTGGCATTGAGAAAGATGATTTGCCACAGAAGTGAAGATTTCTCTTCTTGTGTAAAGCCTTGGCAAAGTGACAGGCTTTATTTAAATTGCTGTAATTCCCAATTATTTCCAAGTAAATATCATTGGTTTATAGATGCTTGGAGGTTATATTACACAAAATTGTTACATATATTATAATTTATGGGCTTATTTTTTAAAGTAATATTTTCATCAGTTTCATGTAGTTTCATAAAATTATTCAAGTACTTTAACGTCTAATTACCAGTTTAAAAAGCAAAAAAAATTTAAGTTGCCACATTTAATAAGGCTTAAATCTAATGTATTTATTATTTATGTATGTAACTCATGCATAATGATGCATATTTTTAGTTAATATTGTGTAATTTGTTTCTTGCATTATACTGAAAAATAATATGAAAAGTAAATTATTAGTTTTCTGACCATAAATGCAATTGTTTAGTAATGATCAGCAGATATAGCATAGGTATGCATTACTGTTATTGTGAATGTAAGTAGTATTATATAAACATTATGTTTATATGCACACACACATTACATTTCTGGCAATTCCTGGCCTGCAATGACATTCAACCAACAAAATGACTTTAATTTTCAGAATATTATCAGTTCCCAGTTAACAATGTTAGAAATAAACAAATTAATCTAAATATAATTTATAAAGGGAAAATAAGCCTGGTTGTAATTAGCAAGTAGATTTAAGTACATGTCAATGATACCCGAGAATATGTTGATTAGGAATATAGATAGTATTTTGATGGTAATGTTTGAGATAATTTCTTAATAAAGAAATAAACATGCTACACTTTTGGAAATATTGTTACTAACAGTTAAATGACCATACTTTATAGAGGTAGGGGAAAAAGGCAGTAAAATGCATTTCTGAAAATAAGAATAATTTTATTTTATTTATTAAATACTGGGAATGCTTATGTACTTTCACTTATCCCCAAATCTCTTGTCTCCCATATGTCTCTAAGTCATTTCTGAGTTTGACCTTAAAAGACAATGACTGGGCTGGGTGCAGTGATTCACCTCTGTACCCCCAACACTTTGGGAGGCTGAGGAGGGAAGATCACCTTAGGTCACGAGTTTAAGACCCACCTGGCCAACATGGTGAAATCCCATCTGTACTAAAAATACAAAAATTAGCCATATGTGGTGGCCCATGCCTGAAGTCCCATCTACTAAGCAGGGTGAGCTGGGAGCATCACTTGAACCCAGGAGGCAGAGGTTGCAGTGAGCCGAGATCACACCACTGCACTCTAGCCTGTGTAACAGAGTGAGAATCCCTCTCATAAAAATAAATAAATAAATAATTTAATTTAGAAAGATAGATATTAAATACCTTATGCTAAACCATCAGTCTCTAGAAAAAAATCCTTTCATGTTTATAACTACTCTAAATTCAACTTTTTTATGTTTCTCTAGAATTACAATATATATTCTTAATTAAAAGACAAGTACTGTGAAATACTTTATTGTGGCTCTTTGTTCTTTATTTTTCTGTATAATAAATGTCATACTAATATAAGTTGCAATTAATGTAGCTGTCATAATTTAATTACCATAATCCAAAATTTTTGTATTTTAATATGATATACTGCCCTTTAAAAAATAATATTACTCTAACCTGTACTCTAATAACTATTTGGTTAACTAAATATATTATTTCTGTATTATGCAAATCAAATAAAAATAACATACAAAATCAATATATAATGGAAAATATATTTGAATAATATTTATGTAAGTTGAACTTGGGTAATGACATATGATTTAAAAATAAATCTCTCTCACATAAGAAATTTAAAATTTGCATTTTCAGGTTAAGGTTTAATATACATTTTAATTTCCTCTACATGAACCAACTTCTGTGCTTAAAACACTTAAATAAATTGATAGCTTTGAAAGCAAACAAAGAAGTTGTTTTATTTGGCTTTTTAAAATGCTTGTCTAAGTTTGTGGAAATAACCATATAAATCTGAACTTTTGTGGAATAATTATCCTGATACTGTACACAAGAACACAAAAGTTACTTTATATTTTTGAGGTATTTATAGAAAACTTACTCTGTTAAAAAAAAACCTGAAATTTTGGTTGCAAAAAAAGGAATACAATTAATTGAATATTAGGTAGTTGATAAATTAGTTAGAAATTCAGCCTGTAAAGCAAAAGTTTTAATGATAATTAGATAGATTCAAAACATATCTTTGATTTTGGACTATCTGCATGATTTTGCCAATTCATAGACAAGCTGCGGTGTCCTGGAGCTGGCTCATAACAGACAGTGAAAATTGACTTTCAAGAGTCTGACATTTTGATGTGTCATTGCTGACAGCTCTCAAACCTCACCACTTACCCCTCCTTTTCTGTTCCACATCTGGGTAAGCTGAGAAAAACTCTTGGATGCTCTCTTCTTTGGCACTGGAAGGAAATTCAAGCAATTTAATCTTTGGACTGTGTAAGGGAATTCTCACCCTACCCCAAACCCATAACAACAAAAATGCCAGCCAAATCAATCTTCTTTCATTGTTCACTTAAGCCTGTTCTATGCCTGCTTGGGAACCTGCCCTACTGTTCCCAGAAAGCCACATTATGTGTATAATCAACTTTTCATAACCTCTTGGTTTTTGTGACATCATCAGTCTTGACATTTGAACTACATTTTGGCTGAAGGTTCATTTGCCTCTCTGGATTGACAGCAACATAAAATTTCAGAAGGTATTTAATTGTAAAACTAAATTAATATTAAGGTTTAATTATGTAACCTACATCCCAATAATATTAACCACAAAATAACAAGTATTCAAAACTCACTTCCTAATAATTTATTATATTTTGATATTATCTAAGCTTTAGAGATTATTGAGATCTCTATTGTTCAGGTGATGCAGAAATACTAAAAAGTCTTGTGGTCATAAATGTAACTTTTCAGTTCTGTAATCAATATTATTGGTAGTTTGAAATCAGCCAGAATGAGAGGACACCACAATTGTAAAAAATCACTTATTGATTTTTTATTATATTGATTGTCTATACTTATGTCTGTATTTAAATGATAAAAAATGTTAATATAGATTAAATTTTTAAAGTGTCGATATTTTTTAGATTGTAAAGAGCACAGAAATACTTGAGGAGCTGTTTGAATATTTTAATGCTATTGTCAAATTTAGCAAAAATGTTAGTAATGAATGCAAGAAGATCTCACATGTATCTTTGTTGTTTTATTTTTGTCTTGTTTGTTAATAACCAAAATATAAATGAAAATATCAACTAAGACTCATTCTGGAACTACATGCACAATTCTGGTTGTTAAATATTTAATGAAATGCCATGCAAGCAGTCACAGAAATACAAATGCTACTTCTCTTGTGGTTGACAGGATTTTATGTTGTGTGGGCTTTTGTACTGTGGAATTCACTTCCTTGCTGAGTTATTCAGAAACTTATCTGATTTCTTTTTAGGCAGGCCTTTGCATAGGACAACTAAAAATTA
This sequence comes from Leontopithecus rosalia, assembly GCA_028533165.1. Lineage (NCBI taxonomy): Eukaryota > Metazoa > Chordata > Mammalia > Primates > Cebidae > Leontopithecus > Leontopithecus rosalia. The sequence goes on along the minus strand of CM052649.1, from coordinate 27,972,064 downwards.
TGGCTATTTATTTACTTTATAGTGACCAAGCAAGAGAGTATGAGCAGTCATCTAAGATGAAAGCCACAAATTCTTTGTTACCTAAACTTAAAAGTTAATCACATCACTTTTGTCATATTTTGTTCATGAGAAATGAGTAACGAGCCTCATTTAAGATCCTTAAGATAGGAGACCTGAGCTAGGAGATTGCACAAAATGTATATATCAAGAGGTGGGAACCTTTAGGCATTATCTTATAGGCTGCCTTTCAGATAATGAGCTATACATGTCAGCTGCAATTGAAACCATGGAACTCAGCAAGCCATCTGGAACCTCTCCTTAGAACCAGGGTTCATGAAGTTCAGGTGATAAATAGAGCTGGGATTAAAGTTCATCTCTTAATGAGTCTCATAGATTCCTGAAACCACGGCATGGTTATTTTCCTGGTTTGCAAATACGTAATTGCAAAGGTATATTCAGCACCTGAAATAAAATTTATGTTGATTCTGCTAACTTGGGAATTAAGGGTTCTTATCACGGGAAAGGTCAAGTAAAAGCTCCTAAACTGTCCTTCCAGCCAAGACAGGAATCAAGTGTAATGTCCTATTTCATGAGGAATTGTGGAAATTATTACACCCAATAAGGATTTGAAGAAGGAAGCAGAAGTGCCCAAGATCATATCTCCAGTCAGCAGTATTTCCTGTGCACAAACAGGGTGATCATGCAGATGACGGTGGAATACCACAAACTCAAGCATGGGGTAGTCCCATTCACACTTAATGTCATTTCTGTATTTTTGCAGGGACAGGTTGACACCTGCCATTTGGTAAGTATCTACTGATTTAGTCTGTTTTCTTCTTTATTTGTCTTAGTTAGTACAGTGAAAAGCAGTTTCAAATTGCTTAGCGAAGATCGCAGCACAGATTTGTTGCCTTTACTCTTCCCAGCGTTGACTCCCTTGTCCTCTGTCACAGCATACAATCCACTGACCTTTATTATTTTGACATTCTTCTCATACACATGTTAATTATACTTGCAACCAGTGACACCATTTTAATTGCACCAATTGAGTAGGAAAGCAAAACCATATAGTTTATCTACTAAGATATATACATTCAAGAAAATGGAAGTTAAATGTCATAAAAATTAAAAGGCTTACTAAATAGAGAAGTTTTTTTTTAATTATTATTATTCCATAAGGTCAATGATGGAGGACATGCTGGGACATACAGTTCAAGATACAGGATAAACTGTACTTTCTTGCGTCTTCTGTCACTATCACTGGATTGTATTATTTGAATACTTCTTTCAGTGGCTGCAACAATCCTGGAAAACAAACTTATAAACATGGAGGAAATGCGTCCCTAACGACTTTACACTACTGTTGTCAGATACCAGTTACATGCACCTCAGCACAATAGTAATGGATGAAGAGATGCCTCGGATATTGAATTTCAGGCCAGGTGTGGGTAGCTCCTAGTTCTAATCCTAGCACTTTGAGAGGTCAAAGTGAGACAACCCCTTGTGCCCAAGAGTTTGAGATCAGAGTGAGAAATACGGCAAGATGCTGTCTCTACAAAAAAATTAAAAAATGGGCATGGTGGCATGCACCTGTGGTCTCAGATACTTAGGAAGTGAAGGTGGGAGGATGACTTGAGCCCAAAAGTTTAAGTCCGTTCAGAAAGTTGAGGCTGCAGTTAGCAGTGTTTATGCCACTGTACTCTAGCCTTGGCAACAGAGCTAAACTCTGTCTCAAAAGTAATAATAATTTTAAAAAGAAAACAAATGCATCATTTGTTGCTGAACATCATTAAACACATTATTCTAATGCTTTTGAAAATAAAACACTACCATTTATGGAATACTTGCCATATGTAAAACACTGGGCTTATCATAGATACTTTGCAAATACATGAGAAAAAACTAAAATATTATTTTATAAATAACAACCTTTTATTCCAACCTGTTTTATTTACAGAAGTGTTGAAGAACCAGACTTGATTAAAAACCAAATCAAAGACACACTTCTTCTATTTTATGTGTAGTTAATATTCCATCATCCTTCCCCACATCTTTAAATTAGTGTAATCAATATTATATTATAAGTTCAGGTATGAGAAGATAAACTTTTCTGATGATTTCCCTCAGAAGTAAACTCCTGATGTTTTGTTTTATTATTCTGGATCTCTCCTGAAGTCCTTCTTATCTGTGGTTAGTAGGTGACAATATGTAAATTAAACTATTTCTGCTTTAATGATTGACCTTAAAAGTGCATTTACTTAAATCCTTACAACAGACAGGGAAGATAATCTAATCAGATTTAAAGGTTTTAAAAATGGGTGTGGTTGGCCCTCCCTGAGAAGATTTGCTGAACACAAAACAAGCACTCCAGAAGTCAAGACAATTCTAGGTGAGCTAAAACTAGCAAAATGAAAAACAAATCATAAGCATTGTTTTTAAGCCAGCAGATATGAACTATTTTATACAACAGACATTTGTTATTCCCAGTGAAATTTGAATGACCAAATCAGCAGCTCATGTATTTTATGTTGGGTATGAGCTTGTAAAGTATTGGCAATACAATTTTACACATACATTGCAAACTTTAAAATAAAATCTGAAAATCCAATGAATGTTTATTTTTACACGGGACTAGATGGTGGAGCTTCTATGTTTCGATAATAGACAAATGTACACCTTTTCCCCCAAAATAGTCTAGACTTGCAGAATTCAGTTGCTTTACAGTTATTTTATTTACCTTATAGGCCCCACTTTCCATTTTAGTATTATTTATTTTGGACTAGTCTTTTAAACTTTTATTCTTTCATGTTTTTAACTGAGTCTTTAAAGAAATGCTTCCATTCAGCCAAACTGAGCTCCATAAGTGAAGGAAAAATAAAATCCTTTGCAAACAAGCAAGTACTCAGAGATTCTGTTACCACCAGGCCTGCTTATAAGAGCTCCTGAAAGAGGTACTACACATAGAAAGGAACGACCAGTACCAGCCATTCCAAAAACATAACAAATGTTAAAGAGCATCAACAAAATGAATAATCTGCATCAACTAACAGGCAAAACAGCCAGCTAGAAACAAAATGGCAGTATCAAATTTACACATAACAATATTAACCCTAAATGTAAATGGGCTAAATGCACCAATCAAAAGACACAGACTGGCAAATTGGATAAAAAGCCAAAACCCATCAGTGTGCTGTATCCAGGAAACCCATCTCACATGCAAGGATACACAAAGGCTCAAAATAAAGGGATGGAGGAAGATTTACCAATCAAATGGAAAGCAAAAAAAAGCAGGAGTTGCAATTCTCATCTCTGATAAAACAGACTTTAAAGCAACAAAGATGAAAGAGACAAAGAAGGACATTACATAATGTAAAAGGATTGACACAACAAGAAGAGCTAAAGATTCTAAATATATATGGACCCAATACAGGAGCACCCAGATATATAAGGCAAGTTCTTAATGACTTACGAAGAGACTTAGATTCCCACACAGTAATAGTAGGAGACTTTAACACTTCACTGTCAATATTAGACAGATCAACCAGACAGAAAATTAACAAGAATATCCAGGGCTTGAACTCAGATAAAGTTCAAGCAAACCTGATAGGCATTTACAGAGCTCTCCACCCCAAATCTACAGTATATACATTCTTCTCAGCACCACATCACACCTACTCTAAAATTGACCACATAATTGGAAGTAAAGCACTCCTCCGTCAATGCAAAACAACTGAAATCATAACAAACAGTCTCTCAGACCATAGTACAATCAAGTTCAAACTCAGAATTCAGAAACTAACTCAGAACTGCACAGCTTCATGGAAACTGAACAACTGGCTCTTGAATATTGATTGGATTGGATAAAGAATGAAATGAAGGCAGAAATAAAAAAGTTATTCGAAACCAATGAGAATGAAGAACGCAACATACCAGAATCTCCGGGACACATTTAAAGCAGTCTCCAGAGGAAAATATATAGCAATAAGTGCCCATATGAGAAGAGTGGAGAGATCCAAAATTGACACCCTATCATCAAAATTGAAAGAACTAGAGGAGCTAGATCAAAAAAACTCAAAACCTAGCAGAAGACAAGAAATAACTAAGATCAGAGTAGAACTGAAGGAGATAGAGACACGAAAAACCCTTCAAAAAATCAGTAAATCCAAGAGCTGTTTTTTTTTTGAAAAAAATCAACAAAATAGACAGACCACTAGCCAGACTGATAAAAAGGAAAAGAGAGAACAACCAAATAGATGCAATAAAAAATGATAAAGGGGAAATCACCACAGATTCCACAGAAATTCAAACCATCATCAGAGAATATTACAAACAACTCTATGCACATAAACTAGTAAACCTGGAAGAAATGGATAAATTCCTGGACACCTGTGTCCTCCCAAGCCTAAACCAGGAGGAAGCTGAAACTATGAATAGACCCATAACAAGGTCTGAAGTCGAGGCAGCAATTAAGAGCCTACCACACACAAAAAGCCCAGGTCCAGATGGGTTCACAGCCGAATTCTCCCAGACACACAAAGAGGACCTGGTACGATTCCTTCTGAAACGATTTCAAATAATCCAAAAAGAGGGAATCCTTCCTAATTCATTTTATGAGACCAACATCATCCTAATACCAAAACCTGGCAGAGACTCAACAAGAAAAGAAAATTCAGTTCAATATCTCTGATGAACATAGATGCAAAAATCTTCAATAAAATACTGGCCAGCCAATTGCAACAGCATATCAAAAAGCTTATCCATCATGATCAAGTAGGATTCATCCCAGGGATACAAGGCTGGTTCAACATACGCAAGTCTATAAATGTAATTCACCACATAAACAGAAGCAAAACAAAAACCACATGATTATCTCAATTGATGCAGAGAAGGATTTTGACAAAATTCAACAGCCCTTTATGCTAAAAACCCTCAATAAACTCGGTATTGATAGAACATATCTCAAAATAATAAAAGTTATTTATGACAAACCAACAGCCAATATCATACTGAATGGGCAGAAACTGGAAGCATTCCCTCTGAAATCCAGCACTAGACAAGGATGCCCTCTCTCACCACTCCTATTCAATATAGTACTGAAAGTTCTAGCCAGAGCAATCAGGCAAGAAAAAGAAATAAAGGGTATTCAAATAGGAAAGGACAAAGCCAAATTGTCTCTATTTGCAGATGACATGATAGTATATCTAGAAGACCCCATCGCCTCAGCCAAAAAACTGAAACTGATGAGCAACTTCAGCAAAGTCTCAGGATATAAAATCTATGTGCAAAAATTACAAGCATTCCTATACACCAATAAGAGACTTAAAGAGAGCCAAATCAAAAACGGACTGCCATTCACAATTGCTACAAAGAGAATAAAATACCTAGGAATACAACTTATAAGGAACGTACAGGACCTCTTCAAGGAAAACTGCAAACCGCTGCTCAACGAAATAAGAGAGGACACAAACAGATGGAGAAACATTCCATGTTCATGGTTAGGAAGAATCAATATCGTGAAAATGGCTATACTGCCCAAAGTAATTTACAGAATCAACTCTATCCCCATCAAGCTAACATTGACATTCTTCACAGAACTGGAAAAAAACACCTTGAACTTCATAAGAAACCAAAAGAGAGTCTGCATAGCCAAGTCAATGATAAGCAAAAAGAACACAGCAGGAGGCATCACACTACCGGACTTCAAACTATACTACAAGGCTACAGTAATCAAAACAGCATTGTACTGGTACCAAAACAGAGATATACACCAATAGAACAGAACAGAGGCATCGGAGGCAACACAGCATATCTACAACTACACAATCTTTGATAAACCTGACAAAAGCAAGCAATGGAAAAGGACTCCCTGTTTAATAAATGGTGTTGGGAAAACTGGTTAGCCATGTGCAGAAAGCAGAAACTGGACCCCTTCCTGATGCCTTATGCTAAAATTAACTCCAGATGGATTTTAAACATAAGACCTGGCACCATAAAAACCCTAGAAGAAAATCTAGGCAACACCATCCAGGACCTAGGAGTAGGCAAGGACTTCATGACCAAAACACCAAAAGCATTGACAGCAAAAGCCAAAATAGACAAATGGGACCTAATCAAACTCCACATCTTCTGCATGGCAAAAGAAAGAGTCACTAGAGTGAATCGGCAACCAACAGAATGGGAAAAAATTTTTGCAGTTTACCCATCTGACAAAGGGCTGATATCCAGAATTTACAAAGTACTCAAACAGATTTACAGGAAAAAAAACAAACAAGCCCATTCAAAAATGGGCAAAGGAAATGAACAGACACTTTACAAAAGAAGACATACATGAGTCCAACAAACATGGAAAAATGCTGATCATCACTGGTCATCAGAGAAATGCAAATCAAAACTACATTGAGATACAATCTCATGCCAGTTAGAATGGCAATCATTAAAAAATCTGGAGACAACAGATGCTGGAGAGGATGTGGAGAAATAGGAACACTTTTACACTGCTGGTGGGAGTGTAAATTAGTTCAACCATTGTGGAAGACAGTGTGGCTATTCCTCAAGGACTTAGAAATAGAATTTCCATTTGACCTAGCAATCCCAGTACTAGGTATATAACCAAAGAAATATAAATCATCCAACTATAAGGACACATGCACGCAAATGTTCATTGCATCACTGTTTACAGTAACAAAGACCTGGAGCCAACCCAAATGCCCATTGATGATAGATTGGAATGGGAAAATGTGGCACATATACACCATGGAATATTATGCAGCAATCAAAAATGATGAGTTCATGTCCTTTGTAGAGACATGGATGAACCTGGAGAACATCATTCTCAGCAAACTGACACAAGAACAGAAAATGAAATACCGTATATTCTTACTCATAGGCGGGTGATCAACAATGAGAACACATGGACACAGGGAAGGGAGTACCACACACTGGGGTCTATTGGGGGGAATAGGGGAGGGACAGCAGCGGAGGAGCTGGGGAGCGATAGCATGGGGAGAAATGCCAAATGTGGGTGAAGGGGAGGAAGGCAGCAAAACACACTGCCATGTGTGTACCTATGCAACTATCTTGCATGTTCTGCGCATGTACCTCAAAACCTAAAATGCAATTTAAAAAAAAAAAGAAAGAAATGCTTCTAGGTGCGTTTTGCAGACCCTGGCAGAGCAACAGATGAAAGGAGTACTCAGGCACAGGTATTCCTTTTAAGAGCAGCTAGGGGTCTGCCCGGCTCTAGTGGTCAGAGAGGCAGCCTCAAGAAGCTGGAGCTGCTTACTTTTATTCAGTGCAGGCACAATAATAAAAGCCCACAGCAAACACAGTCTGCTGATAATTAACATTTATGGTTCCCCATTTCAGGTAGCAGGCACCCACAGATGATCAGAGGTCAGTTTCTGGACAACATAAGTAAACAAGCCTCTTTAAGATAAACTCTCCTGGACTCCCCTGTACGTACTCCTCGCCCTCTGCCTCAGGTTTAGAGAACAGTTGCCTGCAGCTTGTTGTTCCCCGAAGCTATGCAGAGCCTTCTGACCTTTCAGAAGGCTGCTCCTTTCCCTATAGTTTCCCACACCATTTTGACTGATCTACAAAATGCATCCACTTTCTAGTTTATTCAGGAGCAATCTTGGGATTTGATGATTTTTGTTTTATAACTTTTTTTTAAAAAAATTCTGCTTATATCTTTATTGTCCCAAATACATAAAAAAGGCGTCATTTACTTAAAGAGTTTTATCTAGTCAGAGCAATAAGGACAGTAATGACGATAAAAAAAAAACGATTAAAAAGTATCCTCAATGAAAAATCTGTAATTCAGGCATAGTTGCTACCGGAGACATTGTTGATTTGCCATAATTTTTGTAATAATAAAACTTGCTTGATGCAGCATAATTGACAGAAAATTTGTAAAAAACAAATGGTGGAACATGCCAGGCTTGAAACAAGTTCTTGATTATAAATCAAAGCTAGGGGTACCATGGTTCATGCCTATAATCCCAGCACTTTGGGAGGTCTAGGTGGGCAGATCATTTGAGTCCTGGAATTTGAGACAGCCTGGGCAACACAGGAAGACTTCATCTCTATTTAAATAATAAATAAATAAATAAATAAGAAATTAATTACAACGAGGAATCTTTTTAGAGGCAAACATTTAGAGCCGAAGATCTGGCTACAAGGGCTGTGACCGAATAGATTGCTCTACTGTAGCAGTGGCATGATGTGCCAAAAACCAAAAATAAAAACAAAAGGAAGTACAAGGGTGACAGAAGAAGGATACTTGAGAAGAGGAAGTAATGAAAACACAACCTGGTACTGAGAGAATCATGGGGAGAAACAATAGATAGACAATTTAAGCAGTTGTCCAGAAGGGAAAGAGCCTACAGAGTATCACATACTGCAGCAAACTGGGGAAAATAAAATTCTTCTGGATGTTGCAGCAGCTACTCGGCTTCATGCTATTGCCCCTATATAAGAATGACAGACTGGTATTGCCAATTTTTCTGATGTTTCAACACAGTTTTGATGCATGATATTTTGAATTTTAAAATGTGGTAAAAGCCAGGCTAAACAATGATCTGTGAACCGATTGTGTTTCTTTGAGTTCATCAGGAAGTTTTATGCATCTAGTAATCATTTTCATTTAAAAGGGAAAATTCAAATTCTATAATGGTGCATTTGACATTGTATATTAATACATGTTTTATATTTGCATATGTAAGTATACATATATGCTAACAAATGAAGACAATAAGATCAAAATAAGGATGTTTCCCTTATTTATATTTTACACAAATATTTTTATTTCTTGTGGTTTATCTGAAACTGGGGCTTAAATGAAATAAAGTCTTCAACTTGACTATTTTACCAAGTAAGAAAAAACTCCCTTTTTGTTTGCAATATGTTGTTTATATTCTTATTAGTGAAAAAACCCTAAATCAATTTATTGATTCAATTAGTTTTTTTAGCTATTTTTAGTAAACTCACTACACATTAGACATGTTTATTTCTGTCCAGTTGTTTAAACGATTCATGCATACATACATCCTCGGTGCCGATCATACAAAAGACTTTGCTGTAGGCACTGGGCATACAGTAGTAATTAAGGCAGGCAAAAGCTTACCTCCAGTGAATGTATATTCTAATAAGAAAGACCAACACTAAACAAACAAATAAAATATAATGTAGATTACATTGTGATAAATGTTAAGGATGAAAAAAATTAGAGAAAGGGGAATTTAATTGTTAGCAAGTTGTAGGTGGAAGAAGAGCAAGTTTTGAAACTTCAGACTGTGTGGCCAGGGAAAGCTCCATTGAGAAGGTGACTTCTGAGTAAAACACCCAAGGGAAGTGAAATAACGTTTTAAGATATATGTCGGAGGATATTCTAAACCAGTGTTTTTCAACATTCATTAACTATACTTTTAGGAGCCTTTTAAGACATTCATTAATTGCATCTCCCACAGTATATATAAATAAAATTAAATCCTAGGAAATAAGATTTTGATGGGTTGGGTTGAATATTGGAGGGCTACAAATAGCTGTAATATCTAAGATCTTCTTTTGGCCTCTAAGAATCAATTTTTGCTCTCTTGGGAATGACGTAGACCAGATTGAGAAAGCATGTCCTAGACTTAGAAAAAAGCAAATGTCAAGATTTAGACAATTTATATGGTAGTATGTGGATGTCTACGAACAGCAAGGAGGTTAGTGTCTGAGTCAATAAGAACTAGTGAGAAAATAGGAGAAAAAAGAGGCAAGAGGGTAGAGAGATCATTTAAGAACTTACAGATTAAAATAAGGACTTTGACGTGGTCAGGGGACTTTAAATGAATAACCTTATCTAACAAGTCTTGACATATCTCACTGGCTGTTCCATTGAGTCTAGTGGGAATAACAGCAGAAGCAAAGAGAGCATACAGAAAAGGTTTGCAATCAGACCTGGCTGTATGATTTGGGGAGCCCAATGTGAAATGAAAATGTTGAGCTTCTATTAAAATAATTATTCAGAAATCAAGAAGCCAAGAGCAAAACAGAATGAACAGAGGCCTCTAAACACAAAGATCTGGGAGACTAGACACCTGGAAATAGGTTGCAGACACTTGAAGTTTGCAAGTGTTTGCGAATTAGGGTAGCCATATTGGTGGTGGTTAAAAGAGATTAAAAGTTGGATATTGAAGGCATAACACACTGTATATCCTCCTAATGTGCATTAAAAAATGACAGAAAGAGAGGACACAAGCATAAACTTAGATTCCACCCTAACTAATAAAAAAATGAATTAGACCTTAACTGAAATAAAGAAAGTAAGGGAGTTGACTTTGTAGATTTGTTTATGTTACTGTCATTATTCTCAGGATTTCATATACGATGAGTCTGAATTATAATTTATTTCCTATCTTTTCTCTGTGTTATCATTAGCCTATTTTGAGTTATTTTAATTTTAAAAATGTCAAAAATGTCTTATTTTAATAAAATTCTCATTTTAAGTTGAAGACTACAACATTTTTAGTTCATCAATTTCAGTAGTTATTAATGAAAATATATCAATAATTAACATATATTTGTGACATATATAAATACATACATGTATTAGTCATATGTCTATTGGGTGTATTCTTGTATTTGATTCTACACTGAGTATCTTTAAGATTTGCAATTGCTTTATTCATCCAAAGACTTATTGATAAATTAAATATTTATGTTTAATTAAAATGATGTATATCTAATTTCCTTTCACCCTTATTCTTACTTGTTGAGTGATTGCAAAATGATCAAGTTCTGGAATTTTTTAAAAACCAATTCCTAAACAGCATAATACATTTGAGACAGAAATTCATAAGCCCTCCTATGTAATATGCTTATTATTTTTTAAAGCCACATCTGGTAATGTCTATTAAAATTTAAAATGTGTGCATTCTATAAACGATCAAGTGTACTTCATAGTCACCTCTATTTCTTAATTCTTAATAGCATTTCTTCCTCTGTTGACTTTGTTCTGTAATTTCAAATGTTCCAAGGACACAAATATCAAGTAAATTGCCTATGATTGTATTCATAGTTGTTATCAAATTCAATTAATAAGTATACTATATATATAAAAAAGTGATTCAGGCTTTAATTTTTGTGCTGATATTTTGCTTATTTTTAAATCAATGCTTACAAAAAGCCTTAAGATGCTCTTCAGCCTCAACTCTGGAGGTCAGCAAGGACAGAAAGAGCAGAGAGCTGATAAAACGGAGTGAACAGGGCAGACTGTGCCACTGTGATTATTTCCTCAGTGTCTATTTTGCAGGAAGATCTTGTTATCTTAAAATTGACGAAGATTATAAAGGTTATTTTTCAAGGTATGGGATGATTTTTAAAAAATCTACTCAATCATGCTGTCAAAGACTTGTGTAGCTGAAAGCAGAATTTATATTAGAAAATATATTTCTTTCCTATAGTTGATAAAAATGAGGCCTCAAAATTGATAATTACATTTGTGTTCCCTAAATTTGATGAAGCTAAACAACTGAGAATTCAAAAATAGTGTTTTGACTAAGATGAATAATTACTTTCAAAAGTTATAAAGTGAGAAGGAACATGCCATACCACAGAATCTTATACCACAATGAAAAGTAAATTTATGTTTTGTATTATTTTAATTTCTAATATGAGAAATATTTATATCAGTAATATGTCTCTACCACAATTACTCATTTCCAAATAAAAAACACATACTACTATAAAAATATTCATTTGCACTTAGCTTTCCAAATAATCAAAAATGTTTAAAATATTGGAAAACTTTACAATTTAAAGTATGCATATGCCTGTGTGTTTTAAAATAGGAAAGCAGAAAAAAAATGACATCTATAGCATCTTAAGCAACTCTTTGAATTTCACACAAGGGATTTCCATATAAACGTTTCAAGTAATAATTCAAGATGTATTTGCATTTTCTTCTTTTTAAAGATCCTATTTCATGGTTCCAAACTGTTTGAAAAAAACTATAAGGAATAATATACTGATGAGTCTTAGAGGTGAAAATATGAAAATGAAAAGTAAGGACAAACACATTTATCTCCTATCATTTTGTGAAAAAATGTCAGACATCTATTACCAATAGAGCTGTCAATAACAATTCTGCTTGGAAAGAAAAACTACATCATACGTGATATTTGAGATGCTATTACAATTGTGAATTAAATATTTTTAAGGAGTACAGTGAGTGAAAAACAAATACTAATTGGCAATTTTAGTAATCTCATCCATTAATATTCAATCAATTATAACAGGCAATTTAATATTTATAATTAAGTGAAATTATACATATTTCATAATTGTGCACACATAGAATGCACAAAATTAGTAAAGATAACAAAAAATGTAATTTGAAACTAAAATATTTCCAAAAGATCTATTAAAATAATTACTAATATTAATGTGTCTTTTTATGATATTTCTGTATTTTTGTCTCCACACTCAGAATTGTGAGAGTTGCATCATGTGCATTGTTTATAGGAGGCAGTATCTCAATTTTTCCATTAATGGAACTTTTCTAATACTGTTTTCCAGAAACATAAAATCAATTTTAGTAACATAAAGTTCCATAAATAGCATCATAGGCAATGCCTCCAATGTCATGAATACACAACATTAAGGAAAAAAATACATGGATTTTTGTACTATTTTTAGACTGAATACTAGCCAAAAATTTACTATTGAATAATTTATTTATTAAATATTTAGAATAACATACCATGCACTGCACTAGATGCTGAATAAGATACAGAAGGTTATTTTCCTTTGGAAGCTTGCATTCTTGTAGGGAATCCAAACTTTAAAAAAACATTTTCAAGCAAGCTGAATGTTATCAAGGAGAGGAAATACTACAAGTTGGTTTAAGAAAAATCAGAAGAATAAATCCTCAATATGGTTTAAGGAAGGAAGACTGTACATCCCAGCTTGCTGAAATGGGCCAATCTGTGTCCGTTGTCCAGGTATAATAATTAATAATGGCCTATTTAATTTTAAAAATTGTTCCAGTTTAAGCAATAACCAATAATAGTTATTCCACTTAAGACCATCTTGATTGTCACTTCTGTCAATTGCTCTTTTATCTTCTGTTAAATAATAAATATTTAAAAACTGGGATTATCTGGAGTTTACTCAATATACATTATTGATCAAAAAGAACAGCATCTGTTTTCTTATCATGCAGTATGATTAGAAACGAAAGCTGTGAAGATCTTACAGAACTCACCATAAACCCACCTAGGTGGATTGTCAATTTACATTTACATGAAATTTCTTTTAGGCAGTCTGTGGACAAAAATCAAAATTGTCATTTTTTTCTTTCATTGATACATGAAAGAAAATACTATTTTATATATTTATATGGTATATGTGAGTGTTTATTACATACATGACTAATAATAATAAAGCCAGGGCATTTGGAGTTTACATCACCTTGTGTGTTTATTATTTCCACGTGTTGGTATCATTTCAAGTCCTCTCTTCTAGTTACTTTGAAATATATAAAATAGTGTTGCTATGTATAGTCACCCTAGTTTGTTATCAAACATTAGAACTTATTTCTTCTATCTAATTCTTTGCTTGTAACTCTTATCCATCTTCTCTGCATTTGCTCACTCCCACTCATATACCCTTTCAATTCTCTGGTATCTACAATTCTATCCTTCACCTGCATGAGAGCAAGTATAAAGTGGACAAAGACTTAGTTGTGATTTTCCAGTGCCAAGCCAGGTGGAGTAGAATCCCAGCTACTCGGGAGGCTGAAGCAGGAGAATCGCTTTAAGTCTGGAGGCAGAGGTTGCAGTGAGCTGAGGTCAAGTTAGACTTCATCTCAAAAAAGAAAATATATATATATATATATATATATATATATATATATATATATATATATATATATATGGGGGTAAGTTATTTAGCAGCAAGTTAAGATTAAAATGGACTAAAATATAGAACAGCTTTAAATGTATTTGCCTTTAAATTTTCATCTTATAAAAATAATGGGATATCATTAAAATAAAACCAATATATTAAATCTCTCATGTCTTTCATTGAAATGGTCTCTTTTTCATCTGAAAGCATCCTTTCTCTGAAAACTACTTTCCAAAAGATGAGAGACAAGAATGTGGTTAGCTGCTCCTCTAGAATGCCATGCATAGCCGGATACCCATCTCGCCATTTCAGTGCTGACAAGCATGGCTGCACACACTCTGGTTTCCCAAGTGTTTTGAAGATCTCCTTTCAGGCAGTTCATGTACTATTACACTTTCAGGTATGGTTGCAAACAATAAAATCACTTTGGGTTTTGCAAAACAAACGTGTCAAAGAGTTTACAAGAAAGAATGGGTATGCAAAAGACCAAACTTGAGCAAGAATTAAGGAAGATGAGGCGCAGCCAAGATTCTTCTGCAGGAAAAATCAGGTTAAACTGGCATTGGTGCCACTATTGCTACCTGATATTTCACCATGATCACTGCTTCAGAACTTGGGCTTCCATGTAGCACCACTCTGCCACTCTTGGTTAATTTGCATTCCAGACACCATTGTATCCCATTGAAGAAGATCATTTTATACCTTGATAGATTTGGCAAGGAAATAAGGACTAATGAAGGGTTCTTAGAGAGGACTATTACAATAGTATGATGAGGACATGGGCAAAGCATGAAAAACTAAAATGAGAACCTATGTGAACATTATTAATAGAACCATCATCTACCTAGTCACCCAGTTGCCATATATGAAATAGTCCATGCCCTTTTGAGACCCCAATCAAATTGGTTGCATGGTTCTATATTTCTTTTTTATCTCCATTTTCTCCCCTTTGAATTTGTCTTTCTTCTTCTTTTTATTATCTTATGATAGTTTTAATGTCTTTTTTTTACCATATGAACTGGCATAGAATATAATTTTCATGAGCAAAAAGCATATTGCATGTTAAAAATTTTTGGTCTGTAAACCATTAATTGACAATTAATGTGTTTATATTATCATTATGAACTGACTGTTGCTACTTCACCAACCACACCAAAACAGTGACTTAAAACACTATTATATTTACTCATGATACTGTGAGTCAGAATTGTGAGCTGTGGTCAGATGAGTAGCTTTTCTGAGGGGCTCCACCTGGGGTGCTCTGGGGCTTTTTCATGAGATGCCTTAACAGGGGTTGGATGATCCCAGATGTCTTTACTCCCATGAGTAGCTGTTGGATGCTACATATGGAATGTGGCTCTTGACTTCTTTTAAATGTGGCTTATTATCTTCTAGTGATTTCATTTCTTTATATAGGGGTTTCATGCACTGTTTCAAGACGAAAAGAAGAGTTACCAGGCTTCTTCAAGAGCCATCTCCTGAATTCTCAAAATGTCACATGTGCTTCATTCTGTTGGTCAAGGTAAATCATATATCCAGCCCAGATTCAAGAGCTGAGAAAATAGATTTTATTTCTTGGTTGGAGGAATAACGAAGACATTACAAACGATCATACAAATAGGTTTAGAAGGAGATATTGAGGCCATTCCCCCTAACTCTCCCAAATTGACCTCAATATCTAACACAAAAAGAATGAAAATAAGTAATACAGAGGAGGAAAAATGTTTTCTTGACCCTCTTAAGTCCTTTGGATGATTCATGAATTTAGTTGACATGAGAGATTAACAAAAGAAAAACTATATTAATAATGTACGTACACATGTGAGTCCCCCAAAAATATGCTGCTCAAAGAAGTGGCCGGAAGATTGAGGCTTACACTGTATTTTTTCTTGAGCTACATGGAAAAATAGGAATTTAGGACTTCTGAGTGGCACTGAAAGCAAATTATGAGAGGGTGAGGAGACAAGCCAGATTAAGATGAGATGACCAGGAACAGCACCTTAAAACAAAGACAAGATTTGTCACACAGACTTAAGTTTATACCTTCTTAGTTCATTAGAAGTCTCTATTGATCTACTCCTTTTTTTCCTTGGTACAGATAAGGAGACACTTACAAATGGAATTTTTTAAATAGACATAAAACATCGACTTTTAAGAACTATTCCTGTATCTGCAGTTCCTTAAAATAACCAGCTCAAAAGCATCAGCCTACCAAAGAGGAATGTGTTAGGGTGATGCATTCTGAACTTGTATAGTCATAGTTTTGAGCAGGACATCCTGAACCTCATTATTAATTTAGCTACAAAAAAGCATACCTTGCCTGTTAGGCACAATAGGAAAACATAGCATAGATCGAAAATAGTTGGGAAAACAAAGCCAAGATGATGGACATAGCGGTGAAGGAAGGGCACTTTTTGACGATTTCTGCTATTTCACAGTAGCATCTTAATCCCAACTCACTCAAATATATTTTCAAAGATAAAACATCTTTTCTGAATGCAAATAATCATTTAATTCATATTATTTTCTCAGTTCAAATAAAGAGAATAAAACACTATTAAGTCATTAATAAATAATATGAATAAAATGAAACATTCAGAAGAGAAAATATGTGGCAGGCACATTTTAGTATTAAGAAAGACATGTGAAATACATTAACTTAATAAAAAATGGCATAACTCAATCTCCCACTACATCTTCCATTGTGGTATGAGTGTATGCTCATAACAAAGCATCAAGGAGGAACAAAGAAATGGCCAGAGTACACTGAACTGACTCATTACTGATTCATATTAGGTAAAGGAGGGAAGGGAAGCAAGTCTTATACTGAGAGAAAGAGAATGAGGAAGACAGGTAAATGTCTACCATCCCAGTATAGAATAAAAGACTGTTACTTTAGCATCCTTTTGCTCACCTCCTTGACCTACTTGCAAGAATTCAAGGTCATCTCAGTAGCTATAGAATCTAATTTATTTGCAAAGACTTGAATGGAAAAATTTTTTTTATAAATTCCCCTTGGTAATATCCGTTAGAGTCTAGTATGAATTCCTGTCAAGTTTGTCTTTTTGTTGTCCAATCTAAACCACTCCTGCTGTGAATTAAGCATACTTCCATGTTTTCTCTCAGTGGAAATGAAGAGCAGCTGGTTGTAATACTTCCTCATCTACTTAAAGGTTACAGTTTTAAAAATCACTGAGTTTATTTTTTCTGAAGAAAAACTTTGAAATCTTGGAATATTTTCTTTATATTGACTGAAAGTCATTAAGTCATCCATTGCCATAAAACTATAAGCATGGCAACAGGACTCTAGAGTAACAAAGTGGAGATATTTTCTATATATATATATATATTTCTCTCCTTGCTCACTATGCTACATATGTTGATAGCTTTGAAACAGTCAAATTTAGTATCATTTTTGTCCCATATGGATCACATTCAGGATTTTTAGTGTTTAAATTTGTGTGAAAGTTAGACAATGTGGATGAAAACGTAATAGAGTTGACCTTAAACAATGTAGGGATTAGGGTGCTGATTCTTCATGTAGTTAAAAATCTACATAACTTTTGACTCCCTCAAAAGTTAACTGCAAATAGATTCTTATTGATCAGAAGCCTTACTGATAACTTATAAAGTTGATAAATACAACGTTTGTATATGTATTATATACAGTAATCTCACAATAAAGTAAGCTAAAGAAAAGAAAATGTTTTTAAGAAAATCATAAGAAAAGTTAACTATATTTACTATTCATTAAGTGAAAATGACTAATCATCAAGATCTTCAGTCTCATTTTCTTCACACTGAGTAGGCTGAGGAGCAAGAGGAAGAGGAGTGGTTAGTCTTCCTATTCCAAGGATAGCAGAGGTAGAAGAAAATTTGAATATATGTGGACCTGCTCAGGTCAAACCCAGGTTATTCAAGAGTCAATTTTTTTTAAATATTTTATTACACTTTAGGTTGGGGTACATGTGCAGGACATGCAAGACTGTTGCATAGGTACCTACATGGCAATGTGGTTTGCTGCCTCCATCTCCTCTTCACCTATATCTGGCATTTCTCCTCACGTTTCCCTCCCCAATCTCCCTACCTAATGCTGTCCTTCTCCGATTGTCCCCCAACAGACCAGTGTGAGATGCTCTCCTCCCTGTGTCCATGTGTTCATTGTTCAACACCCACCTATGAATGAGAATATGGACCTTTGATTTTCTGTTCTTGTGTCAGTTTGCTGAGAATGATGGTTTCCAGATTTATCTATGTCCCTACAAAGGACATGAACTCATCATTTTCATGGCTGCATAGGATTCCATGGTATATATGTGCCACATTTTCTTTTTCCAGTCTTATCATTGACAGGTATTTGGGTTGGTTTCCAGTCTTTGCTACTGTAAACAGTGCATAATAAACATGGATGTGCATATGTCTTTATAATAGAACGATTTATAATCCTTTGGATATATACTCAGTAATGAGGTTGCTGGGTCAAATGAAATTTCTATTTCTAGGTCCTTGATGAATCTCCACACTGTCTTCTACAATGGTTGAACTACTTTACACTCCCACCAACAGTGTAAAAGTGTTCCTATTTCTCCACATCCTCTCCAGCATCCGTTGTCTCCAGATTTTTTAATTATCGCCATTCTAACTGGAGTGAGATGGTATCTTAATATGGTTTTGATTTGATTTGCATTTCTCTAAAGACCAACAATGATGAGCATTTTTATGTATGCTTGTTGGCCTCATATACGTCTTCTTTTGAAAAGTGTCTGTTCGTATTCTTCACCCACTTTTGAATGGGTTTTTTTTCTTGTAAATTTGTTTTAGTTCTTTGTAGATTCCAGATATTAGCCTTTTGTCAGATGAGAAGATTGCAAATCTTTTTTCCCATTCTGTTGGTTGCCAGTTCACTCTAATGATTGTTTCTTTTGCTGTACAGAAACTCTGGAATTTAATTAAATCCTTTTTGTCTATTTTGGTTTTTGTTGCCAATGCTTTTGGTATTTTAGTCATGAAGTTCTTGCATATGCCTATGTCCAGAATGGTTTTGCCTAGGCTTTCTTCAAGGGGTTTTATAGTGTTAGGTCTTATGTTTAAGTCTTTAATCCATTTGGAGTTAATTTTAGTGTAAGGTGTCAGGAAGGAGTCCAGTTTCTGCTTTCTGCACATGGCTAGTGAGTTTTCCCAACCCCAGTTTTTAAACAGGGAATCCTTTCCACCTTGCTTGTTTTTGTCAGGTTTGTCAAAGATCAGATGGTTGTAGATCTGTGGCATTGTCTCCGAGGCCTCTGTTCTGATCCATTGGTGTATATGTCTGTTTTGGTACCAGCACCATGCTGTTTTGTTTACCGTAGTATTATAGTATAGTTTAAGTCAGGTAGCATGATGCCTATGCCTCCAGCTTTGTTCTTTTCTGCCTAGGATTGTCTTGGCTAAGGCAGGCTCTCTTTTGGTTCCATATGAAGTTTAAGGTCATTTTTTCCAGTTCTGTGAAGAGGGTCATAGGTAGCTTGATGGGAATAGTGTTGAATCTATAAATTACACTGGGCAGTATGGCCATTTTCACAACACTGATTCTTCCTAATCGTGAGCATGGAATGGTTTTTCCATCTGTTTATGTCCTCTCTTACTTCGTTGAGCAGTGGTTTGTAGTTCTCCTTGAAGAGGTCTTTTACATCCTTTGTTATTTGTATTCCTAGATATTTTATTCTCTTTGTAGCAATTGTGAATGGCAGTTCATTCTTGATTTGACTCTGTTTAAGTCTGTTTTTGGTGTATAGGAATGCTTACGATTTCAGCACATTGATTTTTTATCCTGAGACTTTGCTGACGTTGCTTATTAGTTTCAGGAGATTTTGGTCTGAGATGATGGGGTCTTCTAAATATACCATTATACTCTCTGCAAATAGAGACAATTTGACTTCCTCCTTTCCTAATTGAATACCCTTTATTTCTTTTTCTTGCCTGAATAGGAGAGGTGAGAGAGGGCATCCTTGTCTAGTGCCAGATTTCAAAGGGAATACTTCAAGTTTTTGCCCATTTAGCATGATATTCGCTATAGGTTTGTCATAAATAGCTTTTTTATTTTGAGATATGTTCCATTATACCTAGTTTATGGAGAGTTTTTAGCATAAAGCACTGTTGAATTTTGTCAAAGCCTTCTCTGCATCTATGAAGATTATAATGCTGTTTTTGTCTTTGGTTCTATTTATGTGGTGGATTATGTTTATAGACTTGGGAATGTTGAACCAGCCTTGTATCCCCAGGATGAATCCTACTTGATTGTGATGGATAAGGTTTTGATGTGTTGTTGCAATCAGTTTGCCGGTATTTCATTGAATATTTTTGCAACTATGTTCATCACGGATATTGGCCTGAAGTTATCTTTTTTTGTTGAGTCTCTGCTGGGTTTTGGTATCAGGACTATTTTGGTCTCATAAAATGATTTGGGAAGGATTTTCTCTTTTTGGATGGTTTGGAATAATTTCAGAAGGAATGGTACCAGCTCCTTTCTGTATGTCTGGTAGAATTCAGCTGTGATCCCATCTGGACCTGGGCTTTTTTTGGTTGGTAGGCTCTTAATTGCTGCCTCAACTTCAGCCCTTGTTATTGGTCTATTCAGGGTTTCACCTTCTTCCTGGTTTTGGTTTGAGAGGGTACAAGTGTCCAGGAATTTATTTCTTCCAGGTTTAGGGGTTTATGTGCATAGAGTTGTTTGTAGTAGTCTCTGATATAGTTTGTATTTCTGTGGAGTTGGTGGTGATATCTCCTTTATTGTTTTTTTATTGCATCTATTTGATTCTTCTTTCTTTTCTTTTTCATTATTCTGGCTAGTGGTCTGTTTTGTTGATCTTTTATAAAAACCAGCTGCTGGATTTATTGACTTTTTGAAGGGTTTTTGTGTCTGTATCTCCTTCAGTTCTGCTCTAATCTTCTGCTCTAATCTTAGTTACTTTTTATCTTCTGCTAACTTTTGCATTTTTTTTTAATCTTGCTTCTCTAGCTCTTTTGATTTTGATGATAGGGTGTTGATTTTAAATGTTTCCTTGCTTCTCACGTGGGCATTTATTGCTAAAAATTCCCCTCCAGACACAGTTTTATATGTGTCCCAGAGATTCTGGTATGTTGTGTCTTCATTCTCATTGATTTCAAAGAACATCTCTATTTCTACCTTCATTTCATTGTTTGTCCAGTCAACATTCAAGAGTCATTTGTTCTGTTTGCATGTAGTTGTGCAGTTCTGAGTTACTTTCTGAATCCTGAGTTCTAAGTTGATTGCCCTGTGGTCTGATCGACTGTTTACTATGATTTCCATTCTTTTACATTGGCCGAGGAGGAGTGATTTACTTCCAATTATGTGGTCAATTTTCGAGTAGGTGCAATGTGGTGCTGAGAAGAATGTATATTCTGTGGATTTGGGGTGGAGACTTCTGTAGATGTCTATTATGATTTCTTGGTCCAGATCTGAGTTCAAGTCCTGGATATCCCTGTTAATTTTCTACCTCATTGATCTGTCTGATATTGACACTAGGGTGTTAAAGTCTCCCACTATTATTGTGTGGGAGTCTAAGTCTCTTTGTAGGTCATCAAGAACTTGTTTTACATATCTAGGTGCTCTTGTGTTGGATGTGTATATATTAAGGATCATTAGCTTCTCTAGTTGCATTGATCCTTTTACCATTATGTAATGCCCTTATCTCTTTTGATCCTTGTTGTTTTAAAATCGATTTTATCAGAGACTAGGATTACAACACCTCCTTTTTTTGACTCTCCATTTGCTTGGTAAATCTTCCTCCATCCCTTTATTTTTTCCTTGCACTTGAGGTGGGTTTCCTGAGTACAGCACACCAATGGGTTTTGACTTTTTATCCAATTATGCCAGTCTGTGTTTTTTGATTGGGGCATTTAGCCCATTTACATTTAAGGTTAATATTGTTATATGTGAATTTGATCCTGCCATTTTGATGCTAGATGGTTGTTTTGCCTGTTAGTTGATGCAGTTTCTTCATTGTTTCGATGCTCTTTACCATTTGGTATGTTTTTGGAGATGCTGATACTGGTTGTTCCTTTCTATGTTTTGTCCTTCCTTCAAGAGCTCTTGTAAGGCAGGCCTGGTAGTGATGAAATCTCTCAGCAATTGCTTGTTTGTAAAGGATTTTTTTTCTCCTTCACTTACGAGGCTTAGGTAGGCTGGATATGAAATTGTAAGTTGAAAGTTATTTTCTTTAAGGATGTTGAATATTGGCCCACCCCCTCATCCTTAAAGAAAGATCTGCTCTGAGTCTGATGGGCTTCCTTTTGTGGGCAACCTGACCTTTCTCTCTGGCTGCCCTCAGCATTTTTTCCTTCATCCCATCCTGGTGAATCTGATGATTATGTGCCTTGGGGTCCCTCTTCTTGAGAAATATCTTTTTGGTGTTTTCTGTATTTCCTGGACTTGAATGTTGGCCTGCCTTGCTATGTCAGAGATGTTTTCCTGGATAATATTCTGAAGAGTGTTTTTCAGCTTGGTTTCATTCTCTCTGTCACACTCAGGTACACCTATCAAATGTAGATTAGGTCTTTTCACATAATCCCATATTTCATGGAGGCTTAGTTCATTTCTTTTCACTCTTTTTTTCTCTAATTTTGCTTTCTCTTTTCATTTCATTGAGTTGATCTTCAATCTCTAATATCCTTTTTTCTGCTTGGTCAATTCAGCTACTGAAATTTGTGTATGCTTTGCAAAGTTCTTGTGATTGTGTTTTTCAGCTCCATCAAGTCATTTATATTCTTCTCTAAGCTGTTTATTCTCATTAGCATTTCCTCAAACCTTTTCTCGAGGTTCTTAGTCAACTTTATATGTAAAAGTCTTTAAGTGTAATTTTAAAAACTATGAATTCTTAACAAGTTTAGAGTATTTTGTGTTATATTGATTTGCTTAATATTTAGATTTTCTCTATGAGAATAAGAAAATTTAGTGTACTTAGGAGTTGATTGATTGATGTGGAGACTTGAATTTCAGACCTGAATTAGATAAATAATTGTCAGTAGACAGAAAAGACATGGTTGCGAGAAAAAGTGATTTCATTCAGGTGATACATGGTTCTATAAATCTTCAGAAAAACCATTGTCAAATGTATGTGTCTCAAATATCTCTTCTCTTTACTGTCATTTAATACAACATCCTGGACCAAATGCTAACGATTTGCAGTAATGTTTGCATCTTTCAGGAATTTCACCTCAGGATAGCCTCTTAATGCACTCGGAAAATGCATAGTTCTAGATTCATCAGAACATCTGTGTATAGATTCAATTCATGACTTACCAAAGATAAATATAAGCATATAACACTCATCAAAATATTAGTTTCTCTTCTCATTTTTAATCTAGCCCATATGCCATTTGAATTATATTAAATAAACATTGTAGCAACAGAGAGCTACTTGGCAATCTGGTGGACAGGCAGTAAAGTAATAATATCTTCTTTACTCTTTGTCAAAACTGTAAAGCATTTGTTACTTAAAAGCTGTGACAAGACTGGTAGAACTACTTGGGTGGAAGAAAATACCTCTATGTTGTTTCTTGTAATTCGGACTATTATTTGAATTCTCAACAACTCAAGGAAAAATAGAGGAAATAAAATAATGTGCCATGTATGATATTGTTCCTCTGTAAACACTGGAATAAGCATGTGAGTAAATTTGCTTGTGTATTCCTCAGACAATTTAAAAATGGTTTGTCTTCTAAGAAACTGAACAGATCAAGGGCTTGGTATTTTACTTCATTCCTCTTTTTCCAAGCTCAAGGTAAGTAATGCAGCCCAGAAGGCTGTACATATGCTACATATAACTTTGACACACCAAAGCAAAGCCAATGTTCTAGTGTTTACTGTTAAATATCCTTTCCCATATTTTATTAGATGGGCATTCTATTGTCTAATGGTGATCTATTCTATCTTTAGACTGCCTAAGCTATCAGAGAGTGTTCAGTCCAATCACTGTAAATATATGGCTACACAGAGTCCTCCACAGAAGTCAGTGGCTTTAAACAATAATATATTACTGCTCATGCATCTGTAGGTTGCCTTGATATCAGCTGATCCACACTGGGTTCCACTGAGCAGTCTGTTCAACTTGGGCAGACTTATTAATGACTCTACCAGTCCCATGGGAGCCAGCTGTGTTAGATCTAACTTTCTTCCTAGGAAAGGAAGGATCATAAACCTAAGGGGGCACTATTCTTCTCATAGAAATAGAAGCTTTAGGAGGGTAAACAGAATCATGCAAGATCTCTATAGGCCTAAGCTGAAAATCAGTACACTGTCACTTTCATTCATACACCACTGATCAAAACAGATTTTTGTCCAAGTCCAAAGTTAAGGATCAAATACGTGCATTGACTATTACTGATAGGGACCAGAGAATTTCCTTCCAAGAAGTATGGATGCCTGATGGGGCAAAAACCCAGTGCCAATAATAAAAATCTACCTTTTAGCATGATTTGTTCAAATTTCAAATTTTACCCCTTTCTCACAGAAGCCTCATTTATCCATATGGAAATGAGAAGGAAAAGAGAATTATTGGTTGGGCACAGTGGTTTATACCTGATTCCAGCATTTTGGGAGGCTGAGGCACGAGGATCACTTTTGAGGTCAGGAGTTCAAGACCAGCCTGGCCAACATGGTGAAACACTATCTCTACTAAAAATACAAAAATTGGCCAGGTGTGGTGGTGCACGCTTGAAATCACAGGTACTCAGGAGGCTGAGGTGGGAGGAGTGCTTGAAACATGGAGGCAGAAGTTGCAGTGAGCCAAGAACAAGTCACTGCACTCCAGCCTGCATGACAGAATGAGACTCTGTCTTTAAAAAAATAAATAAATAAATAACAATAAAGAGATAATTACTAACAGCTTTTCCTTCAGATGTAGGACTAGGAGAAAAATACTTCCTGCATTTTATTATTATTTAACATCTATTTTCTCTCTCACTCTTGTATATGTGCATGAACAAGACAGACACTTTTTTTTAGTAGTTCACTATGTAAGTGTTTTTCATGTCAAGTGATAATGTAACTTAAAGCGGGCTTGGCTGCTTGCTGCTTGCATCACAAAATGACAAGGACCAAATGTAGTAAAAATGAAACAAATTTGTTTCAGAGCTTAGCAGTGGAGAGGTAGCCAAATTCACAACTAAAGAAACCACTTCAGATTTCTGGGCAGAAAGTGAAAGCTCGTGAAGAGAAATTTTGGTATCCAGGGACCAAAGAGGTATGGACGCGCAGGATCGATTTGACTTGCTCCAAATATTTTATCTTGAGTAACAGTCCTTTGGTGAGCAAGCAGTCCAGCACCATTGCAGTCACAAAAACAAGCAAACAAACAAACAAACAAACAAACAAAACAAAACAAAAACCAACCAACACAACAAAACAACATTTCTGGAAGGTTCCTAGTTTGTTTCAAGATTTGGTCCTTGGAACTTCTAAACAAACATATAATTAGAATAGCGCTTAGTGTTTGCAGGCAAAAGTCTGAGGGAAAGAAAGGATGGTAAAGGTTACATTTACATTCCTACAGAGCTAAGTAAGAGGTAATCACACCAGGGGAGAAAGAGAAAGAAGAGGAAACGAGGAAAAAAAATCATTTTTAAGAAAATAGGATACTCAGTTACAGTAATATAATTATATTTTGCTGAAGGTTTTATATGAAGAATAGTTGTTAATTTAAAAAATATATGCTAGGATAATTCATGCATTCATTTATTCAACCAATGTATAGTGAGGAACTACAAAATACACTCGGGTACTAATGTTACATCCTGCTGGGGGGCAGGGAGGACCGACAAAAAGGAAGTAGGCAAAACTCCTTGCCTTTGTGGACCTTACATCCTACTACGGTGAGAGAATCGTGAATATGAGAAAAATATATAGTTAAAATACAGATCATGGTGGCATGTGTTTACTGCTAAGGACAAAAATACCTCAGGGAATGAAAGTGAGAAGTGAAGATATAGGAGGGTTGCAAATTTTTATAAAGTGGCCAGAATAGACACATTGAGAAAGTGAAAAAGGGTTAAACAACTTTATAGCCTCTAAAAGAAGTGAGCTTTTTTTTTTTTGATAATATTTGAGAAGGGATATACTTATACCCTGGAAAATAAGATTACATTTTTACAAAAATAGTAACAGTGAGAAAATTATGAGAGTGAAAGAGATCTTGCCTTTAGCTTCCAAACTACCCTTGGTCACCCATGGGCAGAGGCCAAACTAACTTTTGAAGAAATTTAGTTTATAGTTCAAATGATAATAGTCTTTCCCCCAAGCTAAACTGCCTTTGTAAAAATAATGATATGCTACCAGGTTAAGAGGATAAGGAAGATCTGAATTCTGCTAAGATGTAGCCATTTTTCCAGAATTCACAACATTTGCAACTTACCCAATTACTCTTGTAATAATAACATCACTATTGTAGAACCTAAGATTGGTGGTTGAAATATCTTTTCAGGATTTTGCAATTCTGATCACTATATGGCCCCACCCAGACTGGTGACTCTTGATTCAAATGGTCATCTGGACCAAAACACATAAACTCAGTGTGAGGACCATATTCCAATCCCTATGATTGCATCACCAGTCAGTCAGCAGCACCCATTTTTTAGCTATCTTTGAAAAATCCTAGCCTCAAAATTTTGGGGGAGGCTGATTTGAATAAAAATAAAACTCCAGTCTCCTGTTTAGCTGACTCTTAGTGTACCAAATCTTTATGTAATGCAATTCCCCTATCTTGATAAAGTGGCTCTATCTGGGCACTGGTCAAGAAGACCCAGGGTATGTACATGTTACAGAAATTAATTTCCTCTTCAAAGGTTTGGCTTGTCAACTTTCTTATTCTTTGTTCTTGAGGCTGACTTCCTTGTACCTCCCCATTCCTAGCAACCTGCTCTGTAGACAACTTCTCCTGCCAATCCTAATTTGTAATCGCATCCATTCCTTATTTGAAAAAATTCCCTCACTCCTAGCAACCGGCTCTGTAAATAACTTTCTCTCCGAAACTGCCCTTCCAGCTACTGTAATCACACTCCTCTTCTGTTTAAAATAACCAATTGGAATTAGTTTATATTGTGTGGTCCGACTCCAGCCAATGGGGATAGGATGCAGAAGCAGGGACTAGCTGCATTAAGGATAAAAAACTCCTTCCCTCTTTGTTTGGTGTGTTCTTGTGACCATGCCAAGCGTGGGCAATATTTTTCTGCAAAAGTAAACTTTGCCTTGATGAGAAATTTCTTGAGTGCTGGTTTCCTTTGCAGCATGGAGAACTTATTTCTAACATACATTATTGCAAGATGTCATAATTCAAGGATGAAATATCGTCATGATATATTATTTCTTAGGGTGCCATGGAGTTCCATTTGTGAATATTACATTTAAATGTTACATAGATTTTCAAAATTGTAATTGGTCTGTAGTTTCCTTTATTTACACTATCTTAATCAGCATTCCCCTATCGTCTCAAAAAATAGTATTAGAAAAATTTCTTCTTAATTATATTTTATATCATTTAAATCAGAATTATTTCTTCCTTGCTGCATTTCCCTAGCTTCCCAAAAAATAGTATTAGAAAAATTTGTCCCTTAATATATTGTACAATCATTTAAATCAGAATTATTTCTTCCTTACTGTATTTGAAACCATTTTTTTTCTTTGAAATTTATTGAGACATGACTCATTAGCAGGAGAGGTAATTCCACATTAACAATCTGAACAATTTTAATATATATTTTACTTTAGTATCTTCTCATATAAAAATATTATGTATTAATAATACATGTATGTGTGTGTATGTATGTGTGTGTATATATATACACACTTACAAACAAAGATTGCTTGACAAATTTTAGTCAAGTTTCTAAGCTTCTAACAGTCTCCTAGTCCCATCTGTACTTACCTGTAAAATCTGGTTTCAGCAAAGAACTCTGCTAAATTGGTTTGCAAGAACCCTGTCAAAAGACAAAATTACAACAAACTTAGTTTAAAGATCTAATTGACTTTATTTGTGAATAACGAATCAGGGAACTGCAAAATCAAATGACAGAGCTCTCATTGCACAATGGCAGGACAGTAGGTTTTGTAAGTTGGGAAAAGAAAACAGAACAGAAAAAAATGCACATGTATTTGTTAAAATCAGGTTATTTCAGGTCACTGTTCTTGTAAGGGTTCAAGTAGAGGGGACTTTCTTATTAAACTGAAACAGGTAAACTGAAATCTCCTGTTTTCAGGAAAAAACTAGTCTATCACGGGATTTACCTGTTTCTTTAAAGTTTCCATTTTATTACATGACATTCAGCATGATTATATGATGTTTAGAATTTTGGTTTATTTTAGCCTTCTGGGGATTAGTGCAGGAAGCTAATCCAAAACAATGACCTCTCAAAAATTTTAACAACCCCAAATCTTGATAGCTGATCATTCTTTGTATCATATTGGGTTTTACTTTCTCCACCATCCCTAACAAAATATCCTGTCTCTCTGGTGTGTCTTCAGCAAGAATCTTGTTACATTGATTCAACCAGAATTCCCCTTACCATTGATGTTTCCTTTTATATCATTTGCCATCTACTGACTCCCTACCCAGCTTGTTGGCTATGAATTATCCTGCATTGGCATTAAATGCAATCTTTGTCCTCCATTGCAAGTCACTGTTGCAGTTGCTCCTATACCTATCCCCAAAATCCTGAATACATTCTTCCTTACAGTGCTTTAACAAGTTTCACTGAATAATATTTGCTTTAAAAATATGTATACATCATATAAACAAATATTTATAAGCTTCATACATACACATATATGTACAAAGTCAACCACTTACTGCTGGCTTTTCAACTGATTTTTACAAGTGTTTTCAATATAAATTCTTGTGATTTAAAAATTCTTAATATAGAAAAATTATTGGTAAAACATCGGAAATAAACTTTTCAGTGCTAAAACATAATTAATAGATCTTTTATTCTGTTTTTAATGAATAAAAAGTTCAGACTTCAAATACAAATGTCAGAAGACTTTCTTTTAAAGTTGCCCATTTATGTGCTATAATTATAAACAAATATATGCAACATTAAAGTCAGTAACTGCTAATAATTGTATGGATTCCTCTTATATTAGCTAGTATCTGCATAGGTTTCTCAGCCTATTGAAAGTATGTTCTTTACTTCAACTTTTTCAAATGTTTGAGTGGAAATAGAAACTTCCTCAATTCTACATCTTTAATTGTACTTAGAAAGAAGGGTAGGGCAAAGGTGCACCAACAATTAAACTCCATTCGTAAATATCTGGTTACTAATACTCTTTGAATGCTGTGCAACTCCTTTGTTATATCTATGAAGATTACAAGTAGAGACATCCATTACAGATTTTCATTTCTCATTTGTACTCTTAAGAATCTGGCTATCTCTATTTTCTGATTGTTATCAAGTAGCAAGCTCTCTAAAATTTCTTATGATATACTTTCTTATCATTAGTTGTGTCAGTATATGTTATAACAGCCATCAATCCCACTAAGTTCTTTGTTAAGTCTCTTTCTTTAACTAAATGAGAATAAAAGTTTACATGGAATGATGTGAAAAGTGTGCAAGTGGGGAAGTAGTGAAGAGCATAAAAATATCTGACTCTCTTAGGTTACTACTTTTGCAATGAACTCTGGAAAATTAGGAATTTCATGGAGAGAGATGTTTGTTTAGGAAACATTTTTATACATGGATTTTCTTTTATAATTCCATAAATGATAGATAAAAGAGAGAACTTCTAATAAAGCAGGATGAGAGAGGACAGTTTTGGTATTCAAATCCTTCATCTGATGAAGGAGCATGGCACCTAGATCATAAAGGGAAGGTCTTAGACAGAAACAGGGACATTTCTTTATTGTAACATTAGTGAAGTCAGAACATATGTGGTCACAAAAAGGGGCATTGGTACACTTGAGAGTGGAAGGCAAGGTGTTCTCTTCTGATGGTTGCCATTTTTTAAATGAAATATTGAGGAAAGTTTTCTGTTGAGTGTAAAGGGTAGATAGAAAGGTTGAAGTTTTCAATGGAAAGATGAGACATAAAGTTATCTACTGATAATGATCTTATCTAAGCTTCCTGTAACTTCTCTCATGATTATCCAATTCTCCCTTCCAATTTATTGATTTAGGTACCAATATAAGTGATTTCTACTCTTATATACTTTTTCTTACTCATGTATTGGTTCTACAATAATTGTGCTTCTTTTCTCAGCTTGATTAGTTCTGCATTATCTGTTTATCTTATTCTGTCATTTTATATGCAAAATTTCTTTGTATTAATATTAGAGTTTCTAATCTTAAGAGTTTGTATGTCTTTAAACTTTGGCAAATAGTAATTTTATCTTTTTAAATTTATTTCCTCTCCAGTATTTGCCATGTACTGTTTTTCCCTCTTACTAATTTTTAGCATGGGTAGCCCTACTGGAACTAGATACAATATATCTAACAATTCTCCCTGGCTTCATATGTGCTTTGTGTGAAACTGGCTTTCTTCTCCTCAGAGATTAAGTCTAAAGGCTAAATTTGCAGAACTCTAGTCTTTCTGCTTTGCCTATTGTTAGATTTAGCCTTTGATCCTTAAAAATGTATTTACAATAATGTCGTCATATCATTTTAATTACTGGCACGTTTTATTCTTATTCAGGGTATCTTAAGTTTTTGAAAAGTTTGTTTCTCTTCAGACTGACCTCAGGACCTTTGCTTTGCAGAGACAGTCAGCCTTACTGAATTCCTTCCTTATTCCAATCTCCTCAGCAGATACTCCATTCTAGAAAAATGGAGAAACGTATTGCTAAATCAAGTGTCAGTCCTGGAATTGCTAACCTATTGCAAAAGGAAAACTTCAATGGACACACAATATCTATGTTTCTCTATCCAGAGCTGCTGACCAACTCAGTTTTCCTTTTCTATATTATTTCCTGTTTAACTTTTTATTTTCTAGTATTACCTTTACTATTGAGGAATAAGGTTGTTTCAGGATTAATCAATTTCTTTCTCAAGTAGTACCAAGAAGGAAAAAAATATTGCTTTGTTTTACTTGTGTGTCAGGATTACAATATGTATGGTATTCAGGTTGGTTTCTCTCAGAAGACTATAGATGGAGATTTACTTGCAGAAATTTTATTGGTCAGTAGTCTCAGAATCAACATCACTAAGGGAATAAAAAAGTAAGACTAGATAGCAGGAAAAATTGAACTGTAACAAAGATTTCAGACAGTCTTAACAGGGGGACTGGAGCTGCAATGGCTCTTCAGAATTGTACAGGATTGGAATGAGGGTTCTGGGCATTTATACTGCCAAGTCATCTGGTCACGTGACATGGGTTACTTCCAAGAAGAGGGTAATGATATCAGGCAAGCAGCTCTCCTCAGCCTATGGCAAGTGCTAGGAGTGACTCAGCTGGGAGTTATTGTCTGCCCATAATTTCAGCAAGGAGGAGGATGAATGTTCCAGGCCAGGGTGTAGAAGAGGAAGTGAGGAAAGAGAACATCAAGACATTCATTACAGTTTGGAAAGATTTTTTGGTCTTACAGGGTTACTTGGTATCTCTGTTTATGATACCTAAATCCTTTTTGCCTGCTTCTCTAAAATGGATGATATGTGAGAGAAATTTCATCTTGTTTTTCTGCCATCATTCTTATGACTGATGAAAAACATGCAAACAATATTTTAAAAATTGTGTTACTAAAAGAATAGTATATCATACAGAATTGTACAGAATTGGAATGAGGGTTCTGGGCATTTATATTGCCAAGTCATCTGGTCACTTGACTGGGTTACTCCAAGAAGAGGGATATTTATATTTGATTTATATTTATGAAGTATAAATTTATACTTTGTATCTGATATAACTTGGCAAAAAATTTTGAAAGTACATAAAATATCTATTTAAGTTCATCAAGATCTTGAAGTTTATTACATGTAAAGACTCAACAATTTGGAAATCAGTAATTTCCAAAGTTATATCCTCAAACTGCAATTTAGAAACAATAAGAGATTAGTCAAAGAAATGATGAGGCTCAGTGTTTTGGAAAAATCCATAAGTTCTTAAAATGAGTGAAAATACCGGGTATACAAATATACGGAAATTTTATAATTGCATATATATTTATATGTGAATATAAAATAACCACAGGGAAACATAAACATGCTTATTGTGTGTAATTGAATTATAGTTTATCTTATTTTTAGACCTCTTTGTAATTAACAGTTTTCTCTCATTATTGTGCATAATCAAATAATTTTTTAAAAAGTTTAAAAACCTCTGTGCATCATCTTTATTCAATATGTAACCATTGGCAGTGAATGTTTTATCTTCTGCATTTAATTTAGATCAATATTCTGAGAAGTTGCAGTAACTTTAGTTGGGGGCAATAATTAAGCCTTCTTTTAGACACAAGTAAAGGAAACAAACTCTTTATATGAGTCGGTAATTAGACCCAACAAAGTCAAAAGTAAATTTAGGTAATCCTATCAATAACTGTGTTTTCAATTACATCAATAAACATAATATTGTCTTAGTACATAAATAAAATAAAGTGGGAATATATATACACATGCAAATATATGTGTATATATATATATATATTTGTCTATTAAACAAATAAGTAAGATTCATTCAATCCACAAAATAATATTTTATTGTAACATGCACATTGGAAAATATAAAATGACCAAAAGTTTCACTAATTAAAGTTTGATTATTGTTAAAAATAGTTTGGTAATCTGAGCAGATAATTTTAAAATGATAAATAATAATGTATTAGATGAAGACAAATTGCCTAAATATTGAGTATATATGTTAAACCTGAGCCCTATTTATCTTAGAAAGCTAGCAGTGAGGGGAAATGTATTGTTTCTGTATATTTTAAGACCAAGACTACACATATACATTTATTTTTCAGGCAAAACAGTATGAGCTTCAGGAGGATGAAAAATTCAATTGATCCTTGTGTTTTCCCTCTGGAAATCTGGAGAAATTTGTAAGTTAGAAAATGAAAAGTCTTCTTAAATGTATACCTGTCTCAGCAGTAAAGATTTGACTTTAAGTTTATACAAAATGAAATATTCAATGAGAATCTGAGTCACTTTAAGTGAAAAGATAGTTACATGCAAACTCAAATGGAACTAGAAACCTGAAGGAGACCACAGCATAAAACATGTTGATAGAAAATAGGATTTTAGAATATGGATTTAAGCTATACTATGATGTTTATGATGAGATGTGGCCTTTTCACAGGGACTTTTTAAATATTATTTAGAAAAAAGGCGTAGTAATGCAAATATGTGAAAACTCTGTGCAAAAGTGAAGATATTTTGTTAGACTAGAGCCATTTAGATGGCCTTATTATCTTAAGTACTACTTTTCTTAGCTTTCAATTTTAACTTTAAACTTCAGAAAATAGAAACTGCTTACATTTTATGACTGACTTAGAACCGTTGGATGACACTAAAGTTTAAATCAGAATCAGAAAAGGTAACTTTTTTCTTGAAATGTTCCTTAAAGAGATTTTAGAGGGAGTCATGGGAGCAATATCTATCATTATCACTCACTGTGTTTTAGGATCGAGGCAAATGAGCACAAATCTATCCCTAAGGCAAGAGTTCGCTCTGTGACTTCTCTGGCCCTGAGAAGCAAAAGAGCCATGGATCAATTTACTAACTACAGTGCAAAGTCTCCTAGACTCTCAGGAAATGCTGCAGATTGCTTTAACTTTATTTGTAAAAGACAAGGTCTGCTTCACTCCCAAATATCTGGAGGTTACAAGTGTAATAAACATGTAATTATTTTTCTGGGTCATTCTTTCTGTGGCTGTTCTAAAGGTTTGATAGCTCTCTTGTTTCCATACCTGTAAGAACTTTCAGGTTGTATACAGTGTGGGGAATGTCGGCTGTATACATACATAGCAAAAGAAAATGAAAAGATAAGAGTATAGAGAGCTTGCATAAAATGAATTCTAGAAAGGTGCAGATTGGTAATAGTGTACTTTTTTTTTTGCTTACTCTTCAACATAAACATCAGAAATAAGCAGAGGCATCAAATCAACTGGTCACATTAGGCATGAATACACTTTAATACCTTAACATATAGAGAAACTAGAAGATGACACAAGTCAAGAAACAAGAATATTTACAATTGATGAGTGATGAGGTACCTGAACAAATATAACTCGCAAAACATAAAAAAATACAGAAAGATGATCTAGTAATATACAAAACTCTGATCGTTTTAAAATCTCCATTTTGCTCCCAATACAGAACAAAGTAAGCAAGAAATCAAACAAATATTTAAAGTAAGAAAGAGGTTGATCTTGCTAGCAACCTGGATTCTGGCTAGCAAATGTGTAAAGCGATAGGAATTTCAAGTCTGTAGAATAACCGTGAGCAGTATCACTAGCCTAAGTTGGGAACCAAGAACAGTCTCACTTTTTAAAATGGAGATGGGCAAGGCAGTATTACCTGTACATTCTATCTGGGCCATAGTTTATGCTGATTTCACTACTGGGGATTTAGAAGCACACACAGTTTCACACCCCAAATCATATTCAAATCACCAGCTAAATCAGTACACTGCCCTCAAAGCCAAAATCATGAGGGACAACTGAGCTGTGAATATCTGAGTTGTGAATATAGAAAGTATTTTAGATTAGAGCATTTGAGTATCTGAATGAAACAATCACAAAACCAACTGAAGAGGGGCGTAAATGGAGGCAAGGGGTGGTGGGTGTAAAGACGAGAGAGAGAGAACAAGGGTATACCGACAAACTGAAAACCAAAGTACATGAAGGAAAAGCCTGTGTATTCCCAGAAATAGCTAACCTTCCAGTAAGTGCTTCCTTTCCTTTCAATGGCTGAGCCCCTGTGACTGTTAGTTGAAAGCAGTGACTGAACCAGGGTCCCCCTTCCCAGGTTCCTGTGCCTTTCTGTGTGACCCTATGACTTGGTTTCCCAACTGCAATGTGAAGAGAAATCTTTACAAATTGAGTATTCTGATTTGTGGATGTACTTTTTGCACATATCTCTCTCCTCTTCTGTCTTCTGGATGTAGAAAATGATGAGGCTTTATATTTAGGAGTGAGTACTAAGGATGGAAAGAAGCCAGGTCAGCTCCTGACAAAACAGCCATTTTGGACTGTTGTATGAACAAAAAGGTGTCTCTGAAATGTTATAAATGAAGGTGTTTACTAAAATATTTAGTATTACTCTGAAATATAATAATAATTTGTAGTCCAAGAAACTCAGAAAAGAGATTATCTATAAATAAATAAATAAATACATTAAGTATGTTTAACTACCTCAGACCTAAAAATATGATAGTATCCACATAACTTTCATTAAGTTACCAAAGTATATAAGAGAAAAATGAAAGATGATGTAAATTATAATAAAGAATTGAACATGTGGAAGATAACATACATAATGGTTGAAGTAAAAACAAACTAGGTGTTACGCATTACAGACTGTACAAATTCTTAGTGCATTTTAGTCAATTAGAATTTAGAACTAAGAACTCCAGAGAACTTCACAGAAAAAGTAAAAAAGATGAAAAATATGAAAAAGCTGTTAAAAAATAAGTGTCCAGTCTTAGGAGCCATCACTATGTTCTTAATAATTATTTCAAATATTTTTTTAAATGGTGGGGAAAAAAGAGCTAAAAATAATGAGGATCCATTCTAATTCAAAAAAAGGCATGAATCTTTGTTTTAAAAGTTTACACGAACTATTGAATAGCATAAATAAAATAAATCCACCCCAAACAAAATCTAATGAAATTCAAAATATCAGCTATAAAGAGAAAATCTCAAAGGATAGCTACAAATGAATGCCACTGAGATCACTGAGATTGAGATCTTTCCTCTCAGTAATACAAGGCAGGAAATAAGATGGAATGACGACTTTAAGAAACAAAAAGGAACTATCTTTTTACAAGTATATAATAGGTTAAACTATTATTCAAGAGTGTTAGTGAAATGAGAATATTCCAATAATACAAAGACCATATTTTATTAACATTCAATTTTCTTTAAAGAATGGCAAACAGACTGGGAGCGGTGGCTCACGCCTGTAATCCCAGCACTTTGGGAGGCCGAGGTGGGTGGATCAGAAGGTCAAGAAATCGAGACCATCCTGGTCAACATGGTGAAACCCCGTTTCTACTACAAATACAAAAAAATTAGCTGAACATGGTGGTGCGTGCCTGTAATCCCAGCTACTCAGGAGGCTGAGGCAGAATTGCCTGAACCCAGGAGGCGGAGGTTGTGGTGAGCCGATATCGCACCATTGCACTCCAGCCTGGGTAACAAGAGTGAAACTCCGTCTCAAAAAAAAAAAAAAAAAGAATTGCAAACAAAAATTATAAAATAATAATAAAATACCCATTATAAATATTATCAAAATATCCTGGGTTACCTGTTCAAATATTTTCTATAATCATTATGGCTAATTATTGTGATTTAAAAAGTGAAAATAAGATTCTTACCCACAATGTCACAGTTGATTGAAACCAGGTGTCTAATTGTTAGTTACATATTTTAAATTTATTTTTGTTTTTAAGAGAAGTCTAGAAATCCAAATAATTGCATTGTAATGAGATTTCTGTGCCAATTAAATTGATTAAAATAATTTAAATTCATTAAAAAATTAGACATCAGTACATTATAGTAAACATCTAAAAGAATGCTGACAGGGCTATAAATTGAGACTACTTTAATTTTTTTCTAAAAGTGAGTTTTTCATCTAAAAATAATTGGAAAGATATATCAAGATTCTGACAACATACATATTTAATTCAATAATTTCATTTTATTAGTCTAAAATTTAAAGATACATTCTATGATTGGAAAGGAAAGAAATTAGTTATGCATTTATTTCTACCTCCCTTAAAGCAGTGAACATTTTTATCAATTTTCAAATGTAGGCATATATGTGTGTATATAACTGTATCACTATAATGTAATATAATAATCTGCTATTAACATTAGAAAATGTGACTCATGATGTAAATATATACATTTACATAAAGTGGAAATATGCATTACTTTACTCTTCCATAAAATATTTATATTGATACCCTGATTATTTTTAAAATTTAACTTTAAGATTAAGAGAGCAATATTTTTCAAGATGATTGGGAAGATGTGGTTTGAACATATGACATTCCATACTGTTTAAGAGTCAAAATTATTCCTGGGTGATAAAGATATCATTATATAGCAAATATAAAAACAGAGGTGCTTAATTTGAACCAATCCCCTTTTTCCAAATATTATAACCAGCCAAACATATATGCCATAAGATAAATATAATTTATTGAAATTGAATGGAGGATACAATTGGCCTTCAGAATAGTTGTGTTCTGCATTGATTCAATCACCCACAAGACAAAAAGTATTTGGGAAAAAAAATTTGCAAAGTTCCCCAAAGCAAATCTTGAATTTGCCCATGCAGAGTACTACATTAAATTCATTCATTAAATTCACATTCAAATTGAAGCAATGTGTAGGCATTATATTATGTATTGTAAGTCATCTAGAGATGATATGAAGTAGTTGGGATTGTGTACAAGGATATATGCAAATAGCATGCTATTCGATATAGGTGATGAGCATTTGTGGATTTTGATATCGATGGATCTCCTCAAATCAATTCCTCACTAATACCAAGGAATTACTACCTAAGTATCTCTGATTTTTTTGTACGTTTTGTGTCTAAAAGTCAAAATATCTTTTGCTGATAAGGAAAAAAAGTCACATACAATAGATTTTTACTAGCATTTTCTTTATTCCTGACAGTGATGACTAGAACTACTATTAGATCGTCAACCTGTAGTCATCTCTGCTTATGAGTCCTAGGCCAGTACACCATAGTATTAGTCATAAAACCAAGGCATCACATCTTTGAAAACAGGTTGAGAAGCTAATGAACTCCATTGCAAGTACAAGCAAAGCACTTGTACCAGAATTACACAAATCAATAAATATTTCACATGTTGACTTGAACACTCAATAGCTTTTAATTCGAAAATATTACTTGTAAGGAGCCATTTCTTCCAAAATTTTCAGAAATGCTTGCTGTTATTTGTAAGCTTTTATACATATGTGTTTCAACACATAAATATTTTAACTCTATTATATTTTTAGCAAAATGTCAATTTTCACCTTAGTTTAATGTCATATTGATACATAACATACACAAAACGTTTTATTAATTTATTTATCTCTTTCCCATTCAAGACTGTACATTCTTGCTTCTCTGTTTTCTCTCTGTTCAGAAACATACATACAGCTATTTTATAACACTTTGTTGAGTAATTTTTTAATACACTACCGATTTTAAGGGGTTCCCTCATCAACAGAGCTGATCCAGTCAAACAGCTGGCCTATAATTACAAAGATGCGGGTATCCTTAAATAAATTTTGGCCTGTTCAAAAGCTATCTCTGCCAAACATTGCAATATGTAAAATTGCTTTAAACTGCTTCAAAGTCACGATTTCTTTAGTAACAAAATGTGCTAAACAATTATTGTGTTTAGATTTTCATGTTTTATATTTAAATATTCAAAATGTTTGTTAAACCTACACAGCTATGAGAATTCACTTATTCCTCATTTTTGATCAATATCCTAAGGTTTTATTTCTACACAATGAAAAAACCTTAGCAGTAAGTTAATATTCATCCCTAGTGCTAAATCTTGGATTGCATGGGGGTTAATGGATCTGTTCTTTCACTTGCTAAATAAAATGTGTCCCCTTAGATGATGGTTACCATTTCTTAATTAAGAATTCACTAAAGTGCCATCCAAATGTACATAATTTATTCCCTTTATATTATTGGACTGGGAATTTTGCCAATGAATAAAACATCTTATTCTGAGGCAAAATGGAAACTAATATTTTAAAGCTTGATGAGAAATATCATTTCTCGAACTTGTTTTAATAATAAATTTATAATATAAAGAAGAGCAAATCAGGGTAATACCTAATCTGACATTCAGTAAGGGCACTAGCTGAAATCTAAAATGATTACTTCTGAAAGAAAGAATATATAAAAAGTAAAACCTTTGTGATAGAGAAACTATATGCATATGTATTTTGCGTATGTAGTTTACACACATATGTATATATGTGTGTGTTTATTGTGATTGTTATTATTTGTTTCTTATATAAAATGATTGTTGTTTCTCCTAGCAATCCTTGTTATAACAGAAGGCAAATATTTTAGCTTAGTGTTTTTAAATGACTAAAGATGTCAAGCACTTCGTAAGAGAACAGCTTTCGAATGAGACAATAAATACCAGATACAATTACTCTTTAAAAGTTAATATAACAAAAAATGGGTCATGTTTGTTTATTTTATATTTCTTAGAACGAAGTATGAAGATTTTAGAAAATACCTTATTGGAAGAAAAATCTCAGAAAGTTTCAGTAAATGTTACTTTCTGAGCTGCTTAGTGGACATAGACTATGTCTTAATCTTGCCTAATTTCTGAACTGTGATTCTCTAAATCTTTTAAGCTACTCTTATCATTGGATTACACTGGTTGATATTCATATTTAAACACTAGTTTTTATTTTTGATAGGTTGTTTAATTTGAGGGTTCAATTGTTCCTTAAAAGAAATCTTTATTCAGTCAAAGAGTTAAGATTTACAATGAATTTGATGTATATCTTTTCTCATCATATGTCCAATAAATAGAGGTGACTAAAATATACAATTATCAACAATACATCTGACATAGGTAGCAAGTAAGGATGGAGACAATTACATTGAAAATTCATCTGAAGACTTTTCATTTGTGACTTTTACTTGTAATTCAGATAGAGGTTCTGTTTGGGCAAGGTAATTTTAAATACTGCAACACGTAGGGCCAAATATGAAGATAAGGAAACGTTTTCTTTAAACCATCTCATTAGCTTAGGCAACTTGTCTACGTTAATTACCTACCAAAGAATTATTTGCTTAAAATTTTAGCACCCACATCATAGTTAAAATATCTGTTTATTTGATCCCGTATTTCACAAATAATCCACAAGTGATTTATGCATAAATAGCTTTACCTTCTTATCACTTTGACACTTCGGTCACATCCATGTATGTTTTCCACTGTTTTGTTGCTGAGTGATCATCAAAAGTGAAAGAATATAATTTTCAATGTATTGTTTCTTAAATTGTAATGTAGACACATTCTTCAGAATCTATGAAATCCTATGTCTGATAAATGTTGCCTAAAGGTCGTCAGATGTGGGAGAAATTTATGGAAATTATTTCACCCTGCTGAATCAGTTTTGCACTTGCCAGCTCTCACGGAATTTCAGATTGTATTAAATGTATTCGTGTTGAATGATTAATGCAATGGATAACTAATTATTAATTAGAAAAACTAATGGTGCAAATACAAAAGGACAAAGTGAATACATTCCTCCTATTTGCAGTTGGAAATGCAAAAGTGATGATCCTTTTGATTCCAGGGAAGTACTGTCTTCTATTAGCAGTGTCTTATAAAATGTAATTCACAGCAATCAAACCTTTCTTATCCCCATTTAGATTTATTCTGCAATTCTAAGTATATATGAGCAAAGAGAAAAGGCATGGAATACAAAACGGAAATGTGATTTCTTTGTAGTGGAGAAGAGGTTGTATGACTGAAAATTACCAGAATTGGAAAGACTAGAGTCCCAGTATTCCTGAGACAGTATTTGTTCACCACATACTGATTAGATCATAAAAGGCAAGTATTGCTTTTTCTATCGAAATTTGTTCCTTTCCATCCTAAAGTTCATGTTTCAATTATTTTAAAATTAGGATGCAACAACATTCTTATGAAATCAGTTGAATTACATTGAACATAATGGCTACAAAGGTAATATCTTATAAAAAAGAAACCTTCATGTTTGATATGACAGCAAGCTTTCTTTTAAACAAATTACCTCCAATTTTTAGATTTTTTTTCTAAAATAGAAACACCAAATATATTTTTTAATAAAAATCTCATGCAGCTGTATTTATACATTTTAGGAAGAAAGCCTTGTTACCAATCCTGATGTTTTCTTCCGTGCAGAGTAGCATCCATCAAGGTAACACTTAAGGTCTCTTTTTCACCTTCACTACCTTCTCCGACAGAAGAAATTAACTGCCTTAATGGAGTATTTGGAAGGGAAAGTGGCAAGTCTCTTGCAAAACCTGTGCAGCTAGATTTCGGTTTAACCCTAAACCTTAGGTCTATCTGCAATTAGGCTACTCTCTGGAACACGTGTTTTTCTTTCTTAGCCTACATTGTAGGTTTTACAGAGACAGGCTCTACCCAGAAAGACATAAAGGTCTAGTGCAGCCCTTACCAAGAAGATGAGTGTGTCCGATAATAGAGTGTCATATCAAATCCCTGTTGCCAAACACCCAAACTATATTTTCTAATATGTTATTAGAAAATACATATGGCTATTTGTATTTTCAGCAACATATTGGCTATTTCTCTGTCTGCTTTTGTGTTTTCCTTCATTTGATGTAGAACTTGCATAGGGAAAGGTAATAATTTGGGGAGTACCTGAAAATGCTCTAAGTATGTAACCCTAGTATATGTTATAATACTGTTTTTAATTAAGCATTGCAGTAGCTAGCACTTACTCAGCAGAGTAGCTTAGTGAGAAACAAGTGGGATTTAATAACTTTTTTAAAAAATCTATAAACAATTTAGAAATATGTATGAGATAAAGAAATGATTGGAATTACAAAATTCATCACAATCTCTTCTGTTCTCATGACTTTTCATATCTCCTCTCTGATTTCCTTGTGTTTTCACTTCATTTTTCTCAGGCCAGTTTTCTTACATAACTGGAGCTATGATTGCAAAGAGATATGTGCTTCTGTTTCTAAAAGCATCTTAGAGAGAAAAAAAAAGAGGCTTTCCTTATCTGCTGTTTGTAGAAAACCAACAATCATAGAAGCAAAATACATGAAAATGGTTTCTTATTGCTCTGGCTTAAGAATTATGTATTTATTCCTTGAACAACCTCATGAACAGGAATGGCAAATAGAATTGATTTGGCCTGAGTCATACGTAAGACAACCCTGTGACTAAGGTTTTAGTCTGTCACTAGAGAAAAAGGAGAAAAATAACGGAGACTAAGTGTAGGTCATCATGATTCGATATCCCAAAAATCAAAAACAAATCAGTTTTGAGTTGTACCTATAGAAAATGTGTCTGGTAATGAAAGTGTGCCATACAGAAATGAATGCAATAAACCTCTGAATGCTAAAGAGTATATGCAAGTATATGTAAGGTAAATATTTCTGTCAATGTTATGACAGTTAGTAGGTATCTCTTTTTCCCTCTGTTAAAGGGAAGAGGGAGATTAAAATAGCACTTGAGATCCAATATATGCAAATGACAGGAAATGACAAAATGAACTACCTAGCCATGTCAAATCATAGCTATTTAAAATACTGAGATTTTTTTTCTGGTAGCAAAAATAAACTTTGGGAAAGATGCATCTTACACGGATGTACTCCCTGTGGGTAAGTGTATTAGGTTTTTTTGTATTAATGAGCATGATAAATTTGTTTCTCTAATTATGTGTAACTTTGTAAGAATCAAATAGCTTCAGCAAATTAAAAAAAATTTAAAAAATATTTTATGTTTTCTATTCTCATTATTGTAAGGAAAGCCAAGGCTGTATGAAAATACACGGGACAATTCTTCCAAGAGGGCAGCAGCATTATTTATAACCTTGGTTTCAGGAAAGTTTGTTGATTATGCTGGATCAAGAGTAGCAATGAAATATTTTTTGATATGACAATAATTTCTGGCATGGTTCACTTTCATATTGAGATGGTTAAGTAATTTAACAAAAGTAAATTTATTTTTGTATTTTGATATGTATAAAAAATGTTGGGAAATACTACAGAAAAAATTCATTTAGACTAGTCTCATTTAAAATAAATATTATTTGAAGAAATGTAAAATCTGACTTTGCTCTTTAGTATGAAAAATAATAGAATAAATGAGACTTTGAAACTAGAATTGCAAGAAGTGTGCTTAAATTACATGAGAAAAGTTGCATTTAGAAATACCAAATTATGTATAAGTGGTTTATTACCATCTAAGTCATGTCTTTCCTTGTAAAGCTCTATTTGGCAAAATAGTACTAGTGAATTCATGGAAATGCACACTTTTAAATAGCAAAATATGTTAATATAACATAATAAATATAATTCTCATGTACTTAGATGGTGCTGTATTCCAGTTAGACTGAATGAGTTAAAATTGCTAATGTGTAGTTATAATTTTCTTTAACATGTTGACAGCTTTATAAAATGCAAAAAACATACTCCCCTTTTTTATTTTGAGACAATATTTGGGAAAAGTATAAACACTATCCTCCATTATCACAATCATCAATTTAGAGCTACATATCCCATATGATTACAGAAGTTCTGGTCCAGTGGGACAGAGAATATCTCTCAGAAGGGTTAAAGAAGAGAGATGGAAAAAATATCTCAAAGAAGGATCGCAACAAGGGTTTTCTAGCCTAAATGTTATCCTGCCTTTTATATCAGAATCTGATTTTCAAGCACCTCTAAAAATATGCCATCATTTTACATCTTTGGTAACTAAGGCATGGCCAAATTAAATAACATTTTCTAGTGAGTGGTAAATTTATAACACAAAACTAGGGTTATCTGGTTCTCAAACTAATAAAGGCTATTTCTATAGTGTGATATCAGTAGTTAAATTAGGTATGGCATAAAACGTTACCAGATATGGTGAGACAGTATAATCAATTTTGGTGAGAAAGAGAAATATCAGAACATGAAAAAGGCAACAGGTAAGTCTGTTCGCCTCTAGTTACTTTTGGAGAAGAAGCAAGATGAAAGGCATTAAGGGCTCAGGAACAGAACTCAGATACAGAGGAATGTAAAGAACTGAACAATAACTCCTAACTCAGTAATATTCCTAGTTCATCCTTTGCTAAATCCTTTGTCTTCTTCTGTTTTTAATAAATGAATCTGTGCATGTTGGAAATATGTAAATTGACATTTTAAATATCTATCATTTTATTCTCTGAGACAGAGGATGAGTGAATATCAATGACATGTAAAGATTTACATTAACAGTAAACTAGTAGGGTTACAAAGGATGTTAGCTAAAACATTTCTAGTCATTGTGATATCTTCTATTCTGTAATTTTTGCCAAAATAAAATTAATTTTCTTGATTTCATAATTGGCAACTTATTACACCAATTCAAAATCAAATTTCAAATTTATTACCAAAACACTCTATTTTTGAGAACATATCATGTTGTTACTGCTCCCAAACTTCAACTTTATAATATTCAGCTTATGGGCTAAAAAGAATACCCCAATGGGATTTCGTTTTGTTCAGAAATTTGTTGAAGGGGCCACTGAGCAGGGAAATACACTAGTGCCTTAATTTTTATAAAAAGGCTTAAAAAGGATGATGGATTATCTGTGTGATTATAAGTAAATTTAGCAATATTGTGGGGAAGCTCAGAATGATCCTGAGAATTCAAAATGTAAAAGATATTAAAAGTAATGCTAGACTAGTCATATCAAGATTTACTCAAAAATGATTATCACTTTTACATATTGTGATATAATGTCATGTTACAATGTAGCATTAATTGAATATAATTTCTATGGGGAAGCTATGAAAGGCAGTCTATAAGCAAATAATACTTAAAATGATAATTTTATACTTTAATAGTAATTAATTTTTTAAAGATCTATAGTAGAATTCAATTGGATTAGGGGGTTCAATTTTATTTGGGTAGTTTTTTAAAGTTTATTATATTCCAGGAAGAATTCCAAGTCCTTTGGGCACTGAATCAAAAAGAAACTCTGATCTTAAGAAATTCAAGAGTTAAGCAGTTAAAATTATAAAAATGCATAACTTAGTATATATAATGTGCATATATATTCTACCAAAATTTTCTCTCAGTGTGAAACAAAAGAAGTAAGTGAATTTGTCTCCTCTCTCTTATACATTTTTGCATCTGGCAATTAATCATGTAAGTGAGTCAGTTGGGT
This sequence comes from Leontopithecus rosalia, assembly GCA_028533165.1. NCBI lineage: Eukaryota > Metazoa > Chordata > Mammalia > Primates > Cebidae > Leontopithecus > Leontopithecus rosalia. The sequence goes on along the minus strand of CM052649.1, from coordinate 27,927,096 downwards.
GTTCATTAAATTCCAAAAGGGGAGGGAAAGGAAAAGGGAGATGAGAAGGGATGGGAGGAAAAGAAGACAACAGGGAGATAAAGGAAAAAAGGAGAGGAGAAGCTGAATGAGTGATTCTGTAACATCTTTGTGTTTCTGGATATGAGAATTATGGGTACTTAAAATTAGTTTCATTTTTTGTTAAACTATCAATGTGTAGGTTAGTCTTAAATGTTGTGGATTTAAAAGCAAAGCACGTTATGCCTAGCAATTTAATTTTTTGTAAAAGTTAATCATTACTGTGAAAGTTGTCAGAATCAAAATAGAGTCACTACTGTTAAAAAGAAAAAAATCCCAGCCACGTAGAACCAGGGAAGGCCATGAAGGAAAGTTCTCATGCCTGTATGCCTGATAACAAATCCCATCACAATGGCCTCTGCAAAAACCACAACTTTGCACAAAGACCATCACAAACTTCTACCCAAAATTCTTCTGCAAGGTCACCTGCATATCAACCACCTGTTCAAACTGGGACTGGAATCACCCTTGTTATTTATCTTTGTAGCCATGGATAACTATCTCAAAACAATTATGTCATCACCCTTGTTCTTTTCTTTAGAAATCTTTTTCTACCGGGCGTGGTGGCTCATGTCTGTAATCCCAGCACTTTGGGAAGCCAGGGTCAGGAGATCGAGACCATCCTGACCAAAATGGTGAAACCCTGTCTCTAGTAAAAATACAAAATTATCTTCATGTGGTGGCACATGCCTGTAATCTCAGTGTAATCAGGACACTGAGGCTTGAACCAGGGAGTCGGAGGTTGCAGTGAGCCAAGATCACACCACTGCACTCCAGCCTGGCAACAGAGCAAGACTCCATCTCAACAAAAACAAAAACAAAACACAACTTTTTCTTCTTTTACCTTTCTGAATATGCACATAAAATATACTTGGCACATGTATTCTCACGTCAGTGCTCTAGTCCCAAAGAACTATCTTTCTCTTTAGAGAGAATTTTTCTGGTTGACACTATTATTCACCCTGGCTTCCCGAAAGTTATGTGTAAATCCACTGGCAGGAAAATATCAAATTTATACAGCTGTGTACCTAACGGTATTCCCTGCATATTTGAAGATTCATTTTAGCATTTCTGATATGCATATGGTTACAGATTGCTTTTCACATAAATATGTGTAATGTTGTATGACATGTGAACATTTTCCCATATCGATGATTGTTCATAAAATGTGTTTTCTATGATTTAATAAACCTAGGAACCCATAAGCAAGAAGAGCTTTAGCCTAGTATTTCAATGTTGGTAGGTGTTACAATTACTTGTATGTTCCATAACAAGTTCCTAATTTTTTAAACTATTAATTTGTGTTTAAAAGGTTATACACCTGGCACTCTGACCCTTGGCTGTCATTAATGGCAGTATAAATCAAAGGATTACATGCCTTTTAACCCTATCTTCTGCTTCTCCCCAAACCCCATCTCTCATAAAAATTTACTGGTTTAGAAGAGCTGAATGTCTTGGAAAAAATTGATTATGTAGTTTAGCAGAAGCTGTTGCTGGCACTGCATAAAATAAAGCATAGATTATATGATTCAAATGTACCAAAACAAATGATATTTTTGGAATGAAATTAGAATTTTATTGCTTTCTCTGATCATTTTGGAAACCACTTTGTAATAAAAGATTATTACCATTCATGCATGTGCTGTAGAATCTCTCCAAATGCAGACACCAGACCAGAAATTGTCCACAAGTACCTACTCAGAAAAAAATAATTAAATAAATAAACTTTCCTGGAACATATTAACAAAAATATTTCACAGAGATAACTTGAGAAAATAAATCTTTTAAACAAAATAGTCTACTACTCTCCCTATACCAATATTCTGAGTTTGAAATACATATGGTCTCTTGTTCCTCTGCATTTTACAATATTTTTTAGAATTATATGGTTTAGAATCTTATCTCATTGACAAAATTAATGAGGGGATTTATTTAAACCACTAATATTCAATTGCATTGTAATTGTAATTCTCTATTATTTTACAGGATGTTTAAATTAATAAAATAAACACACCTTAACAGAAAAAGTGAGCTGCAAGGAAATATGTATTTAAAATAAGGTGAACTCAGTAAAACTATCAGTATATCTTAATTCTAATAAATATAAGTAACATGGAAGAAAATAGATTAAAGAGTTGCATATAGTATATCTTGACATTAATAGAAGTTTCCCTCTTTTGATTTGTATGTGTTTTTTTCTTATCAATTACATTACAAAGATTTCTGGGTAAAATTAAAGAGATATACCTACCATATTGATTGTCAGACTCACTTGATACCTATAAAGATAATATTCAAATGAAACTAGAACTCTGCTTTTCAAAATGATGCCTGTTAGCCACAGGTGTCTAAAGAGAAGTTGGAAACTGGATAGTCAGAAATGAGATGTGCTATAAGCACTGAATATACCAAATACACTGAAAATATATACTGAATTCTGAAGACAGTTTGAACAAAAAAGCATGTAATACAGCTCATTAATTCTTTTCAAATATTGATTACAGGTTGATGTAACGGTTTAATTTCACAGGTTTAAATAAAATATATAACTAAAATAAATGTAATCTCTTTTTAATGTGACTACTAGAAAATTGAAATATTGCATATATTGCTCATATATTTCAATTGGATAATACTAGAGTATTCGTTAAGAATCATTATTTATGAATTGAAAATTATACAAATATTTGGTTTTCTATTAGTAATTAATGCCTATGTACATATTGGTGTATTATCTGTATGTTTTTGGTTTTTTTAGTTATGTTTTGATTGAGAGTTAAAATTATGGTAAAGAAAGAAAAAGGATAAACCAACTTGTGTATGTGTGTATTTGTGTGTGACTTGTGTGTTTTCTGATGTGCTTATTTCTGTTGATGTAATATATATTAAGAAGTTTGGGGTTTTATTAGGATGTATTGCTTTATATTCAAATTACTGAAACTGAGTCAGTCAGAAATAAATACAAATTACCTCCTATAGATGATTAGCTTATCATAGACTAACAGAGCCAAAGAAAAATATTAGAAACACCTAAGAAAGAAAGACAGGTTAAATTTGAAGTAATGGGAAAACTGTCAACTCAGACACATTTAGTAGGCAAAATCTCAGAAAGAAGGCCAAGTCCATGAAGTGACCTAAAACTTATGCAATGATTTGTGCTTTAAGGTATTTTTCAGTTTATAAGTGGCTCATGTGGAAGGCTAAGGAATGAAAGTTGAGAAACCAAAAAGCCAAGTAGAACATTTGTTGTCTTATATTAGGGGCAAACATTGGAATTCATGGGCTACAAAGAAGGAAGCATCAAATCTACATTGCAGTTTCGACCCAGGAAGTGTGAAACGCTAGAAACAAGTGTGAATCAGCAATAGGCCATCCCTCACAAAGCTTCAATCCCAGCCTTGAATACTCTGTCTCCGTTTAGGTTAAGATAATGCAACTTTATGCAACTTCCTAACAAAAGACATGGTAAACCTCACTGAAAAAAACAACAAATTGTTATCAAGAAATTGACATTGTTGCATATCCAATGACCAGCATTCAAATGAATAACAAGTAAATGAAAAAACAAGCACCAAGTATGACAAAAGATAAGACCAAATATCTGAAAATCAGCAGAAAAATCTATGTCAGTGCCAAATGTAAGCAACACACTATTTAAAAGCTGTAATATGTTAAAAAAAACTGACTATTTCTACTCATAATATAAAATCCGGAAAAAATAAATTTCTATTTTAAAAATGAAGAGTACAGTAAATAAAAAAAAAAAGCACTAGCAATATGGCAAACCCAGCAGATAATTTATCAATATATTAGACAAAGGAGAATATAGGGTTAGTGAACTGGAAAATAGAACCCTAGACAATACTGAGACTATTGATTATGTACGGTTAAAAAAGGAGGGGTGCAGAGAAAGGAAGAAAAGAAGAGTGAAAGAACAGTATGAAGGGAGAAACAGAGGGAGAGAGCAAGAAAGAAAGAAAACCTCTTAAAAATGTAACAAACATAAGGTACCAACTTAAAACATGTAAAATACATGTCATCGAATGACCAGAGAGGGTGGAGTTTATGAAATAGAATTAATATTAGAAGTCATACAAGTTCTGAATATTTTCCAAGATTATGAAAAACATCAAACCACAAACTCAGCATTGTTAAATTATCCCTTAGATACATAATATATATTTTTGGAGCATATTTAAGTACATTATAGTAAAGTGTATGCTATGGTATAAATGTTTGTATCCCACTCAAATTCACGTGTTGACACCCAAACCCCAAAACAATTGTATTAAAAGGTGGCAAACCTAGGGGGTTATTAGGTCAAGAGGGTGGAACCTTTATAAAATAGGTGAAGGCAAGTTTATTTCCCCCTTCTATTATGTAAGAATGCAACAAGTAGGCACCGTGTGTGAAGTAGACAGATCCATTACCAAACACTGTATCTACAGCACTTTGATCTTGAACTTTCTAGCATCCAGAATTGTGAGCAATAAATATCTGTTGTTTTTAGATCACTCAGTCTAAGATACTTTCTTATAGCAGTTTGAATATACTAAGTGTAAAAAAACAAAACAATGTAAAATACTCAAACTGATAAAATTTAAAACAACAAAATACAAGTAGTCTGATGTACTAATATCATTATATTTAATACAGTATTTTAAAGTACACCGAGAACATTTCCCAGAATTAATATTATGCTGGCCCATAAAGCAAGTCACAACAAATTTCAAGATAGCATATAGGGTCATATATATTCTACTTCTTGAATCCTTTTTTCTAGACTCATGTCACAATTCTTTCTGCTTCACAGTTTAAGTTCCAATAATTTGTCCTTTCTGCCTTCTACACTGATATAATTTAGCTGTGTCCCCAACCAAATCTCATCTTAAATTGTAGCTCCCATAATTCCCACATGTCCTGGGAAGGACTCAGTGGAAGGTAATTGAATCACAGGGACAGGTCTTTACCATGCTGTTCTTGTAATAGTGATTAAGTCTCACAAGATCTGATGGTTTTATAAAGGGGAGTTCTGCACATATTTTCTTGTCTGCTACCATGTATTACATTCCTTTGCTCTGTTTTCATCTTCTGCCATGATTGTGAGGCTTCCCTGGCCATGTGGAATGGTGAGTCTATTAAACCTCTTTTCTTTATAGATTATCCAGTCTCTGGGTATGTCTTTATTAGCAGTGTGAGAACAGATTAATACATACATGAAGTTTCCTTTATATTAAAATGTCCTTTCCAACTCCTTCTCTGACCTAATTACTACTAGTCATCTAAGAGTAATCTCTTAATCTCACAGCTTCTTTCAGAAGATATTTTCAATTATTCTCCAGACCTCATCCAAACCAAATTATGTACCTCACTGTTTTGTACCCCCAAAGCCCAGGGTCTTCATATATTTTTTTGAGTCACCTCAGCTCTTCATTCTAATTAACTTATTCTTGCTAGAATGTAAGTTTCTAGAGAGGTAGAGTCACATTTGTACATACTTAGTGAATTTATTACTTAGTATCTACAGAATGTCTATTTTCTTTTGAATTCTAAGGCTATATGAATTTTGGCATTGCACAAATGAATTCTCAGAACCTTGTGCTTCATTATTAGAAATAATCATGCAACACCTAAATAACAGAATCAATATTTTCTGCTATGACAAAACATCTGACTTTTCTACACCAAAAACTCATTAGCAGTGAATTCTGGCTATGTCAAGGGAGAAACAAGCAATGATGCATCTACCTGTATTTCTTCTCAGTACTTTTGAGTAATCCTGGAAAAGAAAATATAGTATTTATTATTATTATTATGTGCATACATTATCTGCTATAAAATAAGGTTTTCAAAATTAAGTTAGTGTTAATGATACAACGAGAATTCAAAAAACAGGTGTTTTCAGGAATCAATAGATACCTAGCGTTCTTTTGTTTTTTGTAATTTTTCAAACTTTTAAAATCCTGATTCCTAATTGCAAACTTTATAGTAACATATTGACTTATAACTTTTAAAATCCCAGATTCCTAATTGCAATCTCAATAGTAACATATATATTTACATTTTGATATTGCCATAAATATGTAGTAAACACATTCTAAGGACTTCCATTCAACCACTACAGTTATTTTATAACTTTCATAGATGACAAGACAAAGTGACAAAACAAGATGACAAAATATACAAACAAATAACATGTGTGTTTGGCCTTATATACATTTAGAAGGTATTACTGTATTTAAAAAGTCATTCTTTAATACATTGTTCTTTATCACTAGAAGGAGAAAACAATTGTTCTTATAGATATAATTTTCCTCTCAGTGTAAAGATAAAACAATTATCAGATATTTAATTCTGAAAGAAATTGATCTTCAAAACAAAAAGCTCTAGAAAGTAAACTGAAAAGACAATTCACTAAGCACAAAGTAGGCAGTTTGAGAAATATGAAAATCTAAAATACAGGAAAGGATGATTATACTCTTGAATAACTAGAGAAATGCTCAATTAGAATTTATATACTATTTTATAACAGCTTGTCAAAGTTTATAAAGGTAGGTGACATCTAGCATTGGTGAAACTATGGTATAATGGAAAGTTTTATGTACCAAGAACGGCATAAAGTGGTATAAGCATAATGAAAGGAAATTTAAGAGAACTTAATAAAACTAAGTATTTTCATACCCGATCATTCTTTACCTACATTTCTAGAAATATAACTCAGAAATTTCTTTCTATATGTCTAAAAAGGAACCACATGGATATGATAGGAATTGTAGTCAAGATTTAGAGGCAACTCTAAGTGTTCATTATTCTTCCAATAGGTGCATATTATGTAGTCTTGTACTGTGGAATGTTTTGGAACAGTTAGAAACAATATGGACAGAAATTAAAGACAATGTAAAATTTTATAAATTTAACATGGAATGGGATCTGTAACACATAGCACTTATGCAAATCAAATGTAGAGCCAGAACAATCTGCATAATAATATGATACACACATATCCATTTATAGCTCATGTCAAGCATATGTTAAAATAGGTGGAGGTGAATAGAAGTAAAAAATGCCTTTAAATGAGAAGTTATATAATAAAGTCAGGTCTTGCAAAAAGCAAGCATGATACTATGTCACAACTCTTAGTACAATGAAGCTGATTTGAAAGCCATGATTGTCCTATTAAATTTTTCATGAGTCAATATGAACAAGAGAGATGTATAATGCTGGAAAGAATAGAGAATTGTTCCTCACTTTATCATATCCTGAAGTTTCAAGTCACAGGACAGAGAGAAGCTTGGGACCACTGTGGAAGTGAGAGGTGGGGCTTGTCCTCTAATGACTCAGTACGTTTAAAAAGACTATTTTATTTTAAGTTGTATGTAATTTATATCTTTTTCTCTTCTAATATAAATCTTCGGTTTTATGACATTTTCAGAATTACAGTTGGTCATAATAGCATTTTAAAATTTCAAAACATACTTGGACACACTAGCCTTCATTTAATGAAAGAACTTTTAGTCTTCCCATTTTCACTTTATGTCATGTATTAACAGGTCACCTATTTGACTGGAAATCCCATGAAGACTATTAAAAATTATGAATCAGAAGTTTAAAAATAGGCATATAGAGACTCAATCTAGGTTCCTTAAATGTATCCCTTTAAAACAGGAATTATGTTCCATAACTTGACTTTCATTAAAGTAATTGACTTTAATTTGCATCCAAAAATATACATTTGTAGTTGCTTGGGGACATTCTAATCACATACCCACATAGAATATTGTAGATGTGGTGAAAATTAAACTTAACTTTTAAAATCATTACTCAGATCTGACAGAAAAGACATACATGTAATAGAAAAATACACAATTGTATAAATTTGCCTATGTTTAATAATTAATCAATATTTCTTAACAATTCTCAATGTTTCTAAATATAGAACTATGTCCTTGTTTTTGTTTGTTTAAATGCAATGTAAATATTTGTTGTGTGATTTCACTTTTATTGATATTTTGGAAAAATGTACCTTCAGACTATATTATATTAACTTGTATTAAGACTTTCCATTTCTCTTGATAACCTTTGCTAAATTTTTTGAAGAATAAAATGACTATAGTATACAAAGCTATTCCTGTGTTTTTACATTTTGCTCAATAAATTAAAAGAGCATATTTTTAAGATTTGGATGATTGTATGATTTGAATGTTCTTCATGTCATGCAGACAAATAATTTAATTGCATTAAATTTATATTACATAATTCTATCTCAATAAAATAATGCAGAACTTATTATGTCTTAATAAAGACAAAATGTTTTCCACTTGAATTCTTTTTCTCTGTCACATTCAGGTACACCTATCAAACATAGATTAGGTGTTTTCATATAATCCCATTTTTCTTGGAGGCTGTGTTCATTTCTTTCCACTCTTTTCTAATCTTGCCTTTTCATTTTATTTCATAAAGTTGATCTTCAATCTCTGATATCCTTTCTTCTGCTTGGTGAATTCGGCTACTGAAACTTGTGTATGATTCATTAAGTTCTCATGTTGTGTTTTTCAGCTCCATAAAGTCATTTATATTCTTTTCTAAGCTGTTTATTCTCATGAGCATTTCATAAAACCTTTTTTCAAGGTTCTTAGCTTCTTGGCATTGGGTTAGAACATGTACTTTTAGCTCAGAGAAGTTTGTAATAACAAACTTCAATACCCAACTTCTGAAGCCTGTTTCTGTCAATTCATCAGACTCATTCTCCATCCAGCTTTGTTTCCTTGCTGGTGAGGAGTTGTGATCTCTTGGCTGAGGAGTGGCATTCTGGTTTGGGGTGTTTTCATTATTTTTGTGCTGGTTTCTTCTCATCTTTGTGGATTTCACTACTTGTGGTCTTTGTAGTTGGTGACTTTTGGATGGGGTCTCTGAGTGGATGTCCTTTTTATTGATGTTGAAGTTATTTCTTCTGTTTTTTAGTTTTCCTTCTAACAGTCAGGCCTCTCTGCTATTCTCAGAACTGTATCACACCTACTCTAAAATTGACCACAAAGTTGGAAGTAAATCACTCCTCAGCAAATGCAAAAGAACAGAAATAGTAACAAACAGTCGCTCAGACCACAGGGCTGAATTCAATCAACTTAGAATTCAGGATTCAGAAACTGAGAACTGTACAACTACATGGAAACTGAATAACTGGTTTTTGAATGTTGATTGGATAAACAATGAAATGAAGGCAGAAATAAAGATGTTCTTTGAAACCAACAGGAATGAAGACACAACATATTAGAATCTCTGGGACACATTTAAAGCAGTGTCTAGAGGAAAATTTATAGCAATAAATGTCCATTTGAGAAGCAAGGAAAGATTTAAAATCAACACCCTATAATGAAAACTGAAAGAGCTAGAGAAGCATGATTTTAAAAAAAAAAACTCAAAAGCTAGCAGAAGACAAGAAACAATGAAGGTCAGAACAGAACTGAAGAATGTAGAGACACAAAAAAAAAAAACTTCAAAAAAATCAATAAATCCAGCAGCTGGTTTTTGAAAAGATCAAAAAAATAGACAGACCTATAGCCAGATAAATAAAAAAGAAAAGAGAGAAGAATCAAATAGATGCAATAAAAAAAACAGTAAAATGGATATCACTGCTGATACCACAGAAATACAAACTACCATCAGAGATTACTACAAACAAATCTATGCACATAAACCAGCAAACCTGGAAGAAATGGATAACTTCTTGGATACTTGTACCCTCCCAAGCCTAAACCAGGAAGAAGTTGAAACCCTGAATAGACCAATAACAAGGGCTGAAGTTGAGGCAGCAATTAAGAGCCTACCAACCTAAAAAAGCCCAGGTCCTGATGGGTTCACAGCTGAATTCTACCAGATACACAAAGAGGAGCTGGTACCACTCCTTCTGAAATTATTCCAAACAATCCAAAGAAGAAATCCTTCCCAAATCATTTTATGAGACCAAAATAGTCCTGATACCAAACCCCAGCAGAGACTCAACAAAAAAAGGTAACTTCAGGCCAATATCCATGATGAACATAGATGTAACATTCTTCAATAAAATACTGGCGAACCAAATGCAACAGCAAATCAAAAAGCTTATCCACCACCATCAAGTAGGCTTCATCCTGGGAATGCAAGGCTGGTTCAACATACACAAGTCTATAAATTTAATCCACCACATAAACAGAACCAAAGACAAAAACCACATGATTATCTCAACACATGCAGAGAAGGCCTTTGACAAAATTCAACAGCCCTTAATGCTAAAAACTCTCAATAAACTAGGTATCAGTGGAACATATCTCAAAATAATAAAAGCTAATTATGACAAACTCACAGCCAATAACATACTGAATGGGCAAAAACTGGAAGCTTTCCCTTTGAAATCTGGTACTAGACAAGGATGCCTTCTCCCACCACTCCTATTCAACATAGTAATGGAAGTTCTAGCCAGAGCAATCGGCAAGAAAAAGAAATAAAGGGTATTCAATTAGGAAAGGAGAAAGTCAAATTGTTGCAGACAACAAGATTGTATATTTAGAAGACCCCATCGTCTCAGCCCCAAATCTCCTTAATCTGATAACCAACATCAGCAAAGTCTCAGCATATGAAATTAATTTGCAGAAATCACAAGCATTCCTATACACGAATAGCAGACTTAAAGAGAGCCAAATCAAGAATGAACTGCCACTCACAATTGCTACAAAGAGACCAAAATGCCTAGTAATACAACTAACAAAGGATGTAAAGGATGCCTACAAGGAGAACTACAAACCACTACTCAACAAAATAAGAGAGGACACAAACAGATGGAAAAGCATTCCATGCTCATGGTTAGGAAGAATCAATATTGTGAAAATGGCCATACTGCTCAAAGTAATTTATAGATTCAACACTATCCCCATCAAGCTACCTATGATCCTCTTCACAGAACTGGAAAAAATTACCTTAAACTTCATATGGAACCAAAAGAAAGCCCACTAGAAGACAATCCTAAGGAAATAGAACAAAGATGGAGGTATCACACTACCTGACTAAACTATACTACAAGGCCACAGTAATCAACACAGCGTGGTACTGACACCAAAATAGAGATACAGACCAATGGAACAGAGCAGAGGTTTCAGAGGCAATGCCACACATCTACAACCATCTGATCTTTGATAAACTTGACAAACACAAGCAATGAGGAAATGATTCCCTGTTTAATAAATGGTGTTGGGAAAACTGGCTAGCTATACTGAAAGCAGAAACTGGACCCCTTCCTCACAACTTACACTAAAATTAACTCCAGATGGATTAAAGACTTAAATATAAGACCTAAGACCATAAAAAACCCTAGAAGAAAACCTAGGCAAAACCTTTCAGGACATAAGCATTGGCAAGGACTTCATGACTAAAACACCAAAAGCATTGGCAACAAAAACCAAAATAGACAAATGGGACCTAATTAAACTGCAGAGCTTCTGCACAGCAAAAGAAAGAATCATTAGAGTGAACCAGCAACCAACAAAAAGGGAAAAAAATTTTGAAATCTACCCATCTGACAGAGGGCTAATGTCCAGAATCTACAAAGAACTAAAACAGATTTACAAGAAAAAAAAAACGAACAAACCCATTCAAAAATGGGCAAAGGATGAGAACAGACACTTTTCAAAAGAAGATATATATGAGGCCGACAAACATGAAAAAATGCTCATCATCACTGGTCATTAGGGAAATGCAAACCAAAACCACATTGAGATACCATCTCATGCCAGTTAGAGTGGTGATCATTAAAAAATCCAGAGACAACAGATACTGGAGAGGATGTGGAGAAATAGGAACACTTTTACACTGTTGGTGGGAGTGTAAATTAGTTTAACAATTGCGGAAGACAGTTTGACGATTCCTCAGGGACCAGAAATAGAAATTCCATTTGACGCAGCAATCCCATTCCTAGGTATATATCCAAAGGGTTATAAATCATTCTATTATAAAGACACATGCACATGTATGTTCATTGTGGCACTGTTAACAATAGGAAAGACCTGGAACCAACACAAATGCCTATCAATGATAGACTTGACAAGGAAAATGTCGCATGGAATAGTATGCAGCCATAAAAAAGGATGAGTTCATGTTCTTTGTAAGGATATGGATGAATCTGGAAACCATCATTCTCAGTAAACTGACACAAGAACAGAAAATCAAACACCACACATTCTCACTTATAGGTGGGTGTTGAACTATGAGAACATGTGGACACAGGGAGGGGAGCATCACACACTGGGATCTGTTGGTGGGACATAGGGGATGGACATTGGGTGGTAGGGAGGTTAGGGAGGGATAACATGGGGAGAAATGCTAGATATAGGTAACGGGAGGATGGAGACAGCAAACCACATTGCCATGTGTGTACCTATGCAACAATCCTGCATATTCTAAACATGTACCCCAGAACCTAAAGTGCAATTAAAAAAAATAAATATATATGTGTGTGTATATATATATAATGACAAAATGTTAATTTATATTCAAGTACTGTTTAACAGATAACGTATTTCCATAAATACATTCCAAAATATCTAGCGCTTTCTTTTAAAAGCATAATGTTGCTTTGATTAGGTCTATTGTTGGTGAATTCAGTCCCCACTGAATTCAGAATACCACACCTGTTATGTCCTTTAATTACACATAATGCCTGCAGCTACTGCCTTATACTCTACCATCTTCATAGCCATTGGAATCTAGAGTTGTTTTCATATAAAAACAGTATTTTGTTACACTCCAGTCCATTTTGTTACACCCGTTCTTACCTGGTATCTGCTGCTATCACTCAACTAAAAATTCTCCTGCAGTCACCATTGATTTCCATGATACCAAAGTAAAGGGCAAATTTTACACATTTTACTTGACCATACTTTACTGGATTTCATGGCAACATTTCTTTCCTTCAGTTAGTAATATCTTTTTTATTTCCTATATGATATAGCTCCTCATGTACTTTCTCTTTTCTCCTTCTGCTGTCTTTCTTCTCTCTCTCTCTATTCTGTCCCGTTCTTGTTTCTTCTTTCTTGGTGTCCTTTTCCACTTGCTCCCTCTTTAATAGTTATATAGTGACTGTAATCCCAATGCCTTGAGAGGCCAAGAAGGAGAATCACTGGAAGCCAGGATTTCAAGACCAGCTTGGGCAACAAAGCAAGATCCCATCTCCACTTAAAATGAAAAATAAAAATAATCTGTCATATATTAACCAATTACCTATTTGATTGAAAAATCCTAAAAACAGTATTAAAAATTATGAATCAGAAGTTAAAAATAGCCATATAGAGACTCAATCTAGCTTATTTAAATGCATTCCTGGCTCACGTAACCCTTCTGTCTCAGCCTCCCAAATAACTGGGACTACAGGTACGCACCACAGTGACTAAATATTTTCTTTCTATTTTTTATTTTTAGCAGGGATTTGGTCTTGATTTTTTTCTCTAAGCTGGTCTCAAACTTCTGGCTTCAAGCAATTCCCCTTCTTGCCTCTCAAAGTGTTGGAATTACAGGCATGAGCCACAGCTCCCAATCACAAAATTTAGTTTTCAAATAGACAATTATATATATTTTTATTTATTTATTTATTTTTTACTTTAGGTGCATACTATATCTGGCATTTCTTCCCATGTTATCCCTCCCCACCCAACAATTATATTTTTTAACTCTGGTTTCAAAGAGTAACACTATGGAAAGGATAGAAACTTCCTTCTGGCCCTTTATCCCAATCTTGTCTCTTGACATTCGACAAGAGGCATTTCTTGTCTCCTGACATATCTTTGTGGTCTCACACAGCTCGCTAATGTACCCTTTCTGAAACTGAATTATTTATTTGTTTCTTTTCATACCCTACACACCAGTTTTACTTTTTATTTTCTTACAGACTCTGACTTAAAATCTGCTTACTATATCACAAAGAATGTATTTTCCATTTAGCCTTATATTTAGCAGAATTTGTACATTTTTCATCATAGGAATTCCATCATGTGTCATCTTCATACACACACTCTCATTTAAAAAACACACACATACATATATCTATCTATAATGCCTTCAAAGGAACTATAACATAATCAATACAAGAATTGTATGTGATTTCTTTATTATTTTAACCTCTATTTGTTCCATCGTATATGACATACATTTCAATAACCTTATACACTTGGAAATAAATGAATTGCGGGATTTAAGCTCTTTAAGCCTGAGGTTCTCCTTTTTTGGCTAACTGAGTAGAGCTTTTTCCTACATTTTATTTTCTTCAGAATTCATAATATTCTAATTTGTTTGTAATAATTTCTACATATTATTTTTCATCTATATGCTACATTCTACATATTGTTTTATAAAACTTTACATCCAGAACATAATAGATAGAAAATATTAAATACAAGTGTTTTGAATTAATGAATAAAAGACTATAGTAAACACATTATCATCATTGAAAAATAAATTCATCTGTTTTACAATGTTTTTAAAGGACATTTTATTATCTGACTACATGTTAAGAATGTCACCTATTCACCTAATAAAAGATAGTTTCCCTAATAAACCATACTTCTCTGTTACTTTAATAGGTATTTTTTATGGAAAAGATTTTCAGATAATTCCTTAGACATATAAATGATCTTTACGATAGACTAAGACATTATAATTTTGAACTGTGCAAGTAATTCCATTAAAATTATAACTAAGTACATTTCTGGAACATGTTTCTATCACTAGGACTGTGTTTTTAATAAAGGATAAAACTTTAATTTTGAAGAGAATATCTCCCCTATCCTGCATCTGAATCTGCCTATTTAACAGCATGAACTTTCTCTAGAATAGGATTTATTTTTACTTTAGAAATAAATATGCATGCCTGCATTTCACTGACACCAAAAATCAGGAGCTAAGCATATTAGTGTTTTCCCTAAGCTTTGAACACTTGCAAAAGTTTGCTAAATATAGAAAATCTCTTCCATAGTTTGTTTTATCCCATTTACACTCAGTGCTACCATTTCATCTTACCACCTTCTTTCCACTTGTTCCAGACAATAAAAAGGGTTATCCTTAGCCCATAGCACTAAAGAGATTCCTGTTGTCCAAAACACACTATGTTTCACTTCTTTCTCAAGGTGAGGCAAAAAAGGAGAAAAGGGTATGCAAACAGTCAGTAGAGGCTTGTGAATGATATTGAAAGAATAAGTACAAAATAGCCAACTTAATTTTAAATGCATATATCCATAAATGGGTGTATTTTAATGGCTCTGTATCAAACATTTTGATAAAATAAATGTATTGATTATCCAATCCACCAAAATCGTCTGTTTACATAAAAATGGTTAACTTTATAAAGCAGTCAGCAGGTAGCCTTTTATTTGATGAAATAATAGCTATATTTTAAGGAAGTTCTTTGACATTGATATTGATTGATTTTCATTTTGTGTTCCTGACTTATTGCAGGCAATATTTAACTGAGGAAAACATATGTGTGTATGTGTGTGTGTGTGTCTACATATACATAACTTGTTCTAATAAACATAGATTTTATTTGAATGTTATCAATTTTTATGTTTTTCTTTGTTCATATCTGTTGTGTAATTTAATCCTCACCATATTCCTAGAGATACATTTACTTTTACTGCTACTTTAAACAACACAAAGCTATATCTGAGATCCAAATTTAGCTAAAAACATCTAAAAATATTATAGAAAAGATGCTATAGTTCCATTATTGCTGAACTGTTCCACAGACAATTGCCTGTGATACAGTGCTTTATTGTAGCTTTCTTTGGCATTGGCTGACATACAACACAGTCCCTTCTTGTATACAGCATAGTTCTATGGGATTATAAACGTTTATCAAACTTTTTTCATTTTCATTTAATGAAAATTTCATCAAAATTTTTTCAGATTCATTACAGTATCTGATTTGATACTGTATAAACAGCATGTCTTCAACTTCTCTTCAAAGATGTTGTCTTGAAATTTTGATAATTTACAGACACTGTAAATAGGGTCCAAAATATTTCTTATCTATTCATAGGCCTGTGAGGAGACTCGGTGCCTGTTATTCCTTAATCTCTCATTCTCTTGCCCAATATACAATGAGGAGAGAACAAGACTTTCCATTTCATTCCACAACAAAGCCAAAAATAATGATATTAAAAACATTGGTTAGGCCTTGTTTTCTAGGAAGATCTTCTTTGCTGGAATTAGTATTCTTAGGAGAAAGGCACTGAAGCTTTTCTCTTTTCCTTTTGGTCAGGCAATATAGAAAGGACATGGCTGTAAAGAAAAAGAATTTCCAGGCTTCCTTACTGATTCCTGCCAAGTAATGATTAAAGCAATTTGATCTAAATATGTGGGCACACACTTCCTTTATCCAGTGCCTCTGGCCCTTCTACATGATTAGGACACCTGAACCAGAATTAGTTACATTCTAGTATAAACAAAAAAAATAGTATTTGTATGGTTCAGACTAGTTTTCTAGGGTCTACAATTGGACATGGTGGTAATCCTTGTATCACTGTAGAATTTTCTCTTTTTTTGTAGAAATTTATTTATAAGACTTTCACCTCCATTATTTCATGAGGAGTACTGGTTAAAAAAACACTCAGTTTTTAAAAATGTGGTCACTTTGTGAAAAAAATGTATCATCTAGTTTCCTATATTTACTGTTCACTATCTAACCCAGACCCCAAGAATCATAATTCCTTTAATTCTGTTATTTCACTGTTCTGTATCCTCTAGTATTTGTTCCCTTTTTTCCCCAGCTGAAATCCATGGTCAAAAACACTCACTTAATTTCTATACTCTCTCTTGCTTCTTTTTACTTAAATGACAAAAATCACACCCTGATTAAATCTAACTCTCCAGCTGCTTTTTATCTGCACCCATGAAGTTTGACATAAATAAAGAAAAATATACAACCAGATTGACAGATCTTATCTAAGATATATGACATGAACTTCAAGTGGAAACTTAACTCATTTTAGTAACCATATTTAATTTCCTTAGCACGTTAAATCTTTCAGTCAATTACTAGCCATCCTTCTGTCTCTCCAAACCTCCATGCTTCCTATTCCTAAGCTGCAGCTGATGAAATTGTTGCTTCGACCATTGAAAAAAAACTTAGACTCCAGTCACCAAATCTATACACATGTAGTATCTATACCACACCCTCTAACTGTTCCTGGATCACTGTAGATCAGGGTGCTAAACTGAATGCTGAAGAACACCAGGCTGGAGATCAGAGGAGTGCTGACACTGCAGTCCTGAGTCTGAAGGCTAATCTAAAGTCACATTACTTTGCCCTTAGTGTAACCTCAGTGTTTTTCTCTCTAAGGCATTCAGCTGATTGGAAGAGGTCCACCCACTCATGGAGGCTAATCTGCTTTAATAAAAATCTACTGGTTTCAATATTAATCATGTCTAAAACATACCTTAACAACAGCCTCTAGACTGGTGTTTCACCAAGCAACTGTGGACAGCACACTAAGCAAGTTGATACATAAAATTAACAATCCCATCAGGTCACTGTCTTCAGCATATAAATGAACTGAAATTTCTCTCTTTTAAAAAATGTAATTTATCTTGACCTGATCCTATTTCCTGTACCAAGTACCAATCTACTTCTCTGTTTTCCTTTTCAGTAAAGCTCCTTGAAAGCGTTGTGTACATACACTATTTCCAAATTCCCTATACATATACTGTTTTGAAGCTACACTAATCATACATTTATACCCGTTCTAGCAAAAGTGTTCTTGGCTTTATCATTGACCTCTACATTGCTAAATCTAATATTTGATTTTATATTGCCCATCGAAAGCATATATTGCAGCCTATCTTTACCTCCTTCGTGATACACTTTTCTCATTTTGCCTCCTGGATACTACTTTTCTTGTTTGCTTTCCTAACTCTTGTCTTCTTTCTTTTCCTTCTTTTATGTATGACATAATATCGACTTCCAAGACCAATCATCAAACCTCTCCTCTATTTCTCCGTTGCTGTGGTTATCTCTTGGTTATCTCATCCAGTCAAATGGCTTATGTGCCAATGAATTCCAAATATCATCTCTAATACGGGCCTCTCTCTTGAAAATACATATTAGTCAAACTACTTGCTCAGCTTCTCAACTAGTATCTTAGAGACATTTTAAATTCCACATATTTATTTTTAAATCTTTCCTATATCCCCTAAAATCTACTTCACCTACCACCTTTTCCAATTCAGCTGATGGCAATGTCAGCTTTTCATGCCTTCAGACACAAATGGAATGTGATGTTATATATATTTAAGTGTATTTTTTTCTTCATAGCAGGCATTCAGAAACATTTCCCATAGTCTCCGTCTTTAAAATGTAAACCAACTCTGAATACTTCTAACTATCTCACTGATATCTCACTGCTCATCACTCTAACCTTAGCCACCATCATTACTAGTGGAGATTTCAGTAATGGCTTCCTCACTGTCTCTGTGCTCCATCTTTGCCCCCATCCTATTTGTAGAAGAGCAGCTGGAGTGATTCTTTAATAATATGAGAAATCATGTCACTTATCTGCTCAAAATCCTCTGTAGGTTTCCATGTAACTAAAAGTTAAAACAAAATATTCTCTCTTTTTTTGAGACAGAGTCTCACTCTGTCACCAGGTGCCATGCTGGAGTGCAGTGGCACAGTCTTGGCTCACTTTAACCTCTGCCTCCTGGGTTCAAGCAATTCTCCTGCCTCAGCCTCCCGAGTAGATGGGACTACAGGTGCATGCCACCCCACCCAGCTAATTTTTGTATTTTTAGTAGAGACGGGGTTTCACCACATTGGTCAGGATGGTCTCTTTCTCTTGACCTCGTGATCTGCCTGCCTCAGCCTCCCAAAGTTCTGGGATAACAGGCTTGAGCCACCACACCTGGCCAACAAAATATTCTTAAATTGGTACAATTCCCTCTGTATGTTTGGGCCTCTGATTCTTCTCTAACATCATCTTCTGCTCTCCTGATAGTTCATGGCCTTCATATCACAGAGGTCAGGGAAGGAGGTATACTTCTTGAAATTCCTGGAACAAGTCAGCCACACTTTCACTTTAAGGCATTTGTATTGGTTTTCTGTCCGGAAACTCTTTCCCCAGGTATCTTCATAACAAATGCTTTTACCGTTAATCACTAGCTCACATGTGCTCTCTTACTGAGTCCTACCACAGTCTCAGTTTTAAAATCGTAATCCATACTTCCAATGCCTATACATAACATAATCTTGCCATGATTATATTTTGCCAAAGTGCTTTTTTCATCTGTCTCAAGATCTCCTACAGAAGAATAGACTCTGGCCCTGCCCTGATGGGGGTCAGAGGATTTGTATTTGATTGTAGATGTTACTACGTGCATTTCACAGGATGCTTCTTTATCCCTGTGTATGTCCTAGTATTTAAGTGTCCAGTTTGTGACCACTTGTCCCTTTTACAGGAAACTCATTAATGTGACAGACATTTTTGTGGTTCTTGTCTGACTTGTGTCCAGCCACTATCTAGGATCGCTCTGACCAGGAAAGAAGATAGGATTTGGTGTTGGTCAGGTGAGCCACAGGGGAGGCAACCAAAGAAAACATGAAATAACAGAAGCAGTTTGTTACTCGCAGATGCAGAGAGAGAATGGCGGTCTTGCAGGGACAACAGGAAGTGGGAAGCCATACAGCACACACATTCAACCAGCAGCTGGAGAGCAAGAGAGGTAGAGAAACCTGTGAATTGAAGGCTTTTTGGGGTTGAGGGCATTACCCAAACAAGCGTCCAGGGAAGTTTTAATTGGTGGGTGATATAGTTTGTCTCTGTCCGCACCCAAATATTAGCTTTTTCTGTTTTTATGTTTTGGTTTATTTTTTTCAGATGAAATCTTGCTCTGTCACCCAGGCCGGAGTACTATGGCACCATTTGGCTCACTGCAACTTCTGCCTCCTGGGTTCAAGCAATTCTCCAGCCTCAGCCTCCCAAGTATCTGAAATTGGAGGGGCCCACCACCATGCTAATTTTTGGTTTTAGTAGAGGTGTTGTTTTGCTCTGTTGGCCAGGCTGGTTTTGAAATTTTAACCTAAAGCAATCCTCCTGCCTCAGCCTCCCAAAGTGCAAGGATTACAGTCGTAAGTCACATGGCAGACCTTGCAAATATCATTTTGAATTGTAGTTCCCATAATCCTCACACATTGTGGGAGGGACCCGGTGGGAGGTAATTGAATCACGGCGGCCGTTTCGCCATGCTATTCATCTGATAATGAGTGAGTTCTCAGGAGATCTGAGGGTTTCATAAGGGGCTTCCCCTTCACTCAACTCTAATTCTTCTCTCTTCTGCCACCATGTAAAGAAGGATGTGTGGTTGGGCTTGGTGGCTCACATTTGTAATCCCAGCACTTTGGGAGGCCAAGGCAGGCAGATCACAAGATCAGGAGATCAAGACCATCTTGGCCAACATGGTGAAACCCCATCTCTACTAAAATACAAAAAATTAG
>CM052649.1:27859616-27906436 GCA_028533165.1 Leontopithecus rosalia | reverse complement strand
GAAGAGGAAGAGGAAGAGGAAGAGGAAGAGGAAGAGGAAGAGGAAGAGGAAGAGGAAGAGGAAGAGGAAGAGGAAGAGGAAGAGGAAGAGGAAGAGGAAGAGGAAGAGGAAGAGGAAGAGGGCTGTGTTTGCTTTTTTTTTTTCCTTCCATCATGATTGTAAGTTTCCTAAGGCCTCCTCAGCCATGCAAAACTGTGAGTCAATTAAACCTCTTTTCTTTCTAAATTACCCATTGTCAGGTATGTCTTTATTAGCACCATGAGAATGGACTAATACAGTGGGTTCAGAGCAAGCAGGCATAAGTCCAATAGAGTCACAGTGTGTCTGAGGGGGGCCACTGCAGCATATCTACACAGTCCATTAGAGGTGAGAAGGCCAGGGGGTGGGTTGGGTAGGTTGTATCTGCTGTCCCAATGGTCACCAGGAGACAGTTGTATAAGGCAGATATCTGGAGCAACCACATATAGAACTTTGGAGGAAGTGAAAAGCGAAAACTCGGGCCGGGTGTGGTGGCTCAAGCCTGTAATCCCAGCACTTTTGGGAGACCAAGGCTGGTGGATCACGAGGTCAAAAGATCGAGACCAAGACCATCCTGGTCAATATGGTGAAACCCCGTCTCTACTAAAAATACAAAAAATTAGCTGGGCATGATGGTGTGTGCCTGTAATCCCAGCTACTCAGGAGGCTGAGGCAGGAGAATTGCCTGAACCCAGGAGGCGGAGGTTGCAGTGAACCGAGATTGCACCACTGCACTCCAGCCTGGGCAACAAGAGCGAAACTCCGTCTCAAAAAAAAAAAAAAAGTGAAAACTCCTTCTAGGGTCACTAAGCCTAGCTTCTGGTATGACCAAATTAAACCTATATTCAAAAGGATGCTGAGGTAACATGCAATGATAAGAGTTTGCTAAATATTATATTTAGCGTACCAATGGTATAGTGTATGTCTCCCATGGATAGAACACAAGCTCCACAAAGGTCAAGAGAGTGGCCTTTCCTTTTTTCTTTTCTTTTTTATAAAAAAAAAAAAGTTACATTTACTGAAGCATTTCAAACATCTGTAGCAGACTCTAGTATAGAACAGAAACTCAAAAAATATTTGTTAAATTATGTTGAGCTACATAGTTCATTGCCTCTTCCCATAAAATTATTTAGAACAACTTTTTCGGTTTTGGTTATTTAAGGAAGAGTACCGTATTCCTTGAGAGACTGAAAACAGCTGAATTTGGCTTTAATGCTTCACTGTTTCATGAGATGAATGAGATGCATTCATCTCATTATTGTATAATGGTGACTTTTAAGCCATTCTGTTCCATTTTCAAAATTGCTATCTTAAAATTAGATTGGTTTTATTTGTCTAGGATAAAAATAATTAAACTCAAATCAAAATGACTGCTAACAGAAATGCTATCTTCACCCTGACCCCCTGTGCCCTAACATACACACATTCCTTTGGACTTTTGAGAAATGCTGACTTATTTATCTGTAGGTATTCATGTCTAATAGGGTACAAAATGTTGTTATGCTTTTCTAGCTTTAGTTAATTCTTTATTTCTCTATTGCTTCTCTCCTGTTTCTTCTTTTGCTTTTTCTCATTTAATTTATAAATAATAGGTACATTTCATTTTTCTAGAGCAAAACTCTTCTCTTAATTCTTCTATCCTTGCAAATTTATCTGATTACAAAAAGGTTTATAAGGTCATTTTGGCAATAAGTAACATTGGTTCAAATCCCAGACCTGGCAAAAATTAACCACTGGGGAATACAAAATGATTGTGCTTTACTTCAGTTTCTTCATGTGTCAAATTAAGAATAAAAGAGTATTTTAAAATCATCTAGAAATTTAATTATTTTACACATTTGCAGTTTATAAAAATTGAAAACACTAAAAAGTCACAATTAGCTTTCTTTACTTCTTATATTTATAAACCCAAAAGATGTTAATAAAAGTTCTCAGTACATGAACAATGTGTTTAAGCTACTATTAGGACAACTATAACCCAATAAAATACTTAGAAAACATATTTTCTTCTGCATTTGTTCATACAGAAACACTGTCTTATTAGATCGTTAAGGCCATCTGTTGGATTATCATAGGTGACCAGTTAGAGGTTTATATTAATCTTGAAAGCTTATTTCTATTTAAAAAATCCTCCACTTTTTGCTCTACATTTTAAGTTAGATATTTAGTTTTTCCACAGGAATAATATAAACTTAATAATCTTGTGAAAATTGTCAGAATCACAATGGAATTACTAATGCTAAAAAAAAATTCCCAACAAATGAATGCAGGAAAGGCCATGAAGAGAATGTTTTCATGCTTGTATTCTAAATAATAAATATCATCACAGTAGCCTCTCCAAAAACCACACCCTTATACAAAGACCATCACAACCTTACAGATAACATACTTCAGCAAAGATGTCTGCCCCCAGCTGCCTGTCCAAACTCAGACTGGCATCACTCTTGTGATCTCTGTAGCCAAGGATAATGATTTCAAAACAACTGTGTAATTCTCATTTTTTTTTCCTTTAGAAACCATGGTCTTTCTTTGCATCTCTAAATATCCATGTGGTTTAAGATGGCATGAGTATTCTCATTACAATGCTGTATTTCTGAATAAATAAATATATATATATATATTTCTGAATATATATATATATATATATATATATATATTTCTGAATATATATATATATATATATATATATATATATATTTCTTTTAGAAAGCCAGTATTTGTTGTTTAGATGGTCAATCTTTCTATGATCTTTTTCTGATCCTTGTTTTGACTTTTCTTTAGATTTATTTGATTTGTTATTATGAACGTAGACTTCCAAAGTTATCCTCTGTGACCTTGAAAATTGAAAATGTTTCTTTAGTTTTTCTTTTACTATCATAATTTATTTTCATAAGAAATTGCTCTGTGAAAAAGGGCAAATTTGATAACATCCTATATTTTGAATTTGTTGAGAGCTCATAAGAGACAAAACATCTTATGGAGAATTATCTCCCTGCCAAGATCAGAGTACACACTCAAATTCAATTGCTGCATTTCATCTTTCAATTTAAATGGGGCTAAATATCATCTAAAATACTCATGCACTTGGAAAGACTTTTGAACTAAGCTCTATTCCATATGCATAGCAGCTAGCTTGTTATAGGATTCCTTTCCAACTTGTCTGTGTGCTGTCCAGCAGGAAGGAGCATTCCCAAACACATTGGCACCTGCTTCCTAGTTGTAGCAAGCAGGGAATTAACATCTGCAAAGAGGAGATTACACTCATGCATCATATTGAGATTTTTCACACACTTCTGTTACTCCTTCAGAAGTACCTCCCTTGTGACATATTCCATGATGGAGCTAACAAATCTGCAGGTCGCAGACAACCTTGAAAAGTAATTAATGATAATATCTTCTCAACACTATGCTTGCTTTTTTTATTTTTAGCTTTCAACTAAATCCCTCACATAATATTTTTTTAAAAGTTAGAAGTTTTCATGCATAGTATTCCCTAAACCACCTCATTCTTCATTATTAATTCCAAAACATCCTCAGATGAACAAAGTTATATTATTCTGTCAAATGAGAAAGTGTTTGTGTATGTCAAGAAACAAAGAGACTATATTACTAGAGTATAAATGGTATTTTCACTTAAGTGTTTCTTTTCATTGTATAGAAAAGGTTTTATGTGTCTTGCAATAATTTTTAAATTGCTCTGTGATTCTTCACCTGTTTATCCTGGAGGATGCTATTTTAGCTGAGGGAGAGAGAGCAAGAGAAAGAGAGTGAGAGGGAGAAAACAAATTGATATCAAGATAACTTGATAATTGTCTGATTACTTCAATGATTCTGTATTATATAGAAACTGCATCTTGGAAGCATTTATCATCTTGGTAGAAAAGAAGCAAATTCTTTGCTCTATACATATCTGAAAGGTGTTGTATACATTGATTTTTATAGGTAAAATGCTTTTTGCTACAAAAGTTCAAATTCTTAGATGATCATGAGTGGGTAAGGTAGCTAGACATCTCTCTGAAATGTATATTATGTCAAATTGGTATAATTCTATTTGCCTGATATAAACATGTTAAGTTCATTTTGAATATCAAATAAAAATGGATCATAAATATCTTCTTATGTTATTAGATAGCCAATGTTCACTCAGTGTTTATTAAGTGCCATGCCCTATGCAAGGATTTTATATATGTTATATCATGCAATTTTTACATCAGCCTTAGAATGTTAGTACCATAATTATTTTGTTTTTCAGTGGAAGAAACTGAAGTTCAGAGAGGTTAAATAAATTTCCCAAAGCCATAAACAAAGTAGAGCCTGCAATCAATGCCAGAAAATTTACTGAAATTCCAACACCTACTATATGTCATATTTCTTTAAGTCTTTTTATTTTTAAGCAATAGTAATAACCATAAAAAGGCACCTAATGTAATTTCCTACATAGATTAAAATGCAGGAAAATCTTAATCTTCTTTTGTTTTCTCAGTGGAATCTTTTTAAGTTCCTTATCATCCTAGTGTGTAGATTTTCTGGGGATTTTTAACTTGCTCTACTTTTGTATCTTTATTTTAGTTAGTTAATATAATTTTAAACATTATTCTATAAATGAGGGGAAAAGTCAATAAATATAGCAAAAGTATGTTTAAATTTATTTATATAGTAATTAATTATAGATTTATGATTGTATAAAATAGTAATTTAATCATTAAATCTATTAAAATTTGCATTACAATTAATTTACATAACAAACATTATCAATGTCTATTCCACAAGAAAAAGAAACCTCAACTATGAAAAAAATGACTGGTATATTTAGTCTTTTGTATTCTTTGTGTGAAAATGAACTTGGAGCAAAGAAATTAAAAATAAAATTTGATTCTGGGAATTAAATTTATATTACTGTCCCCTGATGTAGATTCTAACTATAATCAAGAATTAAACTATTCAGATTCAGTAATTTTCACCCAATAATATGGCAATATGGCAGTCCATTAAAAATGCCACATAAATTTCATTTTCAATGCTAATTTCTTTATGTCACAACAGTGTGCACTCAATTCTTAAGTCTTCTGCTGCTCATGGAAAAGCACAACATACCATTTATCAGGTAAAGTTAATGGAAAATTGATTCACATGTAATAGTCTGCTCAGACTGCCACAACAAAACCACACAAACTTGGTGGAATGAACCACAGAAATTTATTTTCTCAGAGTTCTGAGTCTGGAATTCCAAGATCAAGGTGCCAGTAGGATTGGTTTCTGGTGAGGCCCTACTCCTCTGCTGGCACATGGTGGCCTTCTCCCTTTGTGTTCATATGGCCTTTCCTCTGTGCTCCAGCAGAGAGAGTGAGCTCTGGTGTCTCTTCCTCATTTTATAAGGGCATTAGTCCCATTTGATTAGGGTCACAACTTTTTCTTCTTCTTTTTTCTTTTTGTTTTATATATATATATATATATATAAATTATTTTTTTTGAGACAGAGTCTCACTCTATCACCCAGGCTGGAGTGCAGTGGCTCAATCTTGTCTCACCGCAACAGGGGACTACAACTGCTTGCCATCATGTCTGGTTAGTTTTTGTATGTTTAGTAGAGGTGGTGTTTCAGCATGTTGGCCAGATTGGTCTTGAATTTCTGAACTCAGGTGATCCTCTCACCTTGGCTTCCCAAAGTGCTGGGCCACCTTTTTCATCTAATTTAACATTTATTACCTCCTTAAAGGTCCTGTTTCCAAATATTTTCACATTAAGCATTAAGGCTTCCACGATGAATTTTTGAGAGAATTATTCAGTCAAAAACATAAATAAAACATCAAAACAGACAATCTAAATGGGATTGATGTTTTTCATTCAGGAAATAAAAATCACCTAAAATATCTCTAATTTCATACCTACGTCACATACTGAACCACAACAATTTGGATCCTGTTTACAGACCTCATAAATGAAAACAATCATGTGACATCTCAAATATCCACCTGAAAGTTGGACAGTATGACCACAGAGTCAATGACCACATGGAAATAATAAAGTGGTTTTCATTTGGCAAATGCAAGTCTTACCTTTTGTATTCCTTTTAAAGTCAGAGGTGACTTGCTTCTTTGGACCACACCTAATATTGAAAGTTTAAGTTCCAAGGCAGAATTTTTTTTTGCAATATTATGCCAAGAGACATATCAATCTTACAGTCTTTGTTTAATATACAAAATAAGAGTTATCAATCTTCAGATATTGACAACATTCATTTAAACTCTTAAAATACTGCCTCACCCATAACACATATACTTTCAGGCATGGGCTTGTGGAAGATCACATATTATTTTGAATACATTTCGATGACTGCTTCTATGCAGTGCAGAGTAGACTTCTGATTCTTATTAAAACATTGAGTAGGGCACACATTATTTGTCATTGTTAAAACCATTGATACAATGAAATGGTTTCGTAAGCTAAAAATTAATTTGGGGGCAATATTAGGCTGCAAGCCATCACAATCTCAAAAATAATTCCTCACAGGAAACTCAAAAACAGTGCAACTTCTAATTTTTTTCAATAAGCCAAATTTAAGTCAAAAATTTTCATTGTTATTTGTTTTCTAAGAAAGCAAATAATGGCTTATAAAACTTGGGAAACTATCAGTTCTGTTACATTATTTAGATATTTTCTGTTGTGTAAAACGGGACCACTGAATATGTACCAATTGTAGATCTTTTGATAATCAGCAAACATTCTTTGAAGTATCTATTGCAGGCTGCATAGCCTGTGAAGATTCACAAAGAAACAAGATTTACTGCCTTTATATTGTTTGCATTCAAGCAAAATTGAATAGCTCTACAGATTTTATAAGTAGATCATGATAGAGAAAAGGGTGAGGGAGAGTTAATGCCACAGCCTGAATTTCTGACATTGACTTCCCTTAAAAATTTACGTGGGTTGGGTTTAGTGCCTGGGTGGGTTGCTGTTGTTATTGTTGTGTTCTGTGTATGTTGGGAGTCAGGGGATGTTGGTTGTTGGCAGGTATTCAAAACAGTGCCCACTGAGTTTTCTAATACATTTAATATGTACCAGGAGGAAGAAGCAGGTTGGTAGTACATGCGAGCATGAATATGGAACTTAGAGATGAGGTATAGATTTAGTTTTTGGAAAAGGTAGCATTTAGGTAGATGAGTGTGTATGCATGTGAGTGTTATATTACGTGAGAAGTGACGAACAAAAGCCAGAGTCAAGCAAAATTTCAGAGACGGAAAACTAGTTGGTTAACACAACACCCGTTCCCAAACAACTCCTCCCTTGTCAACTTCACTCCAGAAATTGGAGAAGCCAAATATTTGTGCCCACTCTCCAGTGTTGCTAGAAATGACTACTGAAGTAATTTACACCAGAGAATAGTAAAGAACCCTGCTGGGAATCTTCAATGCTAACTTTTACTCTCCTGTTACAAGCCAGTGATTTTT
This sequence comes from Leontopithecus rosalia, assembly GCA_028533165.1. Taxonomy (NCBI): domain Eukaryota; kingdom Metazoa; phylum Chordata; class Mammalia; order Primates; family Cebidae; genus Leontopithecus; species Leontopithecus rosalia. The sequence continues at coordinate 27,898,970 of CM052649.1, read as the reverse complement.
CTGCCATCTTCTCTCTTCTTCGTTGAATATGATTAGGATGACTGAAGTTGCAGGATAGATCTCTTTTTTTTTTTCTCTTTTTTTTTCTTCTTGTGATTTTTTGCACATTGATTTTATATCCTGAGACTTTGCTGAAGGCAGGATAGATCTTATAGAAACAGCCAGAGAAATGTATTAAACAATGCTTTCCAACTGCTTTAAAAAGTAGTTTTAAGTTCAGTTTGCACAGATCTATCTGGATTAAACAAGACATTTCAATGAACAGATTATTTATAAGATTAAAACCTACTTGTTTTGTTTTTTGACCAAATTAGAAATAACTTCTTTCAATTTCTATGGTAGCACATGCTCAGTAGAAAAAGCAGATATTACGGTTCAGTAAAATACAATGGCAAAAATACATGGCATTTCCAATACCAAAAGAAAACTTTTCACTTATTGGTACTTCCATTTCCAGATTTGTTTCTTTTGGTTTACTCACAAATTGATACACACAAATCTATAGTGACACAAACATGCTATATATGGATTACATGAAAATAGCATTTTGTAGAAAAATATTTTTATTACATAATTCAGAGAGTTGTAGTTATATAGTTACTTTTTCACTCATTGCTTTTTTTGTAACTATGATTTATTTCTAATAGCATATTTTGGAAATAAGTCTTTGTTTTTTGGATTGTATTATTGAAGGAGAGTTCATATTTCAAATACCTTTGCTGTACATTCAATAACCTTACATTAGATACAGTGAACAAAAAAGCATACTTTATACACCTTAAAATGTTGAGAATACTGTCCTTAATATTAAGGAAACTATAAATAGATTAATTTTTGTTTTGGGACAAATACAACAACCTCTAACTAAATAAAAATTGTGATTTTTATTGTTTTCTTAATTATGCTTGCCATTGACTTAAATACACATTAATCTTACTAATTGAATTATTTCAATTTATTTTATTTTATTATTATTCAAGATAGTATGGTTTATTAACATGCCACAAATAATGCAGAATTTTGGAACATCATCTGAACTATGCTAAGTAATATAAAATAAAACGTGGTTGATCTATGTATTTTATAGTCTGTCTTTAGTTTTCTTTTTCTTTAATTGGGAATCATATCATGTACATTTTTAATATGTGTATGCCTCTGTATTTCTCAATTTATTATGTTCACAGGACAATTGTCATGGATCCAAATTGTCAGTTCTTATTAAATGCCACATTTGGTAGAGACATCTTAATTTGAAATAGTAGCATTTATTATTCAACTGACATGAAAACTTTACCCTGCCAAGAGATGAAGTCTATATTTTTATTGCTTTAATTTTCCACAACTGTTGATGTTATTTTAAATATTATATATTGCATTAACATGCTCCAAAACATGCACTTTTGCATTTGTTTTGTAGAGATGAGTATTTTTGGTTTAAACAAAATAAGTAAATTCAAATCAGCATTCAGTTATTTTAGCCAGTTTAACAATTGCAGCATCAGCTTCTCTATCCATTTTAATGTGTTTCTGCTCACAGTTTGAGCTAATAAAATATTGACAAAAAGTTCTACTACAAAAGAGTAGAAAGGTTTGGTAAGTAAAGAGGAAGATTTGTTTATAAAGAAATACATGGTTTTAAACTTAGGACTTGTCTTATTAAATACTAACAGAAATAAAATATAACATTAATATTTTTAGAACCATCCCACTACAAATAGCCATTTGATTTCATGGTGATTACTAGATAAATAGTTTGTGAAAAATAAGCACATAAACTAGAATAGTGTAATAAAAAATAGTTAATTTCAAATATGTACTTTCCTATGCATAGCATTTAGCAGATTGATAAAAACAAGAGTAGACAAACATTTTAAAAAAATCAAGTTACAAGGGTATTTAACTAAGCAAACAAATTAATCAGTCAAATTAGAACATCTGGTCACCTTTGCTTAGAAGCAATTTTGTAGAGTTAATACCATCCCGTTTAACAGACTTGCTTAAACTGCAAGTCCATTTACTGTCAAAATAATTCCTTTTGTCTTAGCTGTGGTGCTGGATAAGTGTTTTCTTTGCCCTCTGTGCTGCTGTGTTTACAGAGAGTATGTTGATGTATCAAGCTTCAATTCACCAAAGGCAAGTTATCTTAAAGCATTCAACACGACTTTAGCAATCCTAGGTAGAAACAAACATTCTCATTATAAGAAAATAATTTCTTATACTGGTTCAGGAAAGTCATTGTCCAACAGATCTCATAAGCATTAAACAGGAAAAACAGAAGCAAATGGGATTCCAAAAGTAAAAGCAGATACTTTAACAACTGCCTAGCTTCTTCTGGATTCCTTTGAATGTTGCATTAAGCCCACTTGCAATATCACTGCCCATCATGTTTCAGAGAGCCAGAAAGACTAAGCTGCTTGCTTAAAACAAAGCATCTCCTGTGGCTTGTAATCTCTTTTTGGAGTGTAAAGAACGTATAAAATTATTCAAACAGTTAAATTTCAAAGATTAGGAAATTGTACTCAAATAGTAAAGGCCTTTTGTACTCAAAGAGTAAAGGCTTGAATTTCAGGCTACTGAAGGACTACACATTAAGGGAAATCTGAAACGAAATTTGATGGAAATGAGGAGACAGCCTCTGCCATTAACTATTTTAATATAAACTTGAACAACCCACCAATATTTTACAAGCTTTAGTTTAAAACCCCTTTTACAGCTTAAGCCTTTTGTGTTTTAATGTCTTGCACCACCACTTAGCTGTTTTATGTTATCCATGAGAGTTTCTAAATTGCTGCCTCCACCTAATGGAAGCCTCAGGAAATTATAAAGCCAATTTCACTATAGTTATAAAGCAGAAGTTTTCTAAATTATCCAGGAGACACTAGGTAGTAGCACAGAGGCAAAAGGCTAATAGAAGTTAAAGAGGTTAACTACCGCTTTTTTCTCACATTCTCTTGCTTACTGCCACAGTGAAGAGAAAGACCCAAGAGCAAATATTCTGTGTAATCAGCATTCATTTGCTCTGCTTTTCCATGAGCATTGGCCTTTCTAGAACATTATAGCATTAGTTTTGGGCTCTATGATTATCACGTACATGTGTTTTTAACACTATTGATAACAAATTGTTTAGGAAATATGTGTTGAGCTTCTTGAAATAAATAGTTAAAGAATAGATGGTTTGTACAGCCAAGGTGGTACAGTGAATTTACACAACAACAATTATTTCTGCTGCAAATACATTAATAGACAGTATAAAAAAGTGACAAAAGTGGGCTTATAAAATGAGTAAACATCTACAACTAAAAACATACAGACACCACCAATAAATCAAAAGAACATGAAAAGAGAACAACAATAAAAAATAGTGGACACACTTATGCTGTTGTCTAAAGGGATTTTAGTTTCACAGGCGATAGTAGCAAAAATTCAGCTCCTGCAGCAAAACATGGACTAAACCCATTCCATACATAGAGGAGAACATGAATCTAGCCTTACAGGTCAATTTAAGAGGGAAAACCAGAGAGGAGAAATTAGGAAAAAGCAAGGATGAGAGAGAGAGAGAGAGAGAGAGAGAGAGAGAGAGCGCGCAATTATATGCAAAGGAGAGAGAAGTCCAAAATAACAACAAATCAAATTAGAATATAAATCTAAGAAAGATAACCAGTAAGTTCTATAATTAAAATATAAAATCACAACTGAAAAAAAAATGTTACTTAACAACATGAAAGATACTAAGAATATTGAAGATATATGCAGGGATAAAATTAAGATCTTTATTTAAAAATACATAGACAAAAATATGAAATAAAAATGTATACAGCTATTAGGAGTCAGTTCTAAGTAAATGCATTTTATAAATGAGAAATTTTGAATAAGATTTAAATAATACATACGGTTATGGATTTGAAACCTCAAGTAGACACAAACAAATTAGTACATTGCAACATAATTCCAAGGATCCCATTGGAATTTAAGCAAAGAGAAAAGCTGCATCTACCTTTCATGTATAAGATAATTATGAATCCTCTCTAACAATAATAAGTAAGTGGAAAACCAACAATTTTAAAAGCATATAAGAACTCATGTCACAAAAATACCCAATGGACTAAAGCATAATTTGATAAATACATCTTGCCAACAAAGAGACTTGTAGTTGCTTTTATCCTTATGCAACAAAAGATGGAAAAAAAAGACCTGTGTAAGAAGAAAGAAAAAGATAATTTGTTGTATGACTCTTTTAAAGGCAAAATGATGGCTAGCATAAGAATGTGCACTCTCCATAGTCATAGATTTAAAGACAGACCCCATAGGATATGTTCACAGACTGACTGTAGGCAAACAAAGTACCTGGAGATACGCCCCTGTGTGGTATAGATACATCAGGCCTGCAGAAATAAAAGAACAACGTTGGAAAATTGAGATGAACACTATAAACACTTCAGGCTTTAACTGTCCAAGGCAGCCACCCTCTACAGTTGGGGAAATTGTTGGTAAGTCTGTGTTCAATACACATAGGAGAGTTGACAGTGTCTGTGGCTCACTAATGACTGTGAAGAAGTCTCTGCAAATCTTAGGGTAAGTATTAAATACTGGATATCTGCGTCTGGATGTGGGCAAGAAAGTTGAGAGAGGACTCTCCCAGGTTGCAGTTGCCTCATGCTAGCTGATGGCTAAAAACAGAAAGAGCTAATTGAAATATGACTTCTTGAAAAATAGAAGCTTCTGGTCCTGAACACAAAACAACTTGAAGTATGCCATGAATTGAAACCCCAAAAAGCAAAATAAAAACAATAAGCAAAGTTGTTTTAATGCAGACTTTATTACCTCAGAAGTATTCAACTTGACTACAAGAGAAAGGCTACAATTTTCTGTGGACAAATGTAACATAATTTCATTGGTAAGACTATATGACCAAAATGTCTGTCATCAAATTAAGGAAAACATTACAAAGCACAAAGGAACAAGACAATATATGGTATATCATCAAGAAAGGAAACAGTCAATAGAACAAGAGTGAGAGATAACAGATTCTAGAATTACTACAGATACACTTAAAATAACTAAGCCTCGAAGAAATGCCAGTTATAGGTGAAGGGGAAGAAGGCAGCCAATCACACTGCCAAGTGTATACTTATGCAACTGTCTTGCATGTTCTTCATATGTACCCCCAAAACCTACGATGCAATATAAAAAAAAAACTAAGCATTCTCAAACATCTAATACTTCTTTTTTATCTTCTTAAATGTCTAATATGTCTCCAATTATACTATTTACTATTGCAATGGACACTTTCAAGCAATCAGAAGAAAATTTCCACAATTAATATTTGTGTTACCACTGTAAGTACTAAAATACATATCTTTAAGTTTTCAAAATCTACCATCAAACATAATTAAATGCTTAACCAATCTATCTTCAAACATATTCTAATGCTTAAACAATAGATAAAAATTTTAAATTAATACATTATGATAAAGTAAAAATATACAAAATATAAATATAAGATTAAAATATAAATGAAAAAGATAAAATAAATATGTCAAGAAACCGAGTCAATAAAGGGAATTAATGTTTATTACATACAGGGAAAATAGCGAAATTTAAAAATAGACAAATGAAAACAAAATGACAATTATAACTAAAAGTGTTATATTACATATAAATTGATGACTCGTCAGCAGAGAAAAAAATAAGTAACTTTGAAAACAGGTAGAAAACACAAATATAGTTTGAATTACAAAAAAGAAAAAGAGAATTTATAGAGAAGAAAAAGAGGATGAATACTCTGAAATTTGTGAGACAATATCACCCAGTCTAATATATATATTGTTGGAGTTGCAGATAAAATATAAAAGATAATGAATTGGTGTTAAAAAACATTTCAAAAATGATGCTTTCTGGTATTTTTAATTGATGAATGACATCAACCCAGGTATTAAAAGAGTTCAGCACATTTCAACCAGAATATGTGTAAAGTACACCTATGCACATTATATTCAAATTGAAAAACATATATATATGTATATATATATATATATACATATATATATTTAAAAGCCATTAGATGGAGAAAATAAAACATTATAAGGAGAAATGCAAGGAAAATGGCAGATCACTGCAGTGAATGAACAATAGAGCTCAGAAAACAATGACATGCTGTAATAAAAATTATGAGAGAAAACCAACTGTCAGCCTAGAATTTTAGTTAAAATGTCTTTCATAAATAAAGTAAAAAATAAGAACGGGGCGCGGTGGCTCACACCTGTAATCCCAGCACTTTGGGAGGCCGAGGTGGGTGGATCACGAGGCCAAGAGATCGAGACCATCCTGGTCAACATGGTGAAACCCCGTCTCTACTAAAACTACAAAAAAATTAGCTGGGCATGGTGGCGCGTGCCTGTAATCCCAGCTACTCCGGAGGCTGAGGCAGGAGAATTGCCTGAACCCAGGAGGCGGAGGTTGCGGTGAGCCGAGGTCGTGCCATTGCACTCCAGCCTGGGTAACAAGAGCGAAACTCCGTCTAAAAAAATAATAATAAATAAAAATAAATAAATACAGTTTTAGGCAAGCTGAAAAATTTTTCTTGAACAGATCTGCTGTAGCGGAAATAAAATATAAAAATATGCTTTTTAATATTTTTTCTTTTAAACCAGATAAATGATATGTGATAGAAACAGACTTTTACAAAAAAGAATACTTTAGGGGAAAAGAGTAATGATGATTATATATATGAGAAAGAAAAGATATTTTAAAAATAATTTTTGATATGATCTGGGATTTGTAGTATATATACAGAAGTCAAATAATTGATTTTAGAAGTATGCCAGGAAAGAGAAAATATATTAAAAGTTTTCCCTTGTAACATTTTTATCTGTTGGTTAAGCATTAGAATATGTTTGAATATGGATTGGTTAGGCATTAGACGATGTTTGATGATAGAGTGTGAAAACTTAAAGATGTATATTTTAGTACTGACAGTGACAACGCAAAAATTCATTGTGGAAATTTTCTTCTGATTGCTTTAAAGTGTCCAGTGCAATAGTAAATAGTATAATTAGAGAAGTATTAGATATTTGAGAAGATAAGAAAAAATATGAAATTGTTACTTAGAATTAAATATTGCTTCATGATTCTGTTCAGCAAGAACCTACCTGAGGGACATGGTCAAGAATTTCATGAGAGCAGTCAGAAAACTGTATTTTTTTTTCTGTTTCTTCAGTTGCATGAAAACGTAAAGAATTATATTTAAGTAGGATTTTAATTGTATTTACCTGGTAAATAAGTAAAACAGCAAGGGAGGGGAAAGAAAATGACCATGTCTAAAGATTAATTATTATGACAAGAGATGAATTTAGACAGAGTAAAAAAGATTAAAGGACTTGAGTTGGGTGAGAGACAGAAAGGTGTCCGGACCAACAGGTGATTGTTCTGGTGGGATTAAAGGATGACTGAAGTTGGAAATTTTAGAGAGAGCAAAACTGAAATCTAGTGGGTGCTCTTCATAGACTGGAGTGCTACAACTTAATGAAGCAGTAAATATTTTAAATATAAAGTTTTCCACAGAGATTCTGTAATTAACATAGAGTAACAATGTTGGGACTTCTTTTAATTAGGTTCCAATGTCCAATTATGTCCAGGTATAGATTACATGAATAGTAGTGATATGCCCTTCTACAATTTCCCTCAGGATCTAAAAACAGAATGAATCTCAATGTAAGGGAGTTTAAGGCATATCATTCAATACTGCACAGGAAAAAGTGCTTATAGTGTGTCCTGTGGTCCATTTAGAGCTTTTATCTCTTCAGTGTAAATTTAGGTCTTTCGACCTTCTTAGACAATTAGGCTAAGCTTTCAATGCATACTTCTCGTCCTCAATATATAAAATACTAAAATTCTAAAAGGCTGTTTTCTTCTCTGTATATCCTTGTTTCTTCCATGCCAGCTTAGTAAAAATAAACTTACTTAAATATTAACAGTCAGTTACAAAAATATCGTAATTTTAGTTACTAGGCTTGCCAGTGACCTACTAAACATCAGCCTTCTCATTAGAAAATAAACTTGATGATTGAGATAAAGCAAGAGTAATCTTGAGTAAACTGCTTATGTTGAAACATTGCCTGGACTCTATTTACTGAAATTAAAATTTAAAGCCACCACTTGGCTTTAAATTGGACTGCCTTAGATTGCTCTGTCATTTATTTTTCTTCTTCAAAGTTTCATACCAATTCACTAAAAAGTTAAAATTTTAAAGTACTCTTCTGTTATATATTGTATTTCCCTCTTGCTATGGTGAATGTATGTGAATGCTCACAATTGATAGGTTGGAGTGTAAGACTCACTGTGATAGTACTGAGACTTGGGGCTTTTAGGAGGTGATTATGTCATTAGAGCTTGAGGGGACTGGCAAGGCCCTTGTGCCACTTCCACTTTTCAATATTTGAGAGCACAGCAACCAAGTTCCTTCTTGGAAGCAAAAATCAAAACTTCACCAGACACTGAGTCTGCCAGCACTTGGAACTTGTACTTCCCAACCTCTAGAACTTTGAGAAAGTGGATTTCTGTTGTTGATAAATTACTGTTTCTCAGGTATTCTGTTATAGCAGCAGGAGCCTTCTAAGGCACCTGCTAGAATACAAGCAAATTAAACAATAAAACAGGGGACAGAAAGATCATTCAAACTATGATGTATGCTTTAATATTGATACATGCATTTGTATAATATGGATTTGCATTTATAACCCAAAGACTAATGATCTATGAATTGCCATCTTTTCCAGCCTAAGCTATGAGTTTCTCAACTTGGAAAACATTGAGTAGAGTAGAGCATCTTACCTAACTAGGATTATTGCTTCATATCAATTTAGGAAAGAATAAACAAAACAAGGAGAATCCCTAGTACTTTCAGGCTTCTTTTAAAGGGTTCAATAAAATATAGATTAATACATAACTATCAGGAAAACTGGACCAGTAGATATCAGAGAGCAATCAATTAGTACATTCAGCTTCCAAGGGAAAGATGAGTAAAGAAAGTGAAGAGAAAATTTTATGAATTTTTCTTATAATGAAAGATGTTTTCTATGGAATCTTAAACACAGAGTAAGTGTCACCCCTCTAATTAAAATTGTAAGATATTTAGACTCCAAATGCAGTAATTCAAATCAGAACTGTGGCATGTAGCAAACCAAACCATGTTCAGTACAATGTCATAGGCTTCAAAGTATTTATTTAGAAATAAGCATACAAATATTATTAGTCAAAATGATAACATAAACTTAAAGAAAATGTGAAGAAGAATAAATATATGAATAGGATTGTGAAGTAGAGGAGGAAGAGAGAGAAGTAGCTAGAGAGAGAAGAGACAAGAAAGCTGAAACTGACAATTTGGGAGGAAAAAATCACCAAAATAGAAAAACTTCTTATAAGTTCTGACTAATTGAGAAAATAAAGGGCAGCCAGAAGTGAGAAATGAACAAAGTTGGAAATAAGAATTTTAAGTAAGCCAATGTTTATAGAAGGATCATTAAAGTGCGGAGGAGAATCAGAACAGTCAGTAAAGAAAGAACACTTTGAAAAATACGTTAAAGTGCTGAAAACCTAAAAGAAATTCACGTCTCTGAAAAAAATAAAAATTGGAATTTCTGTTTAAGGAAGAACTAGAAAGCATCAAAAATCAGTCTTTATAACATGCATTGGTAATTTAAAGCATCAGGCATAAAAGGAAAAAAAGAATCAGTGAGTCCTTGAGGTTTATTATAACTAAGCTTTATAGAACATATAATCCTCACTTTGTATCAATTTTTTTTTGAGACAGAGTTTCACACTGTTGCCCAGGCTGAAGTCCAGAGGCACAATCTGCACTGATTGCAACCTCTGCCTCCCAAGTTCAAGAGATTCTCCTGAGATTCAAGCCTAAGCCTCTTGAGTAGCTGGGATTACAGGCACCCACTACCATGCTCAGCTAATATTTTGTATTTTTAGTAGGGATGGGTTTTCATTATGTTGGCTAGTTGGGTCGTGAACTTCTGATTTCATGATCCACCCACCTCAGCCTCCCAAACTACTGGGATTACAGGTGTGAGCCACCTCGCCCAGCCTGTATCAATTTTTTACTGAATATAAAGAAATCTACTTATTGTGTCAATTTTTTTAACTGAATATAAAAAAATCTACTTATTGTATTTTAAAAGAATGTAATTACACACGCACACACACACACACATTCATACATATACAAGAAAATAAAAAGAAAGAGTTGTGTTTAACTAGATTGTTAGCCAGATACCATCTCCAACTTCCTGAACTAGATTTCCAAAGCCTAGTACAGTATCTATACCAACTTAACACTTTCTAAAGCAAGGCCTTAATGGGTAACAAAGAAGACAGAATTTAATCCTTGACTTCACAGAGCTTTCTATCTAGTAGAGTTGATAATATTGTATATAAATGTAATAAAAGACAAAATGTGGTTATTATAAATATACTAAAATGTGTAAAAATGGTTAAGTGGTAAAAGAGGGAAAGGGGAACGAGGAGAGTGAACAGGAAGGATTAGTCAAGAACGCTCTAAATAAGTTAAATGATTAGACTGTAAGGCTCATTTTGGGACTTCTATTAAAATTCTGATAACACAGCATTTCACACCGTAGACTATTCAGCATTCAGTTAATTGAAAGTAATATGGAAATTCAAAAGGCCTTCCTCTGGATATTTTCTCACTTGCAAATGGTCTCATTTTTATGATGTATTTAGCTAGTGGATTAGTAAAGTGGGTATGTCAGAACGACTCAGCTTGCTAATTAGCATTTTTAATGAGTTTTTACTATGCCACTCCCTAGAAGTCTATTTGCCATTCTCCATACTGTAGTTTGGAAGCCAAAATCTTAGTGGGTTCCAATTAAATAAAAGTATTTCTATTGAAATAAGCCCAGTCAAGATATATGGTAAATTCAATCAATAGTAAACAATAATAAGAAGGCAAGACATAAGAACAAATAAATAAAAATATAAATATGAAAAACATCAGAACAATAAGATTATAAAGCCAAAGTAGAAATGTGTTCATATAGAATTGAGAAAAGATCTCTATAATACATGTTATGATACCTGAAATCGTGCTAGTTTAAATGAAGTTTTAATGCATTTGCACTTAAATTTAAACAATTTTAGTTTTACAAGCTGTAGACTATGTGATAGATTGTTTCAGTTATAAATTCCATGGCTTTGATGAATACACAGTGACTTATAAACAGTACTTGTATATTAACTACATTGACTTATTAGTATATTGCTACTGCATTATTACACGTTTACAGTAAATCCTGTATTAGTTTGACACAAATAATAGCAAAATGAAGATGTATGTGTCAATCATGTGCATCTGAGTATGTGTGGCAGTCCATAGTTCAGAAAAACGCTGGAGTAAGTAAATCCTAATGTACTATCTGTTATCATTCTCACTGTATTACAACTTCACCTCAGAGAGAGTTTAAAGTCATATTTCAGACTTAGTGACTTTTTTTACCTCCATCCCTTTATTTTGAGCTATGTGTATCCTTGCATGTGTAACTTTTAAGTTTTGTACAAGACTGAGTTACATCAACTTGTCCAAGGTGAGATTTTTTTTTCTTTTTTTTTAAATTGTACTTTAGGTTCTGGGGTACATATGCAGATTATGCAGGATTGTTGCATGGGTACATACACGACAAGGTGGTTTGCTGCCTCCATTCCCCCATCACCTATATCTGGCATTTCTCCCCATGTTATCCCTCCCCAACCTCCTCACCCCCTGCTGTCCCTTCCCTAGCCCCCGCAAAAGACTCCAGTGGGTGATGCTCCCCTCCCTGAGTCCATGTGTTCTCATTGTTCAACACATGCCTATGAGTGAGAACACGTGGTGTTTGATTTTCTGTTCTTGTGTCAGTTTGCTGAGAATGATGGTTTCCAGATTCATCCATGTCCCTACGAAGGACACGAACTCATTGATTTTTATAGAAAGATTTTCTTTTAACTTTCCTATTTGTGTGGAAGATGTGACATAGATGATAAATTTTTCAATAAGAATTTGTGTTTTCCTTTCATATGATATGGCTGCCATTAGGAAGCTGGCTTCTCAGCTAAGGGTGGCATTCTCTTTGACCCATTGTCTTCGATGGTGGTGGATTTCTCTCCAACCAAATGTAAGCAGAAATGATATGCATCCTTTCCAGTGAGGCTGGGGAGGCAGCTCCTTTTCCCTATTGAGTTCTAGGGGCAGAGAATTATAAATATCAAGGGGATTGTAGAACTATGGTCTGGAAGCAACATGTTTTCTGAATCAACATAGAGAGGAAATAATCCCATTTTAGATAGGAATGCTTACATGTATCAGCTAAGTGGAGGAGAAATCAATTTCTGTTTTGTTAAGCCACTGAATAGTCATTTTATGTATTTATTTAGTTAGTTAGTTAATATTGTGGAGAGTTATTCTAACTACAGAAAAAAATTCAGAATTCCTCTATACATATGATTACTTTTAAAAAATTCACTGTTTCAGCAATCATTTGAATGCTTATTGGATACATTTACAAATTGACCTCGTAATGAAGACTTGTGAAATGAACTCCAATGTATTTACATGCACAAGAATTATACATATTTAAACAATGAAACAAAACTAAATACTGAGTGTTAATATGTAGAAAAATTCCTAAAATGCAGCCTTCCCCTCTCCCAACACACACTTTAATTCATCCAGCCTGTCAGTGCATTGTGATGAAAAGGTAAACATTAAAATATATTTTGTTTCATTAGGAATTACTTCATTACTTCGCTTCCTCTTTTCTCTTTGTTTTATGTGTGTTGCTGTGAGGATCTGGGAGCCTATTACCAAAGTAATTCTTAATCCTAGGAGAAATAAAATAAGCTGATGACACCGATGGAAATTATGTGAAGAGAATGAGCTATGAGGAAGAAAGGGGTCAATAAAATAATATTACAGAAAAAGCATGCAAGAACTCTGGCTTCCCTATAGGAATCTACAATTATATAAAATTAACTTGAAATCCTCTTTGTTTATTATCAATTATTGATGGTTGGAGGCAACATAGCTAAAATATAAAAAGTGAAAAATGTAATTAGTCACTTGACTCTACTTACAATGAAATAACACTTACTTATTTACTAATTATACACATATATTAATAAAATTCTCAGGCATCATTGTCAGAAGTTCCCTCAAAGAGTGAGTATGAGTTCAGCTTCTAACATTCCTATGGTGGTGGTAGGATTAGAACACTTCATTTGCAGAGAGATTCTACTAAATCCATGTGTTGCACCTAACTGGGCAAGGTATCTATTCTAAATTACAACAATCAGAACTTGTTCCCACAGAATTTTCCATTGATGCTAGAATCAATCAGTGGAAATTCCTTTGGATGCTTGACTTGTAAACTCATGAAATCTGAATAGATTCTTGTCGTATAAATTCAGTTGCCCACCCAGAGGAAGAATAGTGAAGCAAATGCCCAGCAAAATAAGAGAAGGAGCAATATTTATGTCCAGCTTCTCAGGGATGCTTGAGGCCTTCCTGCTCACGAATTCTTCTGTCTCCAGCTTGGGACGGGACCCTGTATCCATTTTGCTTAACCTGACTTCATTCCTTTTCTATTATTTCAAATTCAAAAATGTTCTAGGTAATAGAAATATATAAAATAATGTTGGAAGAATAAATGAATTTCATATTCTGGGAACTCCTTGAATCCTTTATGCTTCCTGACTTGCAGGAAAACTGCATCAGCAAAATTGAATACCATCAATGGCTGCTATTTCTTTATAACAGGAACAGAGGAAAGACAACCAACTCCTTATTTTTCTGAAACTTAGAATATATTTTATCTTTGAAATCTGTGAAGTTATTTCTGTTTTATGTGCAAAAGTGTAACCTACAGTTCACCTGACAGCAGATAAGAACAAAACCTCATTCTATTCTAAGTGGTCTCATTCCATCTATTTTTGCAAAGCACAAGACAATTGGCATAGTTCTAAGTTTTACTTTCCTTTCTGATTAATATATTTATGAAATTTTATTGAAAGCAAAAGTGATCACTTGATGTTAAACTGCATACAACTTAACCTTACATAACTTATCCAATAAATATCTAAAATAATTGAAACATTACTATAGACAACAAGGTTAGGTCCTGAGATTATACACTGTTGAAGCTCAAAAAAAAAAAAAACTTTACATCTTAGACTAGGACATAGTTATAAGGTGTTACTGTAATTTATTCACTAACAGAAGTTGGCAGTATTGAATACGTTTAAATTACTCCTCTTTCTTGAGAAAAGCTGTTGAAAACACTTTGTTATTTTTCTCATAAACATTTTTATTTTGAATGGAATGGAGCAACCAAGTTTTGGCTTATTCTATTTTCTTTGCATTCACTGCATGAAAGACTGTAAGACCCAACCCAGGCAGCAAGGACCTAAATTACATTTACACATAATGGACAGAATGCATATCCCAAATGACAGATCGCATCTTGCTGATGGAGGAGGTCAGTGTCAAGTGGGATGCAAGATGCACAAGGATGAGTACTAATGACACTGAGTTGCCTGCAAGTGAAGGAACAGTAAGTAGTTACAGACGTCATGTAAGGAGTGGGTGATTCCAGGGATTGCAGTTCAGGCAGACTCCTGAGTTGGGATCTGTGGATGAAAATTGCACGTGAGCTCCAGGGCACTTTTCTGCCTTGGTTTGGCTGCAACCTTGGCTCACAGAGGTGATTAGTGCACTTGGAATTGAAGTCAGTGCCCAGAAAAGGTGGTGCTCACAACATAATTTTTATACAAGCTACTCAGCACCCACACTACTGAAATGTCTTTTCAAAGACCTGAAAACTGAAGAACAACTGTCAATATTTTTACAGCAAGTTATTCTAGCATCTGCAAACACCACATAAGTTTTTTTCAAGCTTTTTAAAGTGCCAAAGCACATGAGGATTAATAGAGGTATTTTGTCAACCCCAACACCTCTTCCTTGGAGTACACATGACTGTATTCAGAGTGACAGTTCAATCAAACCATGGAATGATTTAAGGAAAACAGACATCCACATAACTTCACATGTCCACACCTAAGAAGAAGTGGTTCTCCATCAGACCGCCCTCACTGCGGACACCAGCTGAATGCTCCAAGGCCGGCCTCAATTCTGAGCAACTGGCTATAAATTCTGGGGCTCTCACTACCTTCTCAGTTTTTATAATTTGCTATAACAATTCACAGAACTCAGAACAAGTTATGATTACAGTTTTATTATTATAGCAAAATCCTACAGATCAAAATCATCCAAAGGAAGAGACACACAGGGCAAATTTTGGAAGGATTCCAAATACAGAGCTGCTATTATTTCCTCCCCATAGGGCCATGACACATTACCCTCTTAAAGCCACGATATATGATAATACATGGCACTATCAACCAAGAAAACACATTCAAGCTTCCATGTCTAGAGTTTTTGTTGGATTTTCCTTACCTAAGAATGATAGACTAAATCACTGTCTGTGCTATTCAGCTCATCCTCCAGCATCCTTTCCCTCCCCAGACTTCTGGCTGATATAAGGTGGCTCAAAGCTCTAAGCTTTACAAGGTTGATCTTTCTGGCATGGCCAGTCCCCACCTTAAATCATGTCTTTAGCACAAATTATCTAATCACCCTGAATCACCACTTCATAAACCACTGGGTGTGGTCAAAAGAGTCCACCATGAATAACAAAGACACTCTGATCAGTAAACTGAGTCCCAGTATTTAGAAGTTACCCCCAGGAACTGGGGACAGAGGCCAAACAAATTCTTTATGATACCACTGCTCAATCATAACAAAAAATGAATTTAAAATTATTTCTGTAGTGCAGGTCACATTAATTCATAAAAAGTGAGAAACAAAATCAATGCTCTCACTCTGATAATAAGCCATCCAAACACTAGAGAAAAGTTGACTGGTCACTACCTGCTGATAATGCTAGAATTGTTCTGTGAAATATTTTTGGGTATATTCTTGTATGTGAAATAAAACAAGAAAATAGAATTTTTCTCCTGGAGTTTCATACCACAGCAGGTATCAGGAACAGTGTTGTTTTGAAATGTATTCTTAATCATTAGTGAAAACTGTATCTGTGGGGAGACAGGATGTCCTCAGGTATGACCACAGAGGCCAGGAAATTCTGAAGAGAATGATTTCTACATTTGCCTATAGAACAAATTAGAAGTAAAATCATATCTTATTTCATATCCTTGAACAGCTTACATTAGTGTACATTTCATTATCTGTGACCCACCTGCAGAGGAATTATGACCAGATATTGTTAAATCCAGTGTAACAAAGTGCTTTGGAATGTCTTCTGAAGGCAGCCTGCCTGGGTTTAAATATTTATTCATTATTCACTTACCAACTGTGTGCCTCAGGAAAGTAATTAACTGCCATGTGAACATTAATAATACTCGCTCAGAATAACTGTTGAATTTTACTTAAAAAATTTTCAAGAAAATGATTAAATAATATCTGACTCAGCAAATATTTAATTAATGTAAGCTAATGGAAGTAGTAGTAGTAGAAAAAGTGATATCAGTAGGACTTTTAGCACATTTTTCCTGTCTAAACTATGCAGGATTATTTAAATTCCAAATTAAAAATTCAAAAGTATGCCTTTTAAAACAGAAATAACACTAGTTCTAATTGAAATACATTTTTTAAAAAGAAGAGGGTAGATATGTTTACGGGGAATGACGCTCCAGCTTTTCCCCTTGTTGTGCAGTTTTCCATGGTTCAGCATTTGTTCCACAGAGAGCAACAAGAAAAAGCACATGCATGATAGTGAGGCCAACAAAGGGATTCCTTTTTTTCTCTCTTTTGCATTGCTTGAATGCCTCCATAACTGCGTATCTCATTTAGCCAAGAGGCCACTTCCAGGTAGTGAGTAAGGGCATCCCCTTGTTTGTTCCTGGCTGCCACTGAATTTGTAAGGGTTTTGTTTTGATTAATACTGATATGTCTCCTTGGTAATTTCTTCTTCATAACATGTTGCCCAAAGTATGAGTATTAGTCAGGGTTCTGCAGAGAGACAAAAACCAGTAAGACAGAAAGATGATGATGATGGATAGGTAGATAGATAGATAGATAGATAGATAGATAGATAGATAGATAGATAGATAGATGATTGATAGATAGACAGATGAAAGGGAATTTATTAGGGAAACTGGCTCATGGGATTATGAAAGCTGAGAAGTCTCATGATAGGCTGTCTGAATTTGCAGACCCAGAGATATTAGTAGGTTGGTTCAGTCCAAATCTGAAAGCCTCAGAGCCAGGGAAGCTGATGGTATAACTTTGAGTCAGAAGCCAGAGGCCTGAGATCCCAGGGGGCTGTGGGTGCAAGTCCCAGAATCCAAAGGCCAGAGAGCCTGGTGATTTCATGTGAAAGAGCAGAAGTATGTCCCAACTTCAGGTGAGACTGAATTTGCCTTTCTCCTACCTTTTTATTTGACTTGGTCCTCAGCTGATTGAATCCTGCCTCCCACATTAAGGGTGAATCGCCCTCACTCAGTCCACTGATTTCTAATGCCAGTCTCTTCTGGGAACTCCCACAGATATGCCCAGAAACAAGGCTTTACTAGCTATTTATGTATCGCTTTGTCCAGCCAGGTTGACACCTAAACTTAACCATTACGGTAGGGTTTCTTTTATTATCTCGTCATCTAAGGATAATTTTTTTTTACCATATTGCCAGTCTCTCAGCCACTACCTAAGAAGTTGTATAAACCTATACCTTGCTATTTTTGTTATTATGTATTTCCTCTAAGGCAATGGAAACACTCTCATAATTCTGCTCATTTAGAAGATACGTATTTTTCTTCTTCAGTCAAATGCAGCTATTGAAGGACACAATTTAGTTTGCCTTCCAGGCAGCATAAGGAACCTCCATCCTGGGCTACACTGCCTGGTAGGAAGTACTCTAATAATTGATTATACAAGAGAGCTTTTCAACTTTTTAAAATTACGGGGTTAGTTAACATCTAAAATTGAACGATCCAAAGACTTATGAGCTACCCATTCATAGATATGATCAATACTGCCTGTGGTCAATTCTGATGCATATTCTTATCACCATTGCCGAGTCTGTCCCACAACTCTGGGCGAGCGATGGATGAAAGGAATACTCAGACACAGGCATTTTGCGTGAGAGCAGCTAGGGGACTGCTGGAGGGTGAGCAGTCTCAATAAGATGGCGCTGCTTGCTTTTATTCAGTACAGGCATAATGCCGAAAGCCTAGAGCCAATACAATTTGTAGGTAATTGACATTATTGTCCCCCCTTGCAGGGAGCAGTCTGGTGCTTGGAGTTCAAAGGTCAGTTTCCGGACAGCATAATGAGCAAACTTATCCAGATAAATTCCTTTACACTCCCTTGTTACCTACTCCTCGCCCTCAGTCTCAGGGTAAGAGAGTCAGCTGCCTTCAGCTTTATTCTACCCAAAAAACTTTGCAAAACCCTCCAACATTTCAAGAAGGTTTGCATCTTTCTCTATAGCTTCTCCTACCATCCTGACCAATCTCCTACACACCATTTTCTTTTGATAAGCAGATTCCTCTGTGCCTTTTTCTCTGTATTCGAATGTTGTTCTTTTATAAATCCTAACATGAATATTTCAGTCTCCATTAAAGCTCAATAATATAAGGCCATCATTTGCCTTTCAAGGAGAGTAGACATGAAGGCAGCCTCAGATTATTTTCTAGTGACTACCACTAGGTAGTACTTATAGGCCTTTGCCAAAGGCTCCATTTAGCAGTGTAATTGCTGACACTTCTAAAATCTTTTAAGCATAAGGATACACATAGTATTATTGATCTATTGCTATGTAGCAAATTAACACAAACATAAGTGCTTAAAACAACACACATTTGTTTTCTCATAATTTCTGTGGATCAGAAATCTCTGTATGCCTTAGCTGGCTTTCTGTTTCTATCACAAGACTATAAAACAGGTATGTGCCAAGGCTGGGGTCTCCACTGAAGTCTAGACTGAAAATTAATCTGCATTTAAGCTCATGTGGTTGTTAGAAAGATTCATTTTCTTGTGGGGTATTGAAATTAGAACCTCAGTTCTTTGCTAACTGTTGTTCAGGGAATTTCTCATTTTCTTGTCCATGTAGACCTCATATATATGGCTCTTTCCTTTACTAAAGCCAGCAAGATAACAAGGCAGAATTCATATCTTGTATCAACTAAGAAAGTGACATCCCATCTCCTTTGCTGTAGTCTCTTGATAAGGAGCAAGTCACTAAACCAGCCTATACAAAAATGACAGAGATTCCATAAGTGTAAATGATAAGAGATGAAGAATATTAGAGGCTAAATTAATATCAAATGATCAATGCAGCAATGACTCTCTAAAATACAGACAATCCTAGTGTTGTTCAGGTTGCCATTTAATTCCACATTATTTCACAATTTTGTGGATAGAAACTAAGACAATATCCAGATAGGGTTCACAATTTCTTCAGAAATCAGACAACCAGAGTAATCTTTCTGTATCATCTTCTTTTGGAACTGGAAAAGCAGAATAATTTATTTTTGGTTGATTGAGGAATCTCTTTTATTACTCTGGCCCAGGTAACAAATCGGAATTTTACTATTTGTCCTGGGTCCTGTTCTTCATTCAAGTTAATCCATATAATCAGTAATATAACTATTCCCCTGGTAGTCGTATAAATAACCACTACTTTTAATTCATTTTAAGCTTGATTTTCAGGTTAAAATAAATATCAGCATTATATCATCAACATTATAAATAATAGCTTTCAATTAAATCAAAATTGTTTCCTCATACCAAATGGTGTCAACACACACAAATTTAAATGTCCTGATGGGAGAACAATAAACGGGTATTTTATTTCATCTTGCTTCAATGACAATTGGCCTTCAGTTTTCCATCACAAAATACCAATTTACCTTTGCAATGTGAATTAACACCATAACAGCCATAGGTGATACTGTTGTAGACATCACTTTATTCAATATTTGGCTGTCAATAGTTAATCTGCAGGATCCAGCAGGTTTTCTCACAAACACTGCCGGACTGGGAAGAAATAAATGCATAGGCATTGTTACACCTGCAGCAAGTATATCATTATTGAAGAAATTTCTGGATGTCCCCCAAATAAACAACATTGTTTCAAATTAAACATGCCAATGGATTTAAATAATTCTAAAGTTCTCATTTAGCATGCCTAACTAAAAGAGGATATGAAGCCAATTTGGACAATATTCCTTCCCTTAATATTTGAGAGAGGGAAGAATACTAATTTAAATATCACATACATTTAAACAGTTTATTCTGGTAAGTGTGTCAGGATTTGGCAACATTATTGCTCATCTTAGAACACTCTAGCCTTTGGAAAATTATTTCCTCTCTTTGATTGATACAATATATGAAATTTGGCCGGGTGTGTCTCAAGCCTGTAATCCCAGCACTTTGGGAGGCCGAGGCGGGTGGATCATGAGGTCAAAAGATCTAGACCATCGTGGTCAACGTGGTGAAACCCCGTCTTTACTAAAAATACATAAAAAATTAGCTGGGCATGGTGGCCCGTGCCTGTAATCCCAGCTACTCAGGAGGCTGAGGCAGGAGAATTGCCTGAACCCAGGAGGCGGAGGTTGCGGTGAACCGAGATCGCACCATTGCACTCCAGCCTGGGTAACAAGAGCGAAACTCTGTCTCAAAAAGGAAAAAAAAAGAAAGTAAAAAGAAATTTAAGAGGTTGCCATATTTTACTGGACACTCTTTTATGTTTCAGAAAGACATTTTTACCCATCAATTTTTAAGACAAAAAACTATTGTGTGTGAAGGCAACTTTTTGTAATACTAAAATGTGAAGTAATTCGAGTTGCAGGACTTATCAATTTTATCCATGGCTAAATTTCTACTTTTGTGTAGTAACAGCTTTGATTTGTCAAGTTATCATTAATGTCTTTAAAAATATATTGAAATCACAAAATGAATATAATATTTTGTATATGTGCATTTACATCAATTCTTGAAATATTTTCAAATGGTGATCCTTTAAAATTAATGTGAATTTTAAAATTACCCATAAACTATTCATGTTTTCTTAGAATTACTATAGTTCTGCAATATCACATTATATTAGAATTGTTATCTGTAAAATAAATGACATCCACTAAACCTGACTTGCTCAAAAAGGGTTTCAGTATTTTATTATATGACAAATGTGGTAGCAAATATGGGACGTTTGCTCAAATATGGACAGATGAGTAGTTCATTGTGACAGCTGTGGCTTGACAAAATCATTATCAGTCTTATACTAATATTTTTTCCCTATGTTTCTCTTGCTATAACTAAGTTTCATTAACACTTTAGGAAATATGAGCCTTTCTCCATCTGCCCATGGTTTTTAAAACTCATTTGCTGTAATTTACAAAATCTGCAAACAGCTGGCAAAAATATATTTTTATTAAGTTTTTTAGCACACGATTTGAAAAATCTGTAACTTTATCCACATTCCTAAAACCCAGAATATTTTCTTCATTTTCCTCCTCTGGAATCTTCACAATTTCTAAGTTGTAAGAAATTAGGTGGCTTGGTTTGTAATTATCAGCTGGTACATTAAGCTCTCACACTTAAATTTTAAATGTGGATAATTCAACTGATCTTTATCCTTGAAAACATTAAAACTATGAGAGGCTTCTTTTTTCTTTCTTTCTTTTTTTTTTTTTTTTTTTTTTGAGACGGAGTTTCGCTCTTGTTACCCAGGCTGGAGTGCAATGGCGCGATCTCGGCTCACCGCAACCTCCGCCTCCTGGGTTCAGGCAATTCTCCCACCTCAGCCTCCTGAGTAGCTGGGATTACAGGCACGCGCCACCGAGCCCAGCTAATTTTTTGTGTCTTTAGTAGAGACGGGGTTTCACTATGTTGACCAGGATGGTTTTCTTTATTTGTTTGTTTTTACAACAAAGTTTACTCTATGTCACAATACATAAAAGATCACTGAATGACTAATTACTGTGTTTCCAGCTTTAGACTTATTTTTTATATATTACACACCATATGAATTTTTTTCCATTGATAAAACCAGTTCATCATTATAGTCTCTTACATCTTTCTGATTTTCTCACAATTAATATTAAACAGTAATATTAGTAATTTTTATTAATTAAAGTTTATTCCTAGAAAGTACAAATGGGCCGGACGTGGTGGCTCAAGCCTGTAATCCCAGCACTTTGGGAGGCCGAGGTGGGTGGATAACGAGATCAAGAGATCGAGACCATCCTGGTCAACATGGTGAAATCCCGTCTCTACTAAAGATACAAAAAATTAGCTGGGCCCGGTGGCGCGTGCCTGTAATCCCAGCTACTCAGGAGGCTGAGGTGGGAGAATTGCCTGAACCCAGGAGGCAGAGGTTGCGGTGAGCCGAGATTGCGCCATTGCACTCCAGCCTGGGTAGCAAGAGCGAAACTCCGTCTCAAAAAAAAAAAAAAAAAAAAAAAAAAAGAAAGAAAGAAAGAAAGAAAGTACAAATATAGGAATATGTTGTATATTGTATATAAATCCAAAAAAATCACATAAGCACACATGGTTTGTAAAAGTTAGAAAAATTTGCAATAAGATATTGTAAAGAAAAATACATACGTTTTTCTCTATACTCTCTTGCACAGGCATTCAAAATAATAGTTCTGATACCGGATTCTCCAGTGGAAACCAACCTAGTGTTTTGTAATTTAACTCAATTCTGCCAACCTGGGGACGGCATCAGATCCCACAGACTGAAGGCTCAGTCCCACAAGATTAATGCAACTGCAGACACCAGTCTTGAGAACTAGGTTGTCACTTATAATTTTGACTGACCAGCTAGCTATACATGGGAGGTGTATAAAAGACAGCCTCCTGCATTTTGGTTAATTTGCTACAGCAGCTCACAGAACTCAGAGAAACACTTTACCTACATTTACCCATTTCTTATAAAAGGCACTATAAAGGATGTAGATGAATAGTCAGATGAAAGGGGCAAAGAGCTTCCATGCCTTTCTAGGTGTGCCATTCTCCAGAAGTCCCTTGAACCTTGTCCTATTGGGTTTTTACGGAAGCTCCGTTATGTAGGCATGAATGATTACATCGTGAGCTACTGGTGATCAGCTCAAACTTCAGCCTCTCTTCTCTCTCTGGAAGTCATGGGGTGGGGCTGATATTCTGATCCTCTTATTGCATGGTTGGTTTCCTTGACAACCAGCTCCCACCTTAAGGGCATCTGTGAGCCCACCAAGAGTTGCCTCATTAGAACAAAAGATGGTCCTATCATCCAGGAAATTGCAAAGGATTTAGGAGATCTATGTCAGATGCTCTTTTCACTCTGAAATTACAAAGGTATTAGGAGTTCTGTGTCAGGAACTGAGGTCAAAGACCAAATATTGGAACAGAAGGTTCTCTTAGCACCCCTATCTACAAGGGTTTCAGGAGCTGTACATCAAGAACAGAGGAAAAAGTCCAAACAGATATTTCTTATTGTGTTACAACATTACAGATATTTGACAAGGGCAGGTAATAAAAACTATACAATATTTAAGTAA
Organism: Leontopithecus rosalia; assembly: GCA_028533165.1. Lineage (NCBI taxonomy): Eukaryota > Metazoa > Chordata > Mammalia > Primates > Cebidae > Leontopithecus > Leontopithecus rosalia. The sequence continues at coordinate 27,875,357 of CM052649.1, read as the reverse complement.
ATAAATTTGGGTTATGTTTGTTAAAGCAGGTGACTGCGTGTCTTGAAAACAAAAAGGCTGCCATTAGGAGTATGTAAATTATTTATAAAAGTTCTTAATACATTAAAGAATGAGCTAGACAGAATATTTAAAGGAACACGGGGACCCAGAAGCAGAGACAGTTTTGTCCTGGAGGCATCATCACAAAAATTATGAACTTGACAATCTTTGGTTCTCCTTGACACAAAATACACCAATGGATGAGACCACAGTTCCGAACACCTGCTTCAATTATTTCAAGAACCTTTTGACATAAATCTACAATCAGATTATTTCATCACCCAGGTACTAACTCAGTAGTTATTTTTTCTACCATCAAACCCTGATGATGTGAGTTTACCTATATAACAGACCTATACATGTACCCCTGAACTTAAAAGTTAAAAAAAATAAATATCTACGATCACATAGGCTATATTTTTGTAAAAGTAGGAGCAACCCTTCCCACTTCCTCATCACAAGATTACAATAAAAGTTACTCATCTTAGAGCAGGAGGTCTAGTAAGGATTTTCCTGAAATAGTGTAATCAAAAGAAAATCTTAACATAGATTTGAAAGCGAAGATCACATAATATTCTAATTCAAAAGATGTTTCTCCTAAATGCCTAAGATAAGCAAATGCATATAATTTCTGAGATCATTTACCCCAAATGATTTCATGAATAATTGTCATGGGAAAATGACATAGTCAAAAAAGAAAACCCAAATGAATTTACAGACTTCCTGTAATCATATTAAATAAGATATAAAACTGTATATATGTCAGTTGTCTCTACATTGGGATATAGATTCAAAACTATGTCAATCAAAATCTTAGTTTTAAAAATTTATTTTTTTTTGACATTCCTGAACAAAATTTGTAAAAATGTATCAGAAAATACAAAGAACCAAGAATAGCGAAGATGCCACTGGAGAAGAACACAAGAGCAAATGAACTTGTCTTAATCACAAGATTTGTCATCAAGGTACAGTAATTCAGACAGAATTATATTACTGTCAGTGCAGGCATATGGAAACATAGCAAGGACGCTGAACAGAGAGATCAGAAATCCGCTCATTTTATGGACACTTGATATTTAATGAAGATTTTATTACAAATCAGTGAGGAAAGGGTAGATTTTTAAAATAAACGGTCCTGAATGATTGATTAGCCACCTGGAAATGCTGCAGTCTAGTAGATAAGGACACCAATCTGGTAGATACATACATCCACGTCTAAGATTTGTATTTACAGCTTTGTAATCTTGAGCAGTTAATGTCAATGTGCTTCATTTTCTCTTTACAGAAAGTGAGGATAACAATAACATGCCCAACTCAGAGGTATTTTTAGGGATTAATTGAGTTAATATATTAAAATCTTGAAATGAATAGCTGACACCTAGTAAACTTGATACGTATTAACCAATATCTGTTTCGTAATTACCTTCATCATTTCTAATTATATTCAACATCATGATACTGGAAAAATAAATTTGTAATTTTACCTTATAACATACTGAAATTATTTTCAGGTATAATAAAGACCTAAGAGCAAAGGCAAAATATTAAAGATATTTAATTTCTATCAATGTATGAAAGATACAGGTGGTTTTGTTAAACATGGAGGTAGAGGCCATTAAACTGTGTTGTCTGACAGTTGAGAAATCATTTGATATTTTTCAGTCATCTTATATGTTTATATCAATGTTGTTGCTTAATTGGCAGATAATTATTTTAATGTGTATTTGTGTTTTGGTAAATTTTACAAATTCTTTAAAATTGTCCCTCTCTTCTTCTCAGCTTACCTTAGTAGTTCTCATCTTTCAAAAAGCCATAATGCCTTTTATTCAACATGAAAACTTTCTGGCTCATCGAAATTCAGTTATCTCTTTTCTATATTTCAGCAATATTTACCACACTGATGTAGCACTCATTACTTCCTTCCTTGAAACTTTTTAAACTGTTCAATGGTTAAAAATTCTGAATTTCGTGTGAGGTATGTATTTATAAGCTTGAGAACTAATTCTAACAGTTACTAATTGAGGATCTAGGTAAAAACCAAGTTCTAAACCTCAGTTATTTTTTTATTTGTAATACAGAATTAATAATCTCTGCATTATGAAATTTAATTAGAATTAACTTTAAAAAATGTACCTATCAGAGTAGGTCTATTTACTTACTCATTTACTATTTTACTATAAACATATCAACAGAAAACACTGTGCTATGATTTTTTTATCCAACTGAGTACCATTCAAAATATCTTGTATAGAGAAATAGTTAATAAGTATCATTCGTTATGGAAATTGGCTGCTAAAGTTAAAATTCAGACTCCCCATTTTGCTGTGCATTGTCTTTTGAAAGCTCTAATGTCACCAAAGATAATTTCTTCTTCCCCTATTTTCTTGCATTTATTGCTGCTGCACAAAGATGTCCAATATCAGAGTTATTGAGGAAATAAACATTTCCCTTCTTCTATTTATTCCACTTAATTATAAGATAAAATTTTAAGGACAAAGAATCCATAGAGTAATACAATTTTGCTTTGGTGTGTAAAATGAATTACAACTAATGGTCCTGGGTACTCCAGAGTGCTCTCATTAGGTGTGATTATGCTATTCCAATTACACCACTTTCTCTTGTTACTATTATATTGTTTGATTTTCTTAAACTCTTAATGTGCTTGAAAGAGTTTGCCTTTCAAAAATTTTCAAAACAAGTTTTCAACTGATCACTGAGGGTCTTGACCATATTTAATTATATAAAAGACATTGAAAACAATCAAAAAACACCACTTTGATACTGTAGACTGCTCTCTCTCTTTCTCTTTTTCACTCTTTCATTTTCTGGGTGTAGGGGAGTAATAATTTTATCTGTATTACATCATAAATAGAGAAAGATAGAATTTTTCTTTGCCATTATTTGGAGTGCAATATATTCAGTTGGTCTACAGAAGATCAAGATTTTTCTGGTAATGTACATGACTGGCATTTTTGTATTTGTTTTTCTGGAAACTTTCCCAGTGTTTTTTAAGATGATGCTAAAAGGTTTTGCTTTCAGTGAAGATTTATTTTCATGGAGTCTTTTTAAATGTTAGGACAGAGCCAAATAATTCCACATAGACTTTAGGGAAAAGAAGAATTAGAGGAGATCTTGGTATCATAACCGTCTAAACTTCATCACTGACAACTTGCTAGCTGGCCTCTGTTTCAATGCATCTGAGGCTCCTTCAATTTGTCCATATCTAAATTCAGAAAATAATCTCTTATATGAAACCTGGAATTTTCGTATTAATATGTCCACTCAAGCAAGTGTATCCTTAATTTGAGAGCCACTGAATAGGAAACTATTACTTCTTTCTTTTTTAGACACAGTTAAATAATACAAAGTGAGGTGTAATTGTTTCCTCACAAAAATTTATTTGTAAATTCTAAATGTTTTGTACAAATTTTACCATTTGATTTTTCATTAAAATTTGAATTTGGATAGGTACTTTCACCCCAATTTTCCTTAGGAAAAAAGAAATCAGGGCATAATTTCTTTGTTTCTTTCTTTCTTTGTTTCTTTCTTTCTTTCTTTGTTTCTTTCTTTGTTTCTTTCTTTCTTTGTTTCTTTTTCTTTCTTTCTTTCTTTCTTTTTTTTGACAGACTTTTGCTTTTTGTTGCCCCAGCTGGAGTGCAGTGGAGTGATCTCAGCTCACTGCAACCTCCACCTCCCGGGTTCAACTGATTCTTCTGTCTCAGCCATCGAACTACCATTTGCTTTCACATGACTTCTTTTTCTAAGAAAAATAGCAATTTGTTCGTAAACTGAAAATTTCAACTCTTCCTTATACCCTGATTTATATCCATTAGCCATACTCTCTTTTTCTTTATTTTTTGTAAGTACTTCTTTTAGAATTATAGCCAAAATATGGAGGAAAGAAAAAAAGGAGAGAAAAGAAGAGAGAAAGAGAGAAGAAAGAGAGAAAGACAGAAGGAAAGAAAAAGAAGGAAGGAAGGAAGGAAGAGAAAGAAAGAAAGAGAAAGAAAGAAAGAAAGAAAGAAAGAAACAAAGAAAGAAACAAAGAAAGAAACAAAGAAAGAAAGAAAGAAGGAAAGAAAGAAAGATAGAAAGAAAGAAAAACAAAGAAAGAAAGAAAGAAAAAGAAAGGGAGATGGGGAGAGAGGGAGAGAGGGAGGGAAGGAAGGAAGATGGGAAGGAAGAAAGGGAGGGAGGAAGAGAAGAAGGGAGGGAAGGAAGGGAGGGAGGGAGGGAGGGAGGAAGGGAAGGAGGGAGGGAGGGAAGAAGGAAGGAAGGTTTTCAGATGTAACATTTTAAACACTGTGTCCTAAACTATGCATAATAGATCTCCTTCATTACTATCTGTAATGTCTACATAGGTATAATTTTGATTCTCAAAAGTCTCCAAATTTGTAATAAAATATTGTTGTTGCATCTATGCCTCCTGGGTTGTAAAAGCATTGTTATCTATGGTATACTTCTAAGAATCATGTGAGATAAGAAAACGCTTACATTCCTAAGATTATCATCCATGAAACCAAGTATTAAACAGATAATGAAAAAGAAATTTATAACTTTTTCAATTATTAAAAACTAACACATAATGCTTTTAAGTCACTTTTTTCTATATATTGAAATGTAATTCTAATTCAATCTTATATTAATACCATCTTTCCAATTCTATTTTACATTAGATAGACATATTTGAGTCAGATACATCATATTATTTGTACTCTTAAACATTGATTCTTATATCTAAACACCTCTTACTCTAATCACTTTGGATAATTTATATACTCAGGTAATATATAAATATTTATTGCTCAATGATTATTAACAAATACTGATTGGCACAAATCTTTGTTCTTTACTTTTTTAATTCATAATTTCCATTAGAACCTTTTTAAAAATATATATATATGTATATATATATATATATATATATATACATATATATACACACATAAATTTAAAGCATATGTACATTTATATTTATAAAGATATATAAATATAATTTAATATATTATTAATATATAATTATATATTAATATATTAATATAATAATATAATATTTAAAATATAACTATTTATATAATATTTATATAATATTTATTTAATATTTAAAATATAAATATTATATATTAATATAATATAATTATATATTAATATATTATATTAATATATTAATATATAATTAAATATAATATATTTAAATGTATATATACACATTATATACAGTTATAATGGGAATTATGAGTTATATACCGTTATAATGGGAATTATATCAATATTTATATAATATTTAAAATATAAATATTTATATATTAATATAATTATATATAATATATTATATTAATATATAATATATAATTAATATATAATTAAATATAATATATTTAAATGTATATATACACATTATATACAGTTATAATGGGAATTATGAGTTTAAAAAGGTAAAGAACAAAGATTATCATTCTAAATTGGTAAAGAATGGAAGATTATCATTCTGAATTGACAAGAATTTGACACCTGTAATTGGCATTACAGTGTATACACACACACACACATATATATATATATATATATATATTCCTCCTCCTTTCAGAAATGATGCTGCAGCCACAAACAGGGTAAGTAATATACCAAAATTACAAAGTTTCTTAATGATAGGTGCCTGGGTTGGAGTCTAGGCACTATCATTAATAAGAAATTTTGTTCTAGAGATCACGCTGTTAATCCTCGTCTCTTTTAGGATTCATTATTTTAAGTATCCCTATTCTTTACAAATTCGGGCTCTGTTAAGTTACATTTGTTTTAGAGCTTATGTTACATGGCATAGTCTAATATAATTGTTCATTATAATAGCACTCAATTAGTGACCAGTTTTAACATTTTCAACAACATGTGTGTGCAAACACATACCCAGAATAATTCCTAGAAAATAACTTGGGGTCCAATACACTCTCAGATTTCATACCTCTAGCACTAAGACAGTCCTAGATTAAAAATCATCTATGGTTATGACTTTTTGATTCAAAGAATTCCTGAAAATAACATTGTAAAACGAATTTCTTACCTTTAGACAGCAATTGATGGGGTGACAGATAGCTTAGGAGCTAGCACTAAGACAGTCCTAGATTAAAAATCATCTATGGTCATGAGTTTTTCATTCAAAGAATTCCTTAAAATAACATCTTAAAACTCATTTATTCAACAATTTGATACCTGCTATTCTCAAGATATTCTGCCTTTCTTCTTAAAGTATGATCTGAACACTATCGCTTAGCAACATTACCTGAAAACTTATAAGAAACAGAGTCTCAGACCTCATTTGAGATCTACCACATTCAAATTCCCGTATTTCAAAGATCTCAGGTGGTTTCTATGCACATTAGCATTTAATACTCAATTCTTTGGAATATCCCTTAGACTCTACCTTTTAGTAGCTTACATTCTTCTCTTCTCTACTGTATGGTAGCTACCAGTCATGTGGCCTTTACACTTAAATATAACTTATTTTAAATGAAACAGCAAGAAAATTCATTTCTTCTGTAATACTATCCACAGTTTAAGTGCTAAATTATTACTCATTTAAGAGTGAATACTGTATCAGATATCTGTGATCTAAACTATTTCCATCATTGCTGAATGTAATACTGAAAGTGCTACCGCAAAGATTAACAATTTAAGTTTTTACGTTGTGTAAAAAGTCAAGAAATAAATATTTTAGGTTCTGCAGTCTATATACTGTCTCAATTCTCTTTCTCCTCCCCCGATTTCTTCTTTAACAAACCTTTTAAAACACGTTAAGCAACTTAGCTAGTGGTTAAAAATTAATTAATTAATTAAAAAATTTAAAAACAGACCATGGACTGAATCTGGTCTATAGGTCCTAGTATGTAGCTGCCCACTCTGGCTAGCAATTGTGTAGATAAAACAGGTGATTGAATAATACTTACAAGAAGAGATGTGCCCAGTACTGTGTTGGGTGCAAAAGATCTAAAATAAAAACAAGAAACTTACAAAACCTCTAGATTTTATTCTTATTTAAGGCATTTCTTACATTTTATCTGATTTTTTTTCCAAGAAAAGACAGAGGTGGTACAAAACATGTCCTGAGTTCCACCCAGTGCTAAATCAGCACTGCTATCAAACATAGCTGCAGCAAGGAAGGATGAAAGATTATTGTTCTAAATTAACCAGTATTTGACACCTGTAATTGGAAGTATGGTGTAGCCTTCTCAAGACACAATAATGATGATAACAAACTAACTGAAACAATAATAGTCTCTACTTTATTACTGACTCCTCCCTACAAAGACCTCGGAGCCCTATAAAATAGTACACAATTGTTTCTGTGAGAAGCCTGGAGTATTTCAGTTGCACTTTTAACAAAAGACACCATTGCAGTTCCTTTATTTACCATTTGTGTGAATGGAAATTGTGTTTTCTTCTGTAACCCTAATCCCTAAACCCACTGCAAAGTTAAACTTTTTCAGATTACACTAAATTGTAAAGTTCCAGTCAATGAAAAAAAAAGTCTTAACTTGTGTTTTGCATAAATTTTAAAGTAATCCTGTAATTTCAGCTCCAATTTGACCTCAAACTATGTCACAAAATTTATATAAATCCAGTGGCAGACATCTGGCCCTAATCAGAATTTCTCTCATCCAAAATTGAAGAATCTAGCTTTTAGAGCCCAGTCTAGTTTTCCCTTTGAATGAGTTTTCTTTTAAGAGGGGCCTCTACTCCTCTCAAAAGAGACTTCTATTGAGCCTATCTAGCTTATTTTCCAATGTTCCTAAATACTCCTGGACCCTAGCATGGATAACAGCCCAGATTCAGGTGATACACTTGCAACATATACAGTAAAGATGTAATTAAAATTATTTTTATAATGTATTCTGAATTATTAAAACAGAATAAAAACAAAGATCATGTTTTTAAGATATTTCTAACTGTTAAGGGAAATATTGTATCATTTCATGATTAATATAAAATGTATTCATGTTTACATGGTAAAACCATAAATACATTTCATCATTTTGTTGAATCTTTCACATAGAAAAAAAAAACAAAAAACCAGAAGCACACTTTAGCACTAAAATATATTTCTGGCAGAGATCAGTGACTCATACCCGTAATCCCAGCACCTTGGGAGGCCAAGGCAGGAGGATCCCTTGAGGTTAGGAGTTCCAGACCAGCCTGGCCAAAATGGTGAAACCTCATTTCTACTAAAAATACATCAGTTAGCCAGATATGGTGGCAAGTGCCTGTGGTCCTAGCTACTTGGGAGGCTGAGTTGGGAGATACTGCTTGAACCAGGCTGCTGAAGGTTGCAATGAGCTGAGATCATGCAGCAGCACTCCAGCCTGTGGGATGGATTGAAACTCTTGAGGGAATGTGTTCTCTTTCCGAGTCCATGAGGGCGCACTGCTTTAAGGGCAAGAACTTCCCAGCACCATACCCCACTCCCATCTCTCTTCATCCGGGAGATTTAACTGTCTTTTTTTAAATTTTTGTGGGCACGGTCAAAATGTCTATCACTCCGGCGGAAGTTCTGAGGAACTTATTTCATTGGCCAAGGGACTTGGAGAGGGAGAAATTCCTCCCAGGTTAAAAGTCCCCTTCTTCCACACCCTTTGGGAGTCCATGTTTGGACCCCTTTTCACGAACACTCCCTTCGGGGAAGCTGTCTTTCTCTCTCCTGGATTTCTCCTCTGGGGTTCCCTTCCACACACTCTCTCTAGTGGAAGCTTTCTCTCTTCCTCTCCCTTTCTCTTTCTCTAACTAAATAAATCACTTTTCTGCAAAAACTTTTTGAGTCTGGTATTTACTTTACAAGTGCACTGCACCATGGTCTCCTCTCCCATTCTTGAGAGAGTAACAGACCAAGAACCTGGAGAAATATCCTCTCAGGGAGCTGAGGGCTCCCCTGAACCCCCAAACCTGGAAACATTCTGTCTCAAAACAAGTCAATAAATACAATAAAATACATATTTTACTTTATTCGAGTTAAACATCTTAAACTGGTTTATGGTGCTTAACCTGTCCCTGTATCTAAAACTGGCCATTACTTCTATTTGTAAATAGCGTTTTATTGTAAGTAGGAAAAAAACTCTTCTATGTCAAACTCATTAAATTATTTGTCGATTATGTAAATTGCAAATGTTTTAATAATGGAGTTACATAAAATACATAATGCTACTGACAACTAATTATATTGTAAATTGCATTATAATATGTTTGCTATTTCAATTTTACTCCTCAGCCAGGAGGTATAAAATCTGTAGCTAAGTATTCAAAGTATAATTACTTTAATAAATGGTGCCATTCCTTGCATATATCTTCAAGCTCCTATTCATTAAAAGAATTATAACTTTGCTTCAAAAAGGGAAATTTGATTCATCTCATATCTAAAGATAATTAAATTTTAAAACTATAACCTTCAAATGGAAAAGCGTTAACAACTTTGAAAGCATACTGATAATACTCACCAAACACATATATGTAAGTTAACTAAACTCTGTTTTCATATTGCACGAGGTTTGTTCCAACATATTTATTAATTGATTTCTCATATAAAAGACAAACTAAAGTATACGGGAACTGATATAAATATGTGAATATCTGTAACTATAGATATAGAAATAGTAGCTTTTTAGGCAAAGATCATGCAAAATAATTAGATTATATATGAAGACAACTACAGATACAAACTCCAAACCACCCAGGGCAGAGAGGGCAACAAGGCAACAATCTATTCAAAGCATTCATTGCTTGGTTGTTAAGACACTATGCCTTGGCAATACAGTAGATCTGTTCCCCATAAGATCCCCCTCATCAATTCACACTGCATAAAGAGAGTTAGAAGAAAATGTTCAAAGTTGATGACCCAGAAAAAAATCTAAACTCTGGACAGACAGAATATTGTGCACACCATACCATTTGAGTACTATATATCAATATCTCTACTTGAATATGTCCTACTATCTGCAGGTTACATAAGGGGTAGAAGTCTAGGAAACAAATTCTAATACCTTGCTACAAAAATCCTATGCGATCCAAGTGGCCATGTAATCAATCTAAACTTCAGTGAGTGTACACATGTGAAAACAAACAAACAAAAACAAGAGTTAACACTGTCGGCTTAAAACTTTTATCTAGGCAACGCTTGGATTCATGTACTTTATTTCCTCCAGATTTTGTTCAATGCACTTTCCTTCTACTGATTTGGATATGTATAATTTTGCTATAATAAACTATAACCTTGAGAGTAACAACTTTTGGGAGCTGAGTCCCTCAGGTCTGCTGGTCAAGTTGACTCTTGGCTGGTGTCTAGAAACTTGGTGGGCAAACAATTATTCATCAGCCTTAATATCCAAACCAAATTTTGGATGCTGACCTGTCCTGCTCTGTAGGTTGACCACAGGATAGAGGGTGCTACAGCAACAGCTTCTGTGCAAACCTTCGATACTGATTCTCTGATATTTCCTTAGAGACAACACTTTATGCATTTTGTCACATTGTTTGCTGGAAAAATTAAGTGGGTCCTATGCTGCTCCACTGGGAAAGATTATGTACCTGATTTCCTACAGATTTTGCTCAATGCACTTACCCTCTGCTGATTTTGGTTTGTATAATTTTGCTATGATAAACTACAACCTTGAGTATAACAACTTTTGAATGCTGCAAGTCCTTCTAATGAATTATTGAACCTCAGTTATATAAGGGACCATCACATAACATATTAATATTTCGGCAGAGGACTAAGTTAGACTCAAAAGTATGGGTGATTCTCTTCTCTATGTCACGTCTATCTCGTATTGTTACTTGCCTAGAACCCAGTTTTGCAACTGATTGATCATGTTGCCATGTCTTCTCTGTCAGTAGTTTCACAATCAAAAACAAAAAGCAGTTTTTCTACAATCTTCTCCAATTTTATAATCTGTTGAATTATAACAATAAATTGTAATTGTAAGAAATAACCTGCATTTGGCATATCATCATAGATAAATGACATCAAATTTATTTTCTAAGAGTAAACATTACAGAAAAAGTAAGTAAAGATTTAGAGAAATACTGTTTTGTTCTTCTAAAACAAATATTGAAATAAAAGTTTGTACATTTGCACATTTGGTAAGCCCTTGGAATACGTGAAATCACTGCATTTATTTAGATAATTACAAATATTATTTAGAACATTATAAATATTATTTAGAAATTCAATTCATTTTAAAACTGATCCTGACAAAATGACAACCTTCTATATTTTTCAGTTTGAATCCTTTTTCTCATTATAAAAACAATTCATGTTTATGTTAACCATGTACAATGTAGAAAAATAAACCCATAACAACAAAATAATGGTATTTTTGTATTCCCGTTACCCAGGGGTAGCATTGTTACAGCTTTAGCGTGCGCCCTTCGCCTGAGTATGCCTGACTCTATTTTCTTCTTTTCCTGAATATATAAATATTTTAACTAATTGCAATTTTAAAACACATTCACTTAAAAAGTATGTTACAATATTTTACTGTTTTTGTCTTTAAAAATGATGTTTATTTTATTTATTTATTTATTTCCTATTCTTTAAGTTCTGGGGTACATGTGCAGATCTTACAGGATTGTCACAGAGGTCCACACATGCCATGGTGGTTTGCTGCCTCCATCCCCCCGTTACCTACATTAGGTATTTCTCCCAATGTTATCCCTCCCCAACCTCCCCACCTTTCACTATCCCTTCTCTAGCTCCCCACCCCCCAACAGACTCCTGTGTGTTATTTTCCCCTCCCTGTGTCCGTGTGTTCTCAGAGACTTTAACACTCCACTGTCAATAAAAGACAGATAAATTAAACAGAAAATTAACAAGGATATCCAGGACTTGAATGCACATCTGGACCAAGTGGACCTAATAGACATCAACAGAACTCTCCACCCCAAATTCACAGAATATTCAATCTTCTCAGTACCACATCACACTCTAAAATTGACCACATAAATGGAACCTGAGAGTTCAAGCCCAGCCTGAGCAACATAGTGAGACCCCGTCTCTATAAAAAATAAAAGAATTATCGAGGTGTAGCAGTGTGCACCTGTAATTCCATTTGCAAAAGTTGCTGAGCTTGGAGGATTGCTGGACTCAGGACTCTGAGGCTGCAGTCAGTTGTGACTGTGCCACTGCACCCCAGTCAGATAAACAGTTAGACCTGTTAGAAAAGAGAAGAGAGGAAAGGAAAAAATACCTCAGTGGAGTGATTTTACCAAAATGGCACAACACAAGTAATCTGGCTTCACTCCCCAAAAGAAAACCCAAACTGATAATTTAGTACCAAGATCATCACCAGCAGTATCACATGTACTTCAAAAATATGTACAACTATTATGTATTGATTAAAAAAAATAAAAAAGTAATAGTTCAAAAACTACAACAAAGTACAAAGATGACAAATAGTGAAATATAAAAAAATTAACTGATGTTAATTAACTGATGTTTTGCTATGCAGAATCTCTCAAATTTACTAATTAGTAATTTAATTAATAATTAGTTTAATTAGGTCCCGCTTCTTTGGTTTTGTTTTTGTTACAATTGCTCTTGCAGACTTACCCCTAAATTCCTTGCAAGGCTGATATCAAGAAGAATATTTTCAAAGATGTTGCCTAAAATGTTTAAAGTTTCAGGTCTTTCATTTAAATCTTTGATCCATTTTGACTTAATTTTTTGTATATGGTAAAAGGTAGGGACCCAACTTCAGTCTTTGTCATATGTTTCAACAGTTAACCCCGCACCATTCATTCAATAGAGAGTTCTTTCTCCATTGCTTGTTTTTGTCTGCCTTGTAGAAGATCAGATGATTGTAGATGTGTGACTTTATTTCTAAGTTTCTATTCTGTTTTGTTGATATATATGTCTGTTTTTGTACCATTACCATGCTATTTTGGTTATTGTAGCTTTGTAGTATAGTTTAATATTGCCTGAAGAATTTCTAAGCAAGCACGTAATTAGATAAGAGAGTGCTGGGCATGGAATGTCCTGGTGGGAAAGGAAGATAAACAAAATGTTTTGGGCCAGGCATGGTGGCTTGTTCCTGTAATCCCAGCACTTTGGGAGGCTGAGGTGAACAGTCATCTGAGGTCAGGTGTTTGAGAGCAGCATGGACAACTTGGTAAAACCCCATCTCCACTAAAAACACAAAAAATTGGCCAGATGTGGTGGTACATGCCTATAATCCCAGCTACTCAGTAGACTGGCGCAGGAGAATTGTTTGAGCCTGAGAAGTGGAGATTGCAGTGAGCAGAGATTGTGCCATTGCACTCCAACCTGGGCAAGAGAGTGAGACTTTGTCTCAGGAAAAAAAAAATATTCTGAAAGCACAGGCTATATTCTGAAATTTGTATGGAAAGAAAAAAAATTCAAAATTAATTTAAAGGCTAAGACACTCAGTTACATTACTTGCAAATATCACTATATAAACACTGTAATGGCTAATATAACAAAAAACAAAATATCTAGGAGGTCTCAAACTGCTTAAAATATCATAAGTACTGTTGGTAATGAAACGTGATAGAGTATCTTTCAAAAAGTAACCATATGAATAGCCTATAACTCAGCAATTTTCTTTCCAGGTGAATAGCTAACAGAAATATGTATACACTTTTTGCAAGAAGAAATCTACACTCTACATTAAAATCAGAAACTGTAAATCAGCTAAATGCTCATCAACTTCAGAACAGCATTTTGTTATGTAATAGAATACTATTTAATAATTAGAATAAGTACATAGAATGATATGAAATAGTCTCATGAGGATAGTATTTGTGAAAGACCCAAACCGAAGATTATGTTCCATATGAATCTATATAAAGATAGAAAAAACTCATCTTTGGTGTTGAGAATCAAGCTAGGGCTTATATTGCAGTGGGTGGAGTTAGTGACAAGAAAGAAGCATAAAGGATACTGGTAATTTTCTGATGTTTGAATGATTAAGTTTTAAATAGTTTCTTCTCAGTTGACATTTTTATAAAATTATTAGTAAAATATTATCTAAACACTGTACATAAATATTGGTATGTATTAATTGAAAATAAAATTTTATGATCCATATAACTTTTTTTTATTACTTTTGTTTTAGGTTCAAGGGTACATGTGCAGGTTTCTTATATAGTAAACTGTCTGTCACTGGGGTTTGGTGTACAGATTATTTTGTCACCCATGTAATAAGCGTAATGCCTAATAGGTACTTTTTTCTGATCCTGTTCCTCCTCCTAACTCCACCCCAATGTAGGCCCCAGTGTCGGGTGGTTCCCTCTTTGTGCTTCCCATGTGTTCATGTTGTTTAGCTCCCACTTGCAAGTGAGAACATACAGGATTTGGTTCTCTGTTCCCGTTAGTTTGCTGAGGATAATAGCCTCCAGCTCCACCCATGTTGCTGCAAAAGACACGATAAAGCCTATAAAGGGCTGTGTATCATTCCATGATGTATGTGAACCACATTTTCTTTGTCTAGTCTACAGCCGATGGGCATCTAGGTTGACTCCTCGTCATTGCAATTGTAAAGAGTGCTGCAATCAACATGCACATGCAAGTGTCTTTATGGTAGGGCAATTTATATTCTTTTGAGTATATAACCAGTAATGGGACTGTTGGCTCAAATGGTAATTCTGTTTCAAGTTCTTTGAGGAATAGCCAAGCTGCTTTCCACAATGGCTGAACTAATTTACAGTTCCACCAGCAGTATACAAGTGTTCCCTTTTCTCCACAACCTTGATAACTTTTATTAATTTTTTACTTTTTAATAATAGTTACTCTGACTGGCGTGAGATAGTATCTCATTGTGGTTTTGATTTGCATTTCTCTAATGATTAGTGATGTTCAACATTTTTTCCTGTGCTGGCCTATGTAGCTCTTAATTTGATATGAGAGATTTCATCAGTTAAGTACTGTATTTTGAAATGTCCCTTTGTTATGCCAGAAATTTTTACTCCCAGGTTATTGTTCTATGGCAAGATTTCAGATATGTGAGAGACATACAAAAGGAAAATTGTGAAAGAGTAGGCAAGAAAGGATTGGCAGATGAATTCTTAAAAGATAAGTTTTAAAGAAGCATGTAAATAGAGGATAAGATTCTGAGATTTAATTATCTTTAGACATTTATAGTCTCATGAACTTTGGAAATTTCATGCTTCCTGACATAATTATACTACACTGCTTTCAATTTCATCATTGTATGTATATTGAACTATAAGAACATTTTAAAGTAGGCACAGATGTAAAGAACTGGTCCATGAAAGAGGCTTATTCAAAGTGATGAGGACTGAGAGGTAAGTTAGAAAGGATAATCCATGTGAATTTTGTAGAGAAATGGAAATTCAAGTGATAAATGTGACTTCTTTGGGACCACCCATATGCTACTCAACCATTCTGTCATAATAAATGGAGAGAAAAATGAGATGGAGAGAGAAATGCATAATTAACCAATTATCTAGAAAATAGATTAAAGGGCTGCCCATGGGTTTTATTTGAAAGAAAATCATAATTTCATTTGACCACCTAAGGGCATGTTATTCAAAGGTTGAAGAAAATAATTACAAAAACAAACATACTTATTTTAAAATTGTGTCTTTCGCAAATAATTTGCATTTTAAATGCAAAGATATTTTTAAATATCTTTCAGATAATTATTTTAATTATTGTTTTTATAGTGCATTTTAAAATATGAA
>CM052649.1:27788100-27859516 GCA_028533165.1 Leontopithecus rosalia | reverse complement strand
CTGAGATTGGAGTTTGAGACCAGCCTGTCCAACATGGAGAAGCCTCATCTCTACTAGTAATACAAAAATGAGCTAGGCGTGCTGGCACATGCCTGTAATCACAGCTACTTGGGAGGCTGAGGCACAAGAATCGCTTGAATCCAAGAGGCAGAGGTTGTAGTGAGCCAGGATAGCATCACTGCACTCTAACCTGGGCAACAAGAGTGAAACTGTGTCATAAAAAAAAAATGGTAAAGAAAAGAAATTTTTTTTTCTAGGATAAGAAAATACTTTAATTGCAATGGTGAATTATTTTTTACATGTTTCTATTGAAACAGACACTTTGGTCTCTTTGAAAGACATTTGAATTGAAGACCATGAACCTCCAAGCTCAAATCTATTTACTCACACCAAGAAAGTTTGCCAAACTGTTTTTTTTTACATCGTTATCTGATAACATCACTTTGATGATTTTGGATGTATTATAGACGTTTAATGCTTATTGATATATTGTTATGGATTGAATGTTGAAGTCCATCCAATATTTAGACAATGAAATCCTAACCTCCAATGTAATGGTATTAGGAAATGGGGACTTTGGGAGTTATTTTGGTCATTAGGCTTGAGCCCTCATGAAAGGAGTTAGTGCCCTTACAAGAAGAGACATGAGTTTGTTTTCTCCCATTCTCTGTCTACCATATGAGTACATAGGAAAAAAAAATCCGTTACAAACCAGAAGTGCCCTCATCAAATATTGGATCTGCCAGTACCTCCTTCAGAGTTATGAGAAATAAATGTTTATGGTTTAAGCTACCCCATCTATTGTATTTTACTATAGCAGCCTGGACTGACTTGTTTTAACCATTTTATATAAATTTAACATACACAAGGATTTAAGTAGCTCTGAAAACAATAATGCAAGTCCTTTAGTGCTATATTTCATAGCATGGAGGCCATGTAACAAAGGTTGCTAAAAATGTGTCAACATTTTGGTTCCTTAATTTAAATTCCTACGATTCTGTGCACAGAAAGTATGGGTATGGCCAGATGCTTTTTACTCACATTGGTCTGTTGCTTTGGAGACTGCTCTACAGTCTCCAAAGGATTTTGTCTCTTTCCTGGTAAACTAATATTGCAATATTGCTTAGAGAAATTATGACTTTTCCCTTGCCTAGACATTGGCGTTGCTATGACATGCATTCCCTATAAGCTGACAGAAATAAAACTTAAAAGCAAGAAAGGAATGGAGACATTTACCTTTAACCTCGGATATCAACTTGCAGAGATATAGGCATATTTCACTCTAAAGAATAAAAAAGGAACTGAAGTGTATTATTTAAGTGTAATTTTCCCCAATAAATAAAAATTTGTCTTCTATCCAGATTGCAAAATTTACTTCATTTGGAAGTCTCATTCTCTTGCAGAGCTCTTCCTGTTTGTTTTCTTTTTCTTTCTTTCTTTTTTTAAATATGAGAAAAGAGTTATAATTAAAGTTGTCCAGTGATTTACTAAGCCATCTAATCCACTATTGTGGAAATTCTTCTTTCTTTACTAATTTTATTATTTGCTAAGCAGCAGATGTCAGATGCTATAGCTGAATCTGCTTAGCTGCCCAAATCAACCCTTTAAAAATTAACTTTATATTGAGTGTAAATGGACAAAATTGGCTAAGAGAAGCTTTGCTAAATGTCTAAAATTGGCTTGTAAAATAATTGACCACTGTAGCTGTAAGTTCAAAAGCAGGTTGGTATTCATTTGGCATCTTTCCATACCAATCATGACAGACTTAAAAGTTTATCTTCCATAGGACCATTCCCATTCTCTTCCCCTGTCATTTTATGACTTGTTTCTAGTCATCACTATCCTTTTCCTTGATAATAAAAATGATGGGTTAATTTTAAAGATCTAGTTACCAAAAAATTACTAACTAACAAATGAATATTTAACTGTGGGTATTAAAATGGTTGTGAAAAGCAAACCGTGATTAAAGCTGTGGTCATTGACAAAGTTTGTATGCACTTACTTTCTAATTTTTTTATTCCTGCTTGCTTTTCCTTTAATTTTTTTTTTACATATTTAGGGGTAAATTGCAGCTTTGTTACATAGATATATTGCATAGCCAGCAATGACACTTACTTTTAAAAATACTACCAACCATATTTCTGTAAGCAAAGTATATATGGAATGGAACAGCCATAATTATCAATTGAGATCAAATATGCATTCCTTTTGTTTTTATAATGATAAAATTGTTTGCTATTTAATATTTTATAGTCTAATTTTACATAAACAGTATCATCGTTCATTTATATAAGTGCATCCTTCATCATAAACTCAAATACTTTTATGTTTATTATAAGAATTAATATGACCTGCCAGTTTCTTCTGTTGTAAATGAACTGTAGAGAAAAAGTACCCAAAATCTGAAAATAAGCAAAAGAACATACGTACAGTATAATTTCAATGCCATATGAGCTATTGATTAACAGGCTCCGCCATGTCAGGGAATGTCCATGTTACCATTATTTCATTTGAGCCCAGACTATGTGATTGCTAGCATGAAGAATTCTGTCCCACAGAGAAGAAAATAACAGGGTTCAAAATATTATTGCCCCGTAAGACATGTACTTGTTTTTTTTGTTTTGTTTTGTTTTTTTTGAGACGGAGTTTCGCTCTTGTTACCCAGGCTGGAGTGCAATGGAGCGATCTCGGCTCACCACAACCTCCGCCTCCTGGGTTCAGACAATTCTCCTGCCTCAGCCGCCCGAGCAGCTGGGTTCACAGGCAAGCGCCACCATGCCCAGCTAATTTTCTGTATTTTTAGTAAAGATGAGGTTTCACCATGTTGACCAGGATGGTCTTGATCTGTTGACCTCGTGATCCACCTGCCTCGGCCTCCCAAAGTGCTGGGACCACAGGACATGTACTTTTTTGCAGTTAACTGTGCCACATTATTTTAAAATCTTTTATTATTTTTGTCAAAATGACTTTCGGTGCTCAGTTTTTCTAAATAACCTTTAAGTTAGTTTTATCATTTTACTGTTTTCCTCATTAGTGAGTTAATAAATTTTTGACACATTTTCATGTCGTATTTGTATGAGTCATGCTGTTAACTTTTTAAAAATTATATTTTGACAGCATAAAATGTAGTCTAGTTCCCCAGATATTTTCTGTTTTATTACTGAGTTAAATTTTATATATTCGGTGGCCATAATTGAAGCTGTTAAACCCAAAAGCCCATTGCAAGTTTAAAAATGTATAACTTTCTGTGATTGACCAAAGAACAAAAAAAGAACTTTTTTAGATAAGGTTTGATTCCCATATGATTTCACAGCTGACAAAAATAGTGCAAATTAATGTTGAATTTTCTGATACTCCTCTTTGATCTCAAAACAGTATAGCCGTAGACTTAACACAGCTCAATAATCATTTTAAGAGTCAGATTTGTTCACTCATTCGTGTGCCATTATTTCTTTTTGTAAGTGTATAAACCTTTAACTCATTTTATCCCATCCCACTGGCTTGGTGCTTTATGTTCTCCAGTTGAAATTACTTTCTTCCAGTCTCCTCTGTCCTGTTAGTTTGCCCACAGAACTCTGTAGTCAAGTGTGTCTGTCCTCTTTCTATCCTTAAATTTCAAGCTAGTTTATATGAAGGATTTAAGCATGAGCTTCTCTTATCAGTCAGGAGCCAAAATATTCCTCATCACATTTCTTATTGAAACTACGCACACACATTTAACTCAAAGGCAGCAATAAATGGAAATTTAAAATTTAAATATTTCATCTCATTTACAAAGTACAGTAAGCAGAGTATATTTTCTGACACTTATTCCATTGAAATGTATAACCATACCTGAGAATAAATATGCAAATTTTACTTGGGTTGAGGAGTCAATGTCAGGAAATGATGCAATCTGCACTGTGAAGCATTCGCTGCCTTTAAAGTCAAAAGACACGTTTGCAACAGTATGGATGTTCCTGAAGTAGGTGTGCTAAGTGAAATAAGCCGGGTGCAGAAAGACAAATACTGGATGATTTCACTCCTGTGTGGAATTTAAGAAAGTTGATCTCACTGAATTAGAGAGCAGCATGGTGGTTACCAGAAGCTGGGGTGGTTCCACAGGGTGGGGCAATTGTAGTGATACTCTTCAAAGCATTCATAATTAGAGTTCGATACAAGAAATAAGTTCAAGAGCTCTGGCGTACAGGATGGTTACTTTAGTTAATGATGATATATTAGTTAATGATGTTGATATTCCTGAAAACTGCTAAGAGGGTAGATGTTCAAATTTCTCATCAAAAAATGATAGCTATGTAAGGTAATGCATTTGTTACTTAGCCTGTCTGTCTGCCAAAGGCACCATCATTGTAAACCAGAACACCTTATTTTTCCATTAAAAAATAATAAAGTAACCGGGCCGGGCACGGTAACTCACGCCTGTAATACCAGCACATCGAATGGTCAAGGCGGGAGGATCATGAGGTCAGGAGGTTGAGACCATCCTGGACAAGGTGGTAAAACCCCGTCTCTAGTAAAAATACAAAAATTAGCCAGGAGTGGTGGCGTGTGCCTGTTTCCCAGCTACACGGGAGGCTAAGACAGGGAAATCGCTTGAAGCCAGAGGCAGAAGTTGCATTAAGCCAAGATCATGCCACTGCACTCCAGCCTGGTGACAGAGCAAGACTCTGTCTCAAAAAAAAAGGACAAAAAATAACAAGATAACATTCTTAATCAACCAGAATGTCTTTTGTTTCTCAAGCAAATCACTTTACTGAAAGGTTCTCTTTGTTCACTTAAAATCTAGTCCAAACTCCATAACAACTTCTATATGCTTTTTCTTGCAAAGTAGAATATACTTTCTCAGAGCTTTTATGTGGTTGATAATTTAGAAGGTTATTCTCTACTTTCTCCCATTCTATGCTTTCTCGTATTCTGGAAATTAGGACAGAATTTATTGTTATTACATAAATCATTATTAAATTCTTTGTATTGAAGAAGAATAGAATCATTATGAATGATACATAGGGATTTATTATGGTGATAGGATCTTACACAATTTTGAGACTGGCTTAAGCAAGCTATATACATTTGTTATCCTGGCATTTGGTTCTGGTCTTGATGTCAGCTAGTCTGGCTGGCAGGGAGCAAGACAAACCTAAAAAGTGATATCCAGGTTGGGCCCGGAAGCTCAGTAATCCCAGCACATTGACAGGCCGAGGTGCTCTGGGGGATCATTTGATGCCTGGATTTCAAAAAAGTGGTATCCAGGCAAGTAGACCCTTCTAGGGTGAAATGGAATTCACTGAACGAACGGGAATCTATGTTTTTCAATAACAACTTCTATTCTCCAACTTCAGTGATACTAGCAACCTGCAGAAGAACTGGCACACTTTGCCAGAGACATACATATGAACCATGCCTAGGAATTGAGGAAAATAAACAAAAGAATATGGTGGAAACTGAAGGGATTAAAGCTCAACCACTGCACAAGGAGATCATCAGGGTTTAAAGGAGCTGAGAGTTCTGAAGCCGCTGGTTGCCAGCAGGGTGAACCAGCCAAGGTGTGACAATGTGATTGAGCTGCAGCAGCACCTGATGTTGTATCAACTTTCTGTTATTCACTCTGGCTACTAAATCCTGTGCAAACATCTATTGTAGCCTAACTTCGAAACATGCCATCATGGCTTACTGCTTTTTATATCTAAATGTTCTCATTTATGATTATTATTATTCATTTCTCACTTGGCCAGGATATAGTTTGAAAATATTTTTCAGAAAATCAATATGTGCAGTAAACTTTCTACATATTGGAGCTCGATTTATCTTTGAAAATCTTAACTATTGTACAGTCTGCTGGGTTTCATTAATCGTGGCCTTGTCATTGGTGCTGCTGTTTGCTGTGTTATATTGCTATTGTTACTGTTTACAGGAGCAGTCTAAATATATAGATTCATTCCTACTATGCCTATATATTCCTTTTTTCCCTAAAGATGATTATAAGGGCTTCTATTGGTTTTTGAAATTCATAGATTTAGTGGCATAGATTTTACTGCATTTCAATAATTTTTGCTCTAGTAAATAAGCTATTTTATTTATGGATTCATGTCTAGGTCACATCAAAATATTTTTGTTTTCTTTAATAAATCTCTGAAGTGTTTGTCTATACTAGTGGCTAAAGGTTTTTAAAAAACTGTAAAGTCAGTTATTTGTGTGATGAAGCGCTGGATAGTCCCACGCAACTGCTACCGTTCTACAATCAATTTTTCACTCCTTTTTAAAAATTTTTTCATTCTTGTCATCCATGAAGTAGGAAGAATATCTTCCTTTTAAAGGCTCTTTCACTATTTATCAATTACATTTTCGACTTGAGTTTGTACTTTTCTGCTTTTGAGGATAGTTTAAATTTATCACTGTGCTTATTTGCATTATCCCTTTTCTTTAAAAATCCGATGACAATTTATTTCAATATTCATATAAATACTTTGTATCTTATCTTCCACTTTTCTTGATCCTTTCTTAATCTTTCTCTCCCAACCTCACCAAGCAAAGATTTATTTTATGCATCTTTGTTTGAGGTGGAGCAGGAAAATAAGAGCAGCTAAAATCTACTCTTAGCGAATTTTCAGTACACAAAACAATACGGTACTATTAACTTTAGTCATCATGCTATACTTTAGATCTTTAGGTTAATTCATCACACGTAACTGAAAATTTGTATCCATTGACCCATTTCTCTTCGTTTTCTGTCCCTCCCCACCCTTGGTTACCAATATTCTATTCTTCATTTCTAAGTATTCAACCTTTGTATTGATTTAACATATAAGTGAAATTGTACAGAATTTTTCATTATGTATCTGGCTGATTTCACTAAGCATAATGATATCCTCCAAGTTCATTCTTTTTTTTAATAAATGACAGTATCTTCTTTTTAAGGCTGAATCATATTGTGTATATACTATAATTTTTTTAATCCATTTATTTATTGATGTATACTTAATTCTATACCTTGACAATAACAATATTGTACTTAGATTATTTCTATACCTTGGCTATTGTGAATAATGTTGCAGTGAACATATATGGGCAGACTTCTCTACAAGGTGCTAATTTTATTCCCTTGGTGTAGTTACCCAGTGGTGCGATTGTTGGATCACGTGATAGTTTTAATCTTTTAGGAACCTCCATACTCTTCCATAATGGCTGTACTGATTTATATTCCTACCAACAGTGTACAAGAGGTTTCCTTCTCCACACTCTTAAACAGCACTTGTTATCGCCTGTCTGTTGTATTGCAGTTGTCCTAACAGGGGTAGGGTGATATCTCATTGTGCTTTTGATTCATATTTCCCTGATGATTAGCAATATTTCACACCTTTGCATATACCTGTGGATCATTTTATGCCTTTTTTTGAAAAACATCTATTCAGATTCTTTGTCTATTTTGTGATCAGATTTTTAAAAAATTACTATTAAGTTGTTTGAGTTTGTTATGTATTTCACATATTAACCCCTTATTAGACATCTGGTTTTCAAATATTTTCTCCCAATCTATAGAAATTTTTTTTCTATTTATGTGAAAATGCCTTTTCTTCTGTTCATTGTTTCCTTTGTTGCACAGAACCTTTTTGGTTTAATGTTCAACTTACTTATAGTTTCTTTTGTTGTTTGAGCTTTTGGTGACATATCCACAAAATTATTATCAAAGCCAATGGCAAGGATATTTTTTTCTGTTTTTCCTTTGAGAATTTTACAGTTGCAGATTTTGAAGTGCAGGTATTTAATCAACTTTAAGTTAATGTTTGTGTATAATGTAGCAAAAGAGTCCAGTTTCATTCTTTTGCATGTTGATAGCTAGTTGTTCTAACATCATTTATTACAATCCTTTTCTCATTGTGTTTTTTGGTGGCTATGTTGAAAATTAATTGACCACACATGCTTGGATTTATTTTTGTGCTCTCTATTCTGTTCCACGGTCTATATGTCTATGTAACTGCTATTTAATTGCAGTACCATAATGTGTTAATTATGATAACTGTGTAATATAATTTGAAATCAGAAAGTGTGATGAGTTTGCTTTTTTTCTCAAGATTCCTTTCCCTACCTGGGGTCTATTGAACTTCTATATAAATTTTTAATTTTTTTTCTATTTATGTGAAAATGCCATTGGAAGTTTAATAAAAATTTCTCTGAATAAGTAAATTGCTTTGGGTAGAATGAACATTTTAACAATATTAAATATTCCAATCCATGAACACAAAATATTCTACTTTTTGTGTCTTCATTAATTCTTTTCACCAACATTTTTAGTTTTCAGTGTACAAGTATTTTACTTCCTTTTATTCCTGAGTATCTGCTATGTCTGAAGAATGTATTATTATTGGCTTACAGAAATGTAACTGATTTTTGTGTGTTAATTTTGTATCCTACTACTTTATGGAACTTATGAACATATAAACAAAATTTTCTATATATTAGCAAATGAAATCCAAAAATATATAAAATACGTAATACAACACATCCAAGTATAGTTTATTCTGTGGATGTAAGTCTGGTTCATTAATTGACAATCAATCAATTTATTTTGCCATATCCTATATCTAAAGAAGAAAAAAATGATTGTATCAATTGATGCAGAAAAAGAATTTAGCATATTACAAATGTAATATCTATTCATGAAAAAAATCTGATGAAACAATAATTAGAAGGGAATATACTTGACTAGAAAGGGAATTTATGCAAAACGAATTGCTAACGTAATGCTTAATGATACATGTTCACTGTAAGATCAGAATCAAGGCAAAGAAGGCCACTTTTATTACTCCTATTCAGTACCGTACTGAAATTTTAGCAAAGCAAAAAAGGGGGAGAAAGCAGGGTGTGGGGGTGGGAAAGAGCAGGGTGCAGGGGTAGGAGAAGAAGATACTCATTAGAAGGAAATAAAAATTCATATTACTTGTTTTTATTAGGTATGCACAGAAGTTTGATATTTCAAACAAAACAAAAGTAATGGAAATTAGTGACCAATCTGAGTTACCTACATAGAATCAGTGATATATCATTTCCAATTTAAGCTTTTATGAAAATGTTAGTTTGGCTTAAAATGCAAAAGCGAATTACTAAAGTTGGTCATATTTTCAAATTAAAGGAACACATCATATGCTTACTACAGTAGATGTAGAAAAATAACTTTTAATAAAAATTGATACCCTTTACAGTAAAGAAAAAGCAAATTTAAAATTAGAAGCTAACTTTCTTAAACTATCACAGATATGTACAAAAACACTATGTTAATACTTTGAAAGTTTTACTGCAGAGGCTGATAGCAAAATAAAGGTATTGTATAGACTGACTTTTATTGAACATTGTACTAAATGCCTTAGCCAGCTCATTAATGTATGAAATAAAACTATTAATTGAAAAGTAGTATAAAAAATTTTACTTTTAAATTATATAATTGTACAACAAGAATATTCAAAATATCTTCAATATGAAATTATAATTTATGGAATAATTCAGCAATTTGTTGGATACAAATTGCAAGTGAAAAATCAAGTACAAATTAACAAAACTTAGTAATTCTGCTTTTGGGTATCTATCCAAAAGGATTAATGGCAGTATCTCAATTTTTATCCATTCAGCCATTCTGTATCTTTTAAGTGGAGCATTTAAGCCATTTACATTCAACATTAATATTGACATATGAGGTACTGTTCTATTCATCATGCTAGTTGTTGCCTGAATAATTTGGGTTTTTTGTTGTTGTTGTTTTATTATTGTTTTATAAGTTCTGTGAGATGTATGTTTCAAGGGGGTTTCATTTTGGTGTATTTTGAGGTTTTGCTTCAACATTGAGAACTCCTTTTAGCATTTTTGGTAGTGCTGATTTGGTACTGGTGAATTCTCTTAGCATTTTTTTGCCTGAAAGAAGACCATATCTTTCTATTTATGAAGCTTAGTTTCACTGGATACAAAATCCTTGGCTGACGATTATTTTGTTTAAGGAGGCTAAAGATAGGACACCAATCTCTCTGACTTGCAAAGCTTCTGCTGTGAAAACTGCTTTTAATATAATAAGTTTTTCTTTACAAGTTACCTGAAGCTTTTTTTCTCACAGCTCTTAAGTCTCCTTTCTTTATGCTGAGTTTGGATAACCTGATGACTACGTGCCTTGGTGATGATGTTTTAGCAATGAACTTCCTAGATGCTCTTTGAGCTTCTTGTATTTGGATGTCTAGATCTCTACACGATGGGGTTTACAATGAGGTCACATTCCCGGAATTGTACTTAGATATCAATGTCATATTGAGTCCAAATATCCCACTGTCTAGTCTCTCTCATGGAAAGGGATAGTCCGTAGTAAGGTATATCTTTCCCGTTCTTAACATTAAACCAGGCTTTTTGCGTAGCCCTGTTAAGCCAGGTGGTGGTCGCTGCATTCATCCACGACAGTTTTTCTCAATTATTTCCTCAATAAGCTTTCCGAACTTTTGGAATTCTCTTATTCCTTGGGGAACACCTATTATTCTTATGTTTGCTTGTTTAATATAATTCCCCAGCAGCCTTATTCACAATAGTCAAAAGGAAGAAGCATAAACAAAATGTGGTGTAGACATACAATGGAATATTATTCAGCTTTTAAAAAGAAGGAAACTAGCCGGGTGCGGTGGCACATGCCTGTAACCCCAGTATTTTGGGAGGCCAAGGCAGGCAGATCACTTGAGGTCAGGAGTTCAAGACCAGCCTGGCCAACATGGAGAAACCCCATCTCTACTAAAAAATACAAAAATTAGCCTGGCAAGGTGGTGGGTGCCTGTAGCCCCAGTTACTTGGGAGGCTGAGGCAGGAGGAACTGGGGAGGTGGAGGTTTCAGTGAGCTGAGATGGTGCTACTGCACTCCAGTCTGGGCAATAGAGCAAGACTCCATCTCAAGATAAATAAATAAATAAAATATAAAGAAGGAAATTACATACTATGCTAAGGTTAGGATTAGGATTTAAATAGATAAACTTGGTGAACATTATGTTAAGTAAACTAAGCCAGTCATGAAAATACAAATAAGTAACAATTTCATTTATTTGAAATAACTGAAGCAGTCAAATTTGTAGATGGAAAGTAGATTAGTGGTTGCTAGGCACTAAGGAAGTAGGTTATGAAACACAGTTGTTAATGAATGTAGAGTTTCAGCTTTGAAAGATGAAAATGCAATAATTCTGAGGATTGGTTTCACAATATAGAAATGTACTTAACGCTACTGAATTATACACTTAAAATAGTTAAGATTCTAAATTACATATTACATATATTCTAGCAAAATTATTAAAAGTCAAGTGTATTTCTATAAGCCAGCAGTAAACATATAGACTCTGTATATTTTTAGCAAGTTAACATTTTTTTCCAGTCATTGTTCTGCAAATCTTCCAGGCGCACCTTTCAGAGAGCTATTGGAAAGAGCATCTCCTGAAGCTAAGCCATTCATATCGTCTGCATAGGGTCCTCATATAAGGTTATTCCATTTATATGGGGGACAAAAACGCTGACATAGGCTGAAAACTAGGCCTCTTGCACCTAATAGTTAACCAAATTTTGAATGAAAAGGAGAAGTTTTGAAGGGAAGTGCTCCTTCAGTGAAGACATACACATTAAGAGAGCAAAACACCCTTATTGTTGACATGGAAAACGTTTTAATAGTGTGGATAGAATATCAAACCATCCTTAATATTCCCTTAAGCCAAAGCTTGATACAGAGCAAGGCCCTAACTCTCTTCAGTTGATGAAAGGCTGAGAGAGGTGAGGAAGCTGGAGACCTTGCAGCTAGCAGAGATTGTTTCTTCAGGTTTAAGGAAAGAAGGTGCCTTCATAACATCAAAGCGTGAGAAGAAGCAGTAAGTGCTGATGTAGAAGCTGCAATATGTTATCCAGAGATCCGGAGATGAGATTATTGAAGAAGGTGGCTACACTAACCAACAGATTTTCCATAGAGATAACATAACCTTCTATTCAAAGAAGATGCCATCTAGGAGTTAAATAGCTAGAGACGAGAGGTCAATGCCTGGTTAAAAAGGATTAGCATCAATGACCACTCAGTGTGACCTATCCTAGGCAGGCTGAGATGCCTACACCACTGGCATACTCACTCCACATACACTGCTCTTGTATGTTCTGCTCTACCCCTGTGCCTCAGCCATGTCAGATGTGGAGTCACTCTTCATGCACAGGAATGACCCAGCGGGAACATTACTGACTTTACATGCTGCCTTTCGTAGAGAAAAAGCCAGTCTGAGTGTCAGTGGCTGGTCAAGGATAACAGTGAGGCCACCAGAGAAGCTAAGATGCTGTTAAAGGAAAAGGACAAAAGGAAAAGCAAGAGTGAAGGCAAGGGCTAGAAAAACATTGAAAAACTGAAAAAGCAATTAATTAAAATAAAGGAAAAATCTCAGGAAAAGAAACATAAACTGAAACAAAAGTACACTGTGCAAATATATAAGCTGAAGGAATAGTTCCATTAAAAAATCAGAAGGAATTAGCTTCATTCAGACAGAGCTGAAAACAATAAACAAGAAAGAATGAGATGTTGTAAAGGAGAATTTAAAGAACAATTAACAGAAGCATAAGGAGACTGTTAGGAGCTGGGAAGACACGGTTTTTGGAGAAAAAGGACAGTGCTGGAGATGAGAGACCATCATGAAGCTGCTGTGCAATTGAGCAGTAATAGAAAGAATGTTTTTAAGGAGAACAGTTATCTCCAGAACGTTCTTGCATACCACCTGAAATAAACTTATGAGCTACAAAAACGCTCCCAGAGATTGAAAGAGAATCAAATCCTTTTACATCCAAAGAATATTAATGAGCTCTTGGTTAAGAAAAAGATGATGCAGCTTACCCAGTAGAAAACACAAATCCAGACACTTCAGAAGAAGGTGGTAAGGTTGGAGACTGCTCTAAATTATATGACCAGAGTTTGAGACTGAAGTGTTAAAACTGTAGCAACAACAACGACAGAGAATCAATCAGCTAGGTAGAAACTGACAAGCAGTAGCAAAGTCAGATGAACAAAAGAAAAATGAATTGAGTGAAGAAGCTGGCCAAGAACATACCAGGTGAGAGAACAGAATTGGACTGTTCTTTTTTAAATACCCTACACCAAGTGTGTAGTAACAGATACTATTTAGCAGGAAGCATGTAAATTGAAAGCATAAGGGCTTTCAATTACAAATGAGAGCAGCACATACAGGAAAAAACAGCATATTCCCAAATCAGAACAATTGATGACAGAAAGCACAACAGCAATAATGAAGCAGGCTCTTTAGACAGAAATAGACAATTATTGAAGGAAATACTAATATTGGAGATTTGATCTGGGAGCAGAATGAGAAAGTAATTGAGATTGCTCTTCGCAAAAATAAATGGTTTTGTTTCTAGGAAATTCAGGCAGATTTCTAGGCCTCTAGTTCCAGACTGTGCTGTCTCTGACAGTGGACAAAAAAAACAAAATTGGGGAACAAAAGTAAGCTTTAGGATCAAGCCTTCGTTGCCTGACAAATTTCAGTATCAGTCTCTTCTGGTGAAATGATGTTTCCCAATATTCTCAAAAAAAAGTCTTAAGTATCTGGCACAGCTACCTTCCGAGAACCACTGATGACCAGCATGTAAATCCACAGAAGCTGCAGGCAGGCATTTCCTTGTAGGATTCTCACTTCAGAATATGTTCAAGAAAGTATCTTAAAGGAAAGAAAGTTAACTCAAAACTTACCTGTTTGCCACAGAAAGTAGTGTCTCCGATGAGGGGAGATTAGAAGCTGGTAAATAAGAACATTTGCAAAGGCACTGAATTGGTGGCATCTACTTCCACTTACAGCAGAATAAATCCATGTCAAATATTAAGCAAAGAACTCAGACAGAAGCATTTCATGTGGAACCACAAAAGCATCAGAGATCACTTTTAAGTAGCCACCTTCTACCCAATTTTCCGTCTCTGAACTTTAATTACTGAGGCAGAAATGGAGCACTATGAAAGATTGGAGGGATAATCTTTAAATAAATTGCAGGGCTGATCATTGTTTACCATCTCCACATAAGAGATAGTGAATGGCTTTATGAATCTTCTGAAAGTCTGTCTACAAATTTGTCTGACTTCCACCAGGCAAGTGGGAATATTTCCAAGTTGTGGCTCTCTTGGCGGTGAAGATGTCAGTTGCCTTTCCATATGGGTTGTCATTTATGATCTTGATGACTTCATACAATGCTTTGTCTCCAGAACCATAAGAACTGTCCCCAAAAATCTTCTCTTTGTAACAAGACATATTTAACTTCCAGAAGTGTTATATCTCAAAAAGAGTCAAAATTTTAGATTCAAGAAGAAACAGAGTTTCAAAGGACAAGCTGACTCTCTTATTAGGGGCTATTACAGCTGGTGACTTTAAAGCCAACATGCATTTATCATTCTGAACATTCTGAAAATCCTAGAGCCTTTTGGAATGATTCTAAGTCTACTCTTCTTTTTCTCCATAAATGGAGGAACAAAGCTTGGATGGCAGCACATCTGTTTACAGCATGGTTTACTGAATATTTTAAGCCCACTCTTGAGAACTGTTGTACAGAAAAATATTTCATTCAAAATATTACTGCTCATTGACAATGCACCTATTTATCTGGAACCTCTGATGGACATGTGCAATGAGATTAATGCTGTTTTTATGCCTGCTCAAACAACATCCATTTTGCAGCCCAAGGTTCAAGGAGTAGTTTTGACTTTCAAGTCTTATCATTTAAGAAATATATTTCATAAGGCGATAGCTACCATAGACAGGAATTTATCCTGTAGATCTTGGCAAAGTAAATTAAAAATCCTTTGGAAAGAGTTCATCATTGTAGATTCATAAAGAACATTTAAAGTTCACAGGAGTAGGCCAACATATCAATATTAATAGGAATTTGGAAGAAATTGATTTGAATCTCCATGGATAACTTTGAAGAGTCCAAGACCTCAGTGGAAGAAGTAACTGCAGATGTGGTGGAAACAGCAAGAAAACTAAAATTAAAAGTGAAATCTGAAGATATGACCGAATTGCAGTTATCTTATCATAATGTTTGAATGGATGAGGAGCTGCTCCTTCTGGACGAGTAAAGAAAGTGGCTTCTTGAGATAGAATCTACTTCTGGTGAAGCTGTGAATATTGTTGAAATGACAACAAAAGATTTAGAATGTTACATACACTATGATAAAGCAATAGCAGGGTTTGAGAGGATTGATTGCAATTTTAAAGTAAGTTCTACTGTGGGTAAAATGCTATCAACCAGCACCATGTACTACAGGGCAACCTCTTGTAAAAGGAAGTGTCCATGATGCAGCAACTTCATTGTCTGACGGTAAAAAAAAATTGCCACAACCTTCAGAGCTTTCAGCAAAAAACACACTTATGATTTACCAGGAATCAACATCAAGGTATGACCCTGCAACAGCAAAAATATTGCAACTTGCTAATGGCTAAGATAATAGCATTTTAAAGCAATTAATTGTTTTTAAATTAAGGTATGTACTTTAAAAAGATATAATTCTATTGCATGCTTCATAGACAACAATATGGTGTCAGTATAGTTTTATGCTCACCAGGAGATCCACAAAATGTGACTTACTTATTGTGACAGTCTGAAACTGAACCCACAGTATCTCTGAAGAATATGTGAATTATGGAAAAATGGTAAATTTGACACACCTGTTTCACAATATGAACTATTTACTACTTGTAATCTTTTGTTTCTTTCTCTTTGCTATGTCTTCTCAACTTACCTGCACGTTTTCTTCAGGTGATAACTGTTCTCCATCTTCTAAATATCCATAGCTATTTACTCATTTATTCATCCAAAATCACCAGATTTTGGCACGGGTTTTAGGTATTGAGGAAATAGTGGTTAATAAGAGAGAATGCCTTGCTGTCACAGAAAAAAATATATATTATAAAGACCTGTATACATATAATGTAGATAATTTCAAATCATGGCAAATATTATTTAAAATAACTGCATAGCGATTAATAATGGTGGGGTGTTCACAGAAAACCATCTAGGAGAACGCGTAGGTATCAACTGCAAGTAGACAATTGCTTTGTGAAGAACTAGGGAATGTTTCCAAGAATGGTAGATTAAAAACCCAGGCGATTATAACACTTTTAACTTTCTCAAGAACCATAAGTAAGTGTAATGTGATTGGGATATTTAAAAACTGATGCGAGGGACACTTGTAGTGATAAGACAGGATTTTGAAAACAGTGATAAGAACTTCAGATTTATTTAAATAACAGTAGAAGGCATTGGAACGCATAAGTAAATAAATGAAGAATATGATACAATACTATATTTGTATTTTATAAGATGTAAAGAAAAAGGAAAATTATTTGTAAATAGGATTAATTCCTATAAAGAGAATAATGTGGTAACATTGGAGATAATTGAAGAAGCTAAAGTTCTAGAGTAAATGCAATCTCATCCTTCATAGGAAGAATTTCAATTAGTAGAGATGTTTATTCCAAAAGAGTTGAGAGTGAATAAAAGCAGAAGAACCTTTACCAGGAAACTGATACAAATTAACCTTCAAGACCACTCTCTTACATCGGCCCATGAGGATCCTTACTAATGTACTCACGTGAGTATGTATTTTTTATAAATTTTGCAAAATAATCTATTTACCTTCACTTAGCTAACATTGCTATTTCTTTCTGTCCACCTTTTTCACACAGTCACATTTCCTTGTATCATATGGTGTTAGAATGACCACAATATTTTATGTATGTATATAAGGGGACTTCAGCTGAAGGACACTTTGAATTTGGCTTTAATACTATATGTTTATAGTTCACATTTACTATAGTTCACATTTACTACTGACTTCCAGGACTATTCCCATGCACTGTACTCATCTTACTCCAAAAAGGATGTTATTTAACAAGTACGTTATAGAGTAATAAAAATTATTTGTAAGATTACTTTATTCTGAATACATTGTAGGCTAGGAATACATAATTGATTTGAAAAAAAAGTAGAAAAAATGTTAAATGTTGAGCTACTAGAAATATAAAATTCTAAATACATATATAAGAATGACTAAAGTTTGCAATAGTGATGCAGAAATAAATTATTTTTATTTTTAAGAATTAATTTTGATAAGAAATTAGGATTTACTTTTTATAAATGAATAAAGAGGGAAACAGTGTAGAAATTTACTGAATTATAGATTTCAATAAATAATTTATTAAATTATATAACTTATTTATCTTAGGACAGTCTCTGCTATGCCTCCCTTTCTTTTCAGATAAACTTATAAGAAAAACATAGCTATAGGCAAGTTCTTACCTCTGGATTCCCTAAAAAGAATATTAGTGTCATATGGCCACTTAATTTTGCTCCTTCTGAAACTTCCCTCAAACTCACCAATCACAGTAATATAGTATAACATCAGAAACTACCAAGAGATGCAGAATAAAGTGTTCCTTCTCTGCTTCTAATAAATTATAATATTTTGACTTCTTCAGTAATACTCAAGGCAATAAGAGTGGAAAAAAAGTAACCAGTAACTATTGATCATTCTATGTGTAATCACATGAAGCTATATGGTTCTTTTCTCTCACAGATGGATAACTCCCTAGAGCCCATAAATTACACCTAGTGCCATCTATATATTTTTGAAAAGACAACAATAATAGAATTATTTTGTTCCTTGGAAAGAGAAGTGTTTCTACATTTTTGGTAAAGCAGAGTGATGTAGTGGGAAGAAAACATAACCCAGATTCATGAGCTCGTATTTTCAGTTAGTAACCATTTATGTCACCTTGGGCGAAATAGTTAGTCTTTGAACCTCAGTTTACCAATTTGTGCAATAAAGTGACTAGATTTATGTCCTCTAGGTTCATACAGCACAAAATTTCATCCTGTGATTCAACTCTGCTGGAGATACAAAGAGTTAGTCTTTACATTTCATAAATAGGATTCAGTAAACTAAAAAGACATGATTTTATGTAGATTTACCTTGTCGATACTAGAAAGAATGAAAATAGTGCCAGAAAGTCAATTCTTTAATATTTTGAAAAAAGGACTCACTCATTGAAATAGTATTCTTTTCTTCATTTTTCAGAAAATAAGCTATCATCATATACTTATTTTTATATTCATTGGAATCCATTTGCATCCTTTATACTAGGGGAATAAAAGGTTCTTTAAAATTACAGTTATCTTTTCACAAAGTATTAAAGAAGAAAGTTGAAAGAGTCAACACAGAAATAAAATTCCCGTTATTCAGAGAGTCATACAATAGTCTTCCTTCCATCTGGTGCAGCAATGAGAGTACCAGCTGTCCATGTATGGATGCAGAAATAAAAGAAAAATGGAAAATCTAGTTTTATATAGTGTTTGAAAAATCAACAAATGTCCTTACAAGTAAAATATTTCAATTCATTTCTATGAGAGCTTCATAACTTCTAGAATGGTGGCATATATATCAATGCAGACACATTCTCTAGTAAAACTGCATAACTGATGAAAATGGCAAATTTATAAGCTTGCCATTTATAAATATCTAGAAATTATCCTAAGGGAATACAGCAAATAAAAAGAGCATTTCTTCAAGCAAGTGGATCAAATCTTGCTGAGAATAGCGAATCTATGGCATTTGAGCCGTGACCCACTCTTCCTGCTCACAAGCTCAGCATGCAGAATTTTCCAGTTTTGCAGGTGCATCCAATAACACAGGACTTCCTGTTCTCCCAGCAATTAGTCGTGATGTAATTACTTAACCACAAACCATCAGCCTTTTTTTATTCGCCATCACTTCATATGGCAGAAGTTCTCATTAGGGCAAGAACAGCTGAAAAGGCTTGGACTCTCTTCTTCCACACAGCCCCACCTGTAGGTTGATAGTTTCATCTTAGGCATGGCAGGCTGAGAATATGAAGACACAAATAACTCTCCTGTAGCTCCTAGTAGGATGCATGTTACAGGCTTGGAGAGGTAAGCCCTAAGGACCATAAGCTAGTGCCTTTACTAGGATCCCACTTATAAGAAGTGTCATGACAAGAGAAGCGGGTCACTGTATCTATGCCTAGGTCTGGAAAAGTGGCAAAGAGTATTTGCCCATGGGGAGCCCCAAAGAACTGATGTTATTTGGGACATAATTTGGGGAAAATAAGCCCAATTACAGCTTAGAAGGCAACGGTGGTAAAAAATTGAGAATAGACTGATAACTCCATAAGGTAAATGAAGGAAGTCTGACCTCCAAAGACCACTTATTGTATAATTCTACTTATATACAGTATTCAGCCCGGAAGTGGTGGCTCACACCTGTAATCCCAGCACTTTGGGAGGCTGAGGTGGGTGGATCACCTGAGGTCAAGAGTTTAAGACCAGCCTAGCCAACATGGTGAAACCCCATTTCTACTAAAAATTCAAAAATTAGCCAGGTGTGGTGGTGCCCACCTTTAATACACAACTACTTGGGAGGCTGAAGTGGGGGACTCGCTTGAACCTGAGAGGTGAAGGATGCAGTGAGCCAAGATTGTGCCACTACACTCCAGGCTGGGCAACACAGCAAGACTCTGCCTCAAAAAAAAAATGCAGAATAGGCAAATCTATAGAAACAAGAAAATTCATGTTTGCTCAAGACTAGGAAGTTTGGGAAATTTTTTCCCACTAATGGGTAAGGAGTTTCCTTTGAAGTTTACTAAAGTGTTCTAAAATTTATTGTCAGTGATAGTTGCTCAATTCTGTGACCACACTAACAGCCATTGTAATGGACATTTTAATTAGGTAAATTATACATTATGAAAATTATTTATCAATAAAGTCATCAAAATTTTATAAAACAAAAACATGTATTACCATCCTACAGAATATTTGTGTCATTTTATTTTTGTTATTTATGTATCATGGGGGACTTTTCTTGAGAATATCTCATCATACATATTCAACATTATGGCAGATACAAAATACTATAAGTAAATATTAAAATAATTACAAAACTATAATGTCTATATGTATTACAACATCAAGGAAGAAGATCACATAAAACAAAGCAGTTGTGTGTGTGTGTGTGTGTGTGTGTGTGTGTGTGTCCTATTAAGTGACGAGTAATGTGATCTTGATTTACAATTTTTCTTTAAGGAATATCCTGGTGAATACAGAACTAAAATTTGAAGTAGAAAAGAAAGTTAAGCAGACAAGAAAGAATAAGGTGAAGTATTTAAATAAATTACATTAAATCAGCAATTCTTTGGGAATAGAATTACTGGAAATGCGTATATGCACTTAGATTTAAGCACAAACAGAAAAGGTCATTAACAAATGGAGAGTAAACCTATACACAAACGTGAACTATTCACATTGAGTGTATACATAATTAGTGATCTGTTTTATATTGCAACAGAGTATGAGGGAACATGAGAATTTGGGGAACATTGACAGCATCATGCAATTAATTGCAATTAGAAGATTCTAGAGGACATTACTGGATTAATAGTCTGAGCTAATATATATACACAAAATGGAGTATAAAGTATACGTGGCATATTTAAAATAAATACACAAATTATTTGGTACTTCTTTAAGAGTTAGAATCTAATTTCCTTCCTTCTAAATATAAGATTGAATTAGTAACTCCGTTATTAGAAACATAATGTGGTTGAAAGGATGCTCCATGACTTCTAAGAGCAGATAAGAAAATGTGATATCCTTGACCTTCAAATCAGGTCATCACACTACAAGAAATCCCTGCTAGAGGCAGAGGTCACATTTATATAATTTAACCAATGGTCTCTACTGAGGATCAATTTATTCCCACAATTTGTAGTCAGGCATAAAATTAAAGAAATCTTTGAGGTGACTCCTACCCCAACCACCATCTGACTGCAACTATAGATAGTAACACCCTACTTTGAACAGTCACAATCATAAGTTGCAATGTACTATACTATGCAGCTATCTGTATGTAGGAGATATATATCCTTTTTGCCTTATATGAGGTGGGAATGAAGTAAAAGCCATACAAGAAGAAACTCTTGTGAAGGTTACAGACAAGAAGCATAAGCCCATTGAAATACTGAGATTTAACGGGAATATTCTTTCACAATTCATCATATATTAGCGCAGCACTACAAGACTTTAACATAATGGTGGATTATATGTGAAAGTGCTTCAAGACACAAACTTAGAGGAAAACTTAGAGAAGTTAAAAGTGGAAATAAAAAGACACTGGAGAAATTTGAAATCTTTGTGGCTTCATGACAGAAAATGTGTAAGCTATAAAGAAGGAAACAAAAATATTTCATATGTTAACTATTTTTTTAAAAGTCAACTAAGAGGTCAGGCCTGGTGTTTCCTGTCTGTAATCTCAGCAGTTTGTGAGGCCAAGGTGAGCAGATCACGTGAGGTCAGAAGTTTGAGACCAGCCTGGCCAACTTGGTGAAACCCCATTTCTACTAAAAATACAAAAATTAGCCAGACATGGTGGCGGACACCTGTAGTTCCAGCTACTTAGGAGGGTGAGGCAGGAGAATCACTTGAACCCAGGAGGAAGAGGTTGCAGTGAGCCAAGATGACACCATTGTACTCCAGCCTGAATGACCAGTGAAACTCTGTCTCAAATATATATATATATATGTGTGTGTGTGTGTGTGTGTGTATGTGTGTGTGTAAAACTAATAAAATTATTATTGAAAAGTGAAGTCAAAATAAAACTTTCTCAGATTTATCAATTTTGTCTACCTTTCCATAGAACTTGCCTTTAGTTGTGTTAATTTCTTGTAAATTTTTTTAAGTTATTTGTAGACTCTAGATATTAGCCCTTTATTTGAGGGATAGATTGCAAAAAGCTTTTCCCATTCTGTTGGTTGCCAGTTCACTCTACAACTAATAAAGTTATTATTTAAAAGTGAAGTAGAAATAAAAACATTCTCAGAAAACTGAAATTGGGGGAATTATTCAGCAGAAGACCTGTGCTACAAGAATTATTAAAGGATTTTCCTCAGCCAGAAAATATTTTATATTGGTAAGAAACTAGTATCTATGTAAAGAAAGAACATCAGAGGAGGAATAAATTTTAAAAAAATATTTAAAATTGCTTTATTGTTAACTGACTAAAAGGCAAATGTTTAAACTAATAATAATAATATTTTGGATGAATTATAGTGCAATAAGTGGATGACAACAATGTCACAAAGAACAGGAAGCAGAAAATGAACGTACTCTGTAACATAGATATAATACTCTGTTACATGTACCGTAAGTAAAGCAGTACAGTGTTATTTAAAAGAAGACAGAATAGCTTAAAATACTGAAATTCCTGAATTATCTTTATAAAGTAATATACTTGATATACCAAGAGAGAAGAAAAATAGAATTATATGTGGCCGTACAAATATGGTTGATCTATCTGTGTATATATTCATATCTATCTATTTCTGTATATATACCTAGCAAAGTATCTAATGTCTATTGAAGTGCATTAAGTATAAATTCATTAAAGAAACTAATTAGAAAGTTTCCCAGAGTGGATGAAATTTAGACTCAACTATATGTTGTCTGTAAAACCTACTTTCACTATAAAGATTTTTTAGGAAAGGAGAAAAGGGATATAGAAAGTGACTACTAATTTAAAAAGCAGTAGTCACTCCCTTAATTTCAGACAAACTGGACCTCAGACCAAGAAAAGTTATCAGGAATAAAGAAATAGTGACACAATAATAATATGAACAACTTTCCAAGAAGACCTACCAATCTACAATATATGCATTTAACAATAGGGCATCAACTGATCGAAGTGATGGACATATTTTTTAAAAATGCAAGAAAAAAGTAGACAAATTGACCAGAACATCTGTCTTTCATAATTGATAGATCAAGTGGGCAGAAAATGAGTATAGACTATCAATTAATGTAATTGTATAACATTTATAGAGTACTTAGTCAAACAACAACAGAATACATAGTCTTCTCAAGCTCACATGAAACATTCATCAAGATGGATCACATTCTAGGCCATAAATCACACCTTAAAAAATTTACAACTATAAAAATTATACAAACAATATACTTAGACCATAATGAATTTAACAAGAAATCAATAATATAAATATAGCAGGAAAATACACAAATATTTGGAGACTAGACATCATACGTCTAAATAATGCAGAAGTCCAGGGAAAAGTCTCACAATAAATTTTTTAAAGTTGGAACTAAGTACAAATAAAAATCTAATTTATCGAACATTATGGGATGCAGTGAAAACAGTTCCTAGAGAGAAATCCAATGCATTAAACGCCAATATTAGGAAAAAAAGATCTCAACTCAATAATCTAGCAATCTATTTCACTTTAGAAATGCTAGTGGAAACGTAACAATTTAAACTTAAAGCAAACAGAAAGAAAGAAATGAAGCTGGGCACGGTGGCTCATGTCTGTAATCCCAGAATTTTGGGAGGCCGAGGCCGGTGATTCACAAGGTCAAGAGATTGAGACCATCCTGGCCAACATGGTGAAACCCCGTCTCTACTAAAAATACAAAATAAATTAGTTGGGTGTTGTAGCATGCACCTGTAGCCCCAGCTACTCAGGAGACTGAGGCAGGAGAATTGCTTGAACCCGGGAGGCGGAGGTTGCAGTGAGCCGAGATCACACCACTGCACTCCAGCCTGCCGCCTGGCAAGAGAATGAGACTCTGTCTGAAAGAAAGAAGGAAAGAAGGAAAGAAAGGAAGGATGGAAGGATACAAATTAGAGAACAATAAATTAAAAACAATAACAAAAATATTAACACAACTAAAGGCAAGTTCTATGAAAAGGTATACAAAATTGATGAAACTTTAACTAGTCTGACAAAGGAAAAGGGAGAGAAAGAGAGAACCGAAACAAACTACCAGTGTCATTAATGAAGCAGACTCCTTCACTGTACACCTCATTGATGAATTAGCAGTGAAATAAATGAGCACTGTGAATAATTCTATGCTTAAAAATATGATATATTAAATGTACCAATCATTTGAAAAGCACAAATTCCCACAATGAGAAATAGGTCAATCTGAGTGAGTATGTTCATTCAAGATATTGAATCTACAACTAAAAAACAATAAAAGCACCAGGTTCAAATGGCTTCATTGGTGACTTCTATGAACAATTTAAAACAATGGCAACAAAAGCCAAAATAGACAAATTGGATCTAATTTAACTTAAGAGCTTCTGCACAGCAAAAGAAACAATCATTATCATGAACTGTTAACCAACAGAAAGGGAAAATAATTTTTGAAATCTATCCATCTGACAAAAGGGCTAATATCAGGAATCTACAGAATACTTAAACAAATTTACAAGAAAAAAACAAACAACCCCATCAAAAAGTGGCCAAAGGATATGAACAAACACTTTTCAAAAGAAGACATGTATGCAGCCAACAAAAACATGAACAAAAGCTCACATCACTGGTCATTAGAGAAATGCAAATAAAACCGCACTGAGATACCATCTCATGCCAGTTAGAATGGTGATCATTAAAAACTCAGGAGACAGATGCTGGAGAGGATGTGGAGAAATAGGAACACTTTTACACTGTTGGTGGGATTGTAAATTAATTCCACCATTGTGGAAGAGAGTGTGGTGATTCCTCAACGATCTAGAAATAGAAATACCATTTGATCCAGGAATCCCATTGCTGGGTATATATGCAAAGGATTATACATCATTCTATTATAAAGACACATGCATGCGTATGTTTATTGTGACACTGTTCACAATAGCAAAGACTTGGAACCAACTCAAATGCCCATCAATGATAGACTGGATAGAAAAAATATGGCACATATACACCATGGAATAGTATGCAGCTATAAAAAAGGATGAGTTCATGTCTGTCCTTTACAGGGACATGGATAAAACTGAAAACCATCATTCTCAGCAAACTGACACAAGAACAGAAAACCAAACACCACCTTCTCACTCATAACTGGGTGTTGCAC
Source organism: Leontopithecus rosalia (assembly GCA_028533165.1). NCBI lineage: Eukaryota > Metazoa > Chordata > Mammalia > Primates > Cebidae > Leontopithecus > Leontopithecus rosalia. Next base: position 27,834,550 of record CM052649.1, on the reverse strand, counting down.
AATGAGAGGGGGAACTACGGGGGGAATAGCAGGGGGTAAGGGGATTAGGGAGGGATAGCATTTGGAGAAATACCTCAGGTAGATGACAGAGTGATGGATGCAGCAAACCACCACCAGGGCACGAGTATATCTATGTAACAAACCTGCATGATCTGTACATGTACCCCAGAAATAAAAGTAAAAGAAAGAAGAAAGAAAGAAAGACAGAAAGAAAGAAAAGAATACATTTTCTCACAATTTCTTCTAGATTATAGAAGAATAAATCATACTTTCTAAGTCATTTTAGAGGTTAAAACTAATCAACTACCAAAATCAGATAAAGACATTGTAAGAGAAGAAAATTTTTAGACTGATAATTCTCAGGAACACAGATCCACAGTTTCTCAAAAAAAATATTGGCAAATTGAGTTTTTAAAATTATAAAAATAAGTATGCTCCATAATCAAGTGGGTTTTGAACCAGGTATGTAAAGCTGATTCCATATTCAAAAATCAGTCAATAGAATTCACCATATCAAGAGCCTAAGAAGAACAAAAATATTATTATATCAATGGATGTAGGAAAAGCCTTTTACATAATCTAGCACCCCTTCATGATAAAAGCCCTCATAAACGAGAAAGAGAGGGTAGCTTCTTCAATTTTAGAAAGAACCTACAGCTAGCATGCTTAATAGTAAGAATGTTTTTCATCTAGGAGTTGGAAAAAGGCAAGGATGTTCTGTTTCACCCATTCTATTCAATGTTGCACTAAACATCTGAACTTGTACAATATAATAAGAAAAAGAAATAAAAGTAGACAGATTGTAAAGGAAGCAATAAAGCTGTCTTTGTTCAAGGACAATGTTGACTATGTGATAGTCAACATAATAAATAAAAATGGAAAATAAAACATTTGGAACTAATAAATAAGTAAATCAAGGTAGCAGGATACAAGATTAATACAGTAATGTAAATTATTTTCTTACAAGCAATCATATGATAAAATATTAACTTAAAATGGACATTAGATCTTAGACCTGAAGATAACACATGACACCTTAAAGCTTCTGGAAGAAAACATAGGAGCAAATCTAAGTGAGTTTGGACTTAATGATGAATTTTTAGACATAATACCAAAAATCTGATCCAGAAAAGAAAAATTGGTAAGTTGAATTTTAATAAAATTAAAAACTTCAACTCCACAAATATATGTTTAGAATTGGAAACCCAAGCCTTTCAGGCTGAAACTCTGTGCAAATGAAATAACTGATAAACTGTTTGTAATCAAATAGATAAAATACTTAACAATTAGGAAACCAAAACTCAATAAAGTAGATAAAATATCTCAAAACCATATCAAATAACTTATACAAATGAAAAATAAACATATAAAAAGATGTTTAACGTCATCTGTCATTGGTCAATGTAAAGTTAAAGCCACAATCAGATACCATTATAGTCTATTAGAATAAATAAGCTTGAAAAACTGGCAATGTCAATTCCTCGAGAACAATATAAATTCTAATTCTTTCTGGTGAGAACGCAAAAATCACACAACCACTTGGAAGACAGTTTGCCAATGCCTTTTAAAGTAAAATATAATCGTATTCAGAACCAGTAATTGCTCCTGTATGTACTTATTAAACAGTTTGGAAAACTTAGGTTCACAGAAAACCTGAAGAGTGATGTTTAAGAAAAGTTTGTTAATAATTGTCCCAAATGAGAAGCAGCCAAGATGTCTTTGAATATGGATATGGATAAACAAACTATGGTACACACATACCAGGGAACGTAATTCTGTCATAAATAGTAAAGTGCTATAAAGCCACAGAAAGACATAGATGAATCTTAAACATTGATTAGTGAAGAAAGTATTCTGAAAATTCTCCATAATGTATGATTCCAATAAAAGACATTATGAAAGTGGCAAACCATGCAGACAGGAAAAGATTAGTTTTTACAGTGTTTTGTGATGAAAAAGAAGGCTTTCATGTATAGAGCATAGGGATTTGGGGGGAGATATAAAACTATGCTGTGTGATACTATAATTGTGCATGCATGACACTATGCATTTATCCAAAGCCATAGGAGATTCAACCTTCAAGTATGTAAGTCATTTTGTAGGACAGTAGAATTCCAGGATGAAATGCACAATATGACAAAACAGTTTAACTTGATTAGAAACGTATGAAGCAACTTCACTAAAGGGGCTTAGGGAGGAAAAGATGCTCACAAAAATAAGTGAAGACGTGACAAATTTATAAAACTAAAAGTAAAAAAACGAAACTGTTCGTAATCACTGTATTCTAGATAATAAAAGACATTTCCTGCAAGGATCTGGATTACAAATTCTGATAATATAACACATGTATTCTGGAATTGAACAATAGTAAATATATCATGAATGTTGGGAGCCAGCCAGTTGGAGTGGGAACGTACAGATAAGCAAGAGAAGGGTTCTAGAATTACCCTTGTGGTCATGGGGTAGGGTTAAAGACATCCATATGAACTCCTACTTAGTTTAGCAGAGATGTACATAGCTGCCTACAGAAATATTTATAGATATGTGGTTAGCCTAGACATACACATGTTTCTTCTCTGTCAGCTGAGATATTTCTGAATCAATGACAATGACACTTCACTAGTAACTAGCACACCCAATGCCTAGGTCTTTGCTTATCATACCATTCTCCAATAAACAGAAGCAAAGCTTCTTAGAGAAATGACTGAGTCTAGAATAACTGTAGGAAATATACAAGATGAGCCTGGAGTATATTGTGGCCAAAAGTAAGAAAACTCTGAGAGAAAGAGGAAGTAGAAGGAGGAGGGAAAAGAGGGAAAGAACAAAAAGGAAGAAGGAGGTAATGACCACAGCACATTGATGGGGTTACGGATGGCACAGGGAGACAGGATCTTCAAGACCTCTCAATAACCAATGATGGAAAATTTGAATATCAAAATAAATAAAGTCATATCAGATTAGAACTCAAAGCATGAAATAAATATCTATCAGTCCATCCTGATATAAATAAATGATTGAATAAAAAATAGAGGAGAAACTGGGGGAGGAGAAAAATATGTACAGAATAATTACAAATATTCACATAGATTTTATACTCACAGAAAGGTAGAGAAAGAGGGCAAATAACTTTTCAGAGGAGAAGCTGACAAACCTGACTTCAGCCAGATATCAGGTCAACCTCAACAGTTAGAATTCATGTTGACTGCATATACCCTTGATATTCGGTAATGAATATGGCACTTTAGGTTTGTTGTCTTTCTCCCTATAATCTGTAACTCTGGTTTAATAATGAGAACAAAAGACAAATTATAATATAGCTGTATTTTATAAAATAATTTACTAGTGTTTCTCAGTCAGAATCATCAAAATAATCAAAGTCTGAGAAAATGTCACAGACAAGTAAAGCCCAAGGAAACTTAATATTGAAATATAACAACAGTTTCAACCTGATGCTGAAATGTAACAATATGCTAAATAGGATCTTGGAACTGAAAAAGTGTATTAGGTACATATTAAGAAAATATGAATAAAACGTAGACTTTTATTAATACTAATTTATCAACATTGGTTTATTAACTGCACCTGCCATATTAACAAACTATGTTAAAAACAAAAGAAACTGGGTCCAGGTATATGGGACCCTTTGTACCATCTTCTCGGTTTTTCTGTAAATCTTGAATTCTTCTAAAAAGAATAATTTATTAGAAAAATTGAATGTATTTTTACACTTACAGGAATGAGTTGAGTGTGGAAAGTTCGACAACAGGGAAGGAAACGCAGAGAATATTCAAGAATCAAGATGGTAGGGAAGGCAGAGATGAGAAAATGGGGTAAATAATAGCTGTATTAAGAAATGGATAAAAGACTATTCTTCAAAGAAATAAAGGAGTCATATGGCCTCCAAGGGAGCAGAGTAAAAGGGCACTGGACACCCATCAAATGTTCAGTCTAGTATTTGTTTTCGTTGATGTGTGTGAGGACTTCTGACTGGGTGGGGTAACAAATCATAGTTGTTGTGTCTTTTTTATTTTTTTCTTTCCAGAGTCTCCATCACCCAAGCTGTGTTGCAGTGGCACAATCTCGGCTCACTGCAACCTCTAAATCATGGGTTCAAGCGAGTCTCCTGCTTCAGCCTCTTGAGTAGCAGGAATTACAGGCATGTGCCACCACACCTGGCTAATTTTTGTATTTTTCATAGAGACAGGGTTTCAACATATTGGTCAGGCTGGCTTCGAACTCCTGACCTTGTGATCTGGCCGCCCCAGCCTCCCAAAATGCTGGATTACAGGATGAGCCACAGTGCCCAGTCAAACTCAAAGCTTTTAAATAGGTAAAAACCTATGCAGAAAAAGGAAAACATAAAAGACATTATGTAAACTTACATAGAAAAAGAAAAAAATACATTATGTAATTTGTAAATAAATAGCTAAATTTGGAAGAAAAAAGATTTGGCTAATGAGATGGGATATTTGAAGATATCATGGCTATGAATTGACTGCCCAAAATTTAGCTGCAACAATTATTTAGAGAAAGATAGTTTTCAAACCTGGAGATCAATATTTAGAGATTTTAAAGTTTGTGTCAATTTAACTCAAATCGAATTTGCAAGCATGTGTCCTAAACCATTTTATAATTTAATAAAATGGTTCAATGCAGAATGCTAGGTTATGGAAAGTTAAAGCTGAATAGAAAAACAAAAAAAGAACAAAAGGCTGAAATAGCAAAACAAGCTTTGTCTTAAAGGACTTTGTAATGGAAAGTCATGCAATTAAGCACACACAATTAAAATCCCCACACACCCCTTCAGTAGAAAAGACAAACATGAAACCAACAAAAATGGAAACTACAAACCACAAAAGAAGACCATACCGCCATGTGGAATTCAAAAAAACAAAGACAGCCAATCCTGCTTGATTGCATTAAGAAAGCATTTTTGGAGAATAAAGTATTTTAAATTGATTTTTAAGTATGAATAGTCTTTAAAAATATATGCAATTAAGGTACTTATTTTTAATCTATTGAATCTAGGGGAGACAGGTTTGGAAGAGAGTGTCCAGTTAACAAAATCTAGGCTGGCTAGACTGAGTGTAGAATGACCGAGGGCCCGGGACAAAGGAGGGAGATTAATAGGTTGGTTTGTGTGAGAAAGAAATCACTAAATAATGATTTGAATAGCTGCTGGGTACTGAAACCAAGGAAGTGATGAGAGAGATATTGTGGATTGTTCTAACATGACTCAGACCAAATTACTATACAAGAAAAAAAAAGGAAGACTAAATGATGGCTTTGATTTGCAATTTAATTGTGAAATAATCATCTTAAGGCTATTACATATGCATTTCAGAACAGGAGTGACAAATATAGCCTTGTCTTGGAACACCCACACATCAACTTAATCAGTCCCGTGTTAGCTGTGTAAAAATGTCACTCATACAGAAGTGTAACTCTGCATCAGATTATGAATATGTATAAAATTGTATCATCTAAAGGTTTTTAAGAAACAGGAAATATCAATTTAAAGCAAAATACTTAAAATGGCATTCTTTTGTATCTTTTCCTGGTATTCTGAAATATTCTCAAATTAACTGGTATTTTTAAAAATTACAAGAAATTTAAAAGAGCTTTGAGACACTTATGTACAAATTCTGCTCTACATTAGTTGGTACTGGAAATTGCTCAGAAGCACCACCTGTTGCTGAATTGCCAGCACCTTTCAATTAATTAAATCACTATATTCGGCTCTGTCTCTGGTGGGTTTGCTGCTTATCCCAAGCAGGTGTTGATGGATTAGGACATTCCTCTCTGGTTGATTCCTGATTAAATTTGGACAAAGAACCTGACAGCTGTCACGTCTCTGTTTCCCATAACTCTTTCCTCACATCGAAAGCACAGAGTTTGCTACGTGAGAAAAGTATGGAGAGCCATCTTTTGCAGGTAATTCTTAAGTTAGCTAGAAGTATAAAATGCATTGTTTTTAGGTTTATATATATGGAACAAGAACAGAAACTTTAGAAAGCTTTATTTATTTAGTGCAATTAAAAGTAAAGATATAACATTCATTTTTTTATTATCCTGATTCTTTCATTCCACTAACAGGTCAAAATGTTCTTACAGTCTCAGGACTATCACCTTTGAGATAAATATGCTCGAGGGCATATGGATACCTAATATTCCCTCATGAATTATGACTCAGCTGCACTCCTTTCTAAGGTTTTTGTCCAGAAGGCATTGAAGAAGATAGGTTAGAACTCAGATTATCATCAAAAGAGAAAATTGTGATCGGCTCTCTCTTTCTAGTAGTCTAATAACTTAGAATAATGTTTCTGTGAAGAAAAATTATTTTAGAATAAATTCTTTTGTAATCTTTACATCCCTTCAGATCAATTTCTTCTTTTTTAATGATCAAGCATGAAGAAAGTTATGGCTAAATTTATAAATACCTCACATAGTAATTGTATCTGTTAATCACTTTTGTTTTCGAGAAGCTGATAGTATACTCTTTTGCAGCAAAAAGAAGTGTCTGTTAATCTCCCTTCTTCCTCATATTTCCTCTGCCCAGAGAAATTCACAGTAGAACTGCTTGTGAAACAAGTGATATAAATTGTATTTTGCAAATGTTCTTCCTTTCCTTGGTTTCACTGGACCTCATTTATCTCCTGCATCTTGCTGACCTCTCTCTCTCTCTCTCTCTCTCTCTCTCTCTCTCTCTCTCTCTCTCTGTCTCTTCACTGAATAAGCAATGAAGGTCACTGTGCATGTCCACTTAATTACATCACCTGAGGCCATAAAGACTTGGGTGTGGTCTTTGGTTAAAATACTACTTAGTACATGAAATTTGGCTTCTCCACAAGCTGCAAAACTGTCCAGGTAATGCTTTCTGGTATGTTTTGGCATGGTTGTGGCGGTGGTGAACTCTGCCTCCCTCACTCTCTATGCTCTGCAAATGCCCTACTGAAGAAATCAATTACACTTAATCTTTGCCTTGGCTTAGCTTTCAAGGAAACTAGATTAAAGACACAAGGGCAGAGAAGCTTAGTTTCTCATCTGAGATAATTCTTTCACAAAATTGTGGTATGCAACATGTAAGAGTTCCATACCCTACTGTGAAAAATCAGAAAAAGCTCCTTTGAGGATGTGAGAGATGAACCAACATCTAAAGCATGATCCTCAATATTATTTAATATATATGCCTGAGTAATTATATATCTTTAAACCCAGAGAAGCTGTAGACACAATTATGATTTGATTTTACTTCATCAACAACAATAATATATTTTGTATTTTTTTCACCTAAAAAATACAGAATAAAATAGGTAGAGAGCATACCAGATAGATTATATTTATCATCTAGTATAAAGATTAAAAAACCAGAGTACCCTTGATTAAAATTTCTGGATTATTCAGTTTGTTAAATTCTCTGAACCATTTTTGGTTTTGTGATTATGGGAAAATAATATATAAATAAAATAATTTATTTTATTTAAATATTATATTTAATATATAAATATCATTTATATATTATTTAAATATCATTATATTTAAATAAAATAGGGCCAAATTAAATTATAATAGTATAGGGCCAAATTAAATTAGAAGTAGGTCAGAATATAGCAAATGGATAAATACTACAAATACTATTTTTTGTCTATTCTCTTACATGGATGATCATGTTCTTTATATATGATTATGAACATTGTCTCCCATTAATCACTTTTGATCTTAGGAACAAAAAGATCACTTTTGGTCTTAGAAGATCTTAGAAGAACTTTTATTTTTAAGGATTTGTTTAATTCACTCTGCAAATATTTTTTAATAACTACTATGTACGTGACATGACGGCAAGCCAAACAAATAGAAAGTCTTTTTCCTTTTGGCTCTTATGTTCTGGAAGACAGATCATTTATTACCCTGTTAATGTCTTCCAAACTACTGGATTAATTTTCCCCAGCCTAAAATGCGCTCTATTACCATCCATAAAAAAAACAAAAACAACCTATGTCTCCATTCTCTTCTAATCATCGAATATAAATTTGTTTTAAAGCCAAGTTTCTAGAGTCTGCAAATAATACTGTCGTGTTTCTGAACTCCCATTAAGTCCTCAACCTACTACAGTAGAACTTCTACCCTCTATGTTTCTAACAAAACTGTTTTTCCTCTCATTATCATTAATTAAATTAAATTAATTGATTAATTAATTTTTTTGACATGGAGTCTTGCTCTGTCACCTGGTCTGGAGTGCAGTGGTGCAATCTTGGCTCACTGTAACTTCTGCCTCCTGGGTTGAAGTGATTCTCTACCTCAGGCTCCAGAGTAGCTGGGATTACAGGTGCCTGCCACCAGGCCCAGCTAAGTTTTTTGTATTTTAAGTAGAGACACGGTCTCTCCATCTTGGCCAGGCTGGTCTTGAACTCCTGACCTCGTGATCCACCGGCCTCAGCCTCCCAAAGTGCTAAGATTACAGGTATGAGCCACTACACCTGGCCATTTCCTCTTATTTTAAAAATATAATAAATTCCTTTCAGTTCTTGTCTCACTTGACCTTGCTGCACTATTAAATCTGTGGTCCATTAATTTATTCTTCAAAATGGCTTTTCTTAGTTTCTGTGACATTATTCCCTACTAGGTTTTTCTCATTTCCCCTGGGCATTCAAGCTAAATATTGAATTTCAATTTCTTTGACGTTGTCTATTTTGTTAAAGAGAGTGTTCCTGCCCCAGGCCCTCTTACCTTACTCAATGTATTAGTCTTGCTTCTGTAACTTGTCCTGTCCCCTGGCCACCAACACCCCTTTCCTACACTTGCATTACTCTGTGTATATCTCCATCACTTTATAGTCACAGTTTTGACATCCACAGTTTCCTCTTTCCAATTTTAGTGCCTCTGCACTGACAGGTTCTATAGCCAAGAACAGGATTTTTATCAAGTCAGTATTTTTAATTCCTAACATAGTTTTAAATACATTCCTTGCACTCAAGAAATGACTTTAAATATAATCTTAATTAAAATGTGATTCATGAGTGATATTATCCATTCTCCTGGCATACACCTCCTACCACTTCTATTCTGATGGTTCTAACATTTGTATTTTAGGCTTTTTATTAGAAAAGCCTCATGGCCTTACTCACAAAGGGCTGAGTTATCCTTACAAAATGAGCTCAAATATTGGCAATTTTCTTGACTAAAATTTTTTTTAATCATCTCTTCATCTTCCACAGGATACAATCTGAACTTCTCAGCAGAGAATATAACTTATTTATTTTCTGAAGAATATTACCTCTGAATACAAAACACATGCAATTCCTCTTGGTTAACGTAATAGTCATTTTGATGCATCAACTTGTTTAGGCTACCATCCCCAGTTATTTAATCAAATACTAATTTAGGTGTTGCTGTGAAGGTGTACTTTGTACATGCGATTACACTTCATAATCAGATAATCATAACCAGTTTAATTAGGAAATATTACCCTAGATAATCTGGATGAACCTGATTGAATCAGTGCACAGGTCTTAAAAGGAGAGTAGAGACTTCCCTAGTGAAGAGAAAATTCTCTCTATGGGCAGCAGCTTCAGCTTATACCAGAAGATCAAGCAAGCTCTTCCTCATTGCCTGGCTATTGATTTTAGACTCACCTACCCAGCTCCCACAATTATATAATAATTCTTGCAATAAATGCCTTAGTATACTTTTCTTAATAGACTTGGAGAAACTTCACAGACACAGACTTTGGTACTGAGAAACTGAGAGTTCTAAGCGAAGAAAATATTAAGGATGAGGTTTGGATTGGCTCTGTGTGAGAACTGGTTTTTTGATCTGATTAGATTTGGAGGAACTTATGATCCCAATTTTAATGTGAAAGAGAAAGGTAGTATGGTGTTTTGTGGCAACAGCAATACCCAAAATATTGTATCCAAATACTTATGAGAGGCAAGGTGATGGGTGGCCAAATATTTGGTGCCTTAAGAAAATTTTTGTCAAACTAATGAAACTAGTGAGTACAACGAGATTGACTGCTTTATTTATTTATTTATTTATTTTGACAAGGTCTCACTCTGTCACCCAGGTTGGAAGGCTGGAGTGCAGTGGTGCAATCACAACTGACTGCAGCCTCTATCTCCCAAGGTCAACTCCCAGGCTTAAGAAATTCTCCCACCTCAGCCCACCTAAGTAGCTGGGACTGCAGGCATGCAACACCATACCTGGATAATTGTTTATATTTTTGTTGAGACAGAGCTTTACCATGGTGCCCAAGCTGGTCTTGGTCTTGAAATCCTTGGCTTAAGTGATTAGCCTTCCTCAGCCTCCCAAAATGCTAGGATTACAGGCAGGAGTCATCACATCCAGAATGACTGACTGGTTGTTCCTAATTGAGCTGGACAAAGTCGAGAAAGAAAACAAGAAGCTTGGGGACTAAAATTCCCAACTCAACCCCGACATATATGACACAGAAGCTATTTCTGCCCTGACAGAAACTCATTTCCTATAACCAAAGGGCTAAGATTCCTAAAACCTAAACCTAGAATCTAATTCTCTAGTGGCTGAATCACAATATAATTTCTATTTTCAACATGGCAGGGTGTCTTCTGTTAAAACCAGTGTATTGATTGAGAACAGTAGAGTAGGATATTACAAATTGGAATTGAAACATAGGGGCAGATCCTAATGAGCCTGGGTTATTGCACCTTTATATTCTGATCAGTCTTCTTTGTCTGTAGTGGCAACCCCTCCACTCTTGTCAGGGAAAGTTAGTTCTTGATTGCCTGATAAATCTTTAAAGGCCTTTTCTGATGTAGTTATTTTAGAAGGCACTGCTAATTCTCCTCAGCACCCATCCTGTGTTAGTCTGTTTTCAAACTGTTATAAAGAGCTACCTGAGACTGGGTGATTCATAAAGAAAAGAGGTTTAACTGACTCACATTTCCACATGGTTGGGGAGGCCTCAGGAAATTTACAATTATGGTGGAAGGTGAATGAAAAACAAGTCGCATCTTACATGGCGACAGGAGAGAGAGAGTGAGCAAAGGGGAAAGTGCCACACTTAAAAACCACCAGATCTCATGAGAATTCACTCACTATAAGAAGAAGGTTGGGGGAATATCCACCCCCATGATGCAATCACCTCGCACCAGTTCCCTCTCCAGACACATGGGGATTCCATTTGAGATGAGATTTGGATGGGGACACAAAGCCAAATCATATCATACCACATTACAACTCTTTGCTTGGAGACCTTTAACTACATTCAAGTCTGGGCAGTCTCCAAAGAATGAGGTACACTACACACTGACAGGATTACATGATTTTGCCAAATTATACAGACAGAATCTGGAGAATGTATCTAGAAATAGATTTTAAGAATAGGGGATTAAAATGGAAGGAACATAAAATAGATTCAACATGAATTTATTAATATGGGTTCCTACTAAGGGACCCATATTAGTAAATTTTGTAACTTGGAGGATTAGCAGGGCTCTTACTGTTTGGTTTGTTGTCGATAATATGGGCACAAGGTAAATGATATTGTTTGGACATTTGTTCCCTTCCTTATCTGACATTAAAATTTGATTTCCAAAATTGGAAGTGGGACCTAAAGTAAGGAACTTAAGTCATGGTGGTGAATTCCTCATGAATGGCTTGGTGCCATCCTTGAGATAATGAGCGAGCTTTTACACTATTAACTCCTGCAAGTGTTCCCACCCCCACCAGAACTGGTTGTTGAAAATTGATTGCCACCTCCCTCCTCTCTTTTTTTGCTTCCTTTTCCACCATATGATCCTGTGATGCCACCACCCTCGCACCTTCCACCATGAGGAGAAACTTCCAGAACCCTCACCCAAAGCAGATGCTGACACCATGCTTCTTTTACAGCCTGCAGTACTTTGAGCCAAATAAGCCTATTTTTTTTATAAATTACCCAGCCTCAGCCTCATGTATCCCTTTCTAGCAACACAAAGAAAATGGTCAACTCTAAGTGAAACAATAAAATTACTTTCATTTTCTATAGAAAAATGTAATCAAAGACTTAGAAATGTTAGAATAGTTTTATCAATTAAGGCTTGCCTCTCTTTGGAGGAGTCCCCCAGATAACTTTTCACCAAGGCGGTCAGTATTAAATTTATGAGAGAAGCTCCCAAAGTTTTTGAAGAATTCTGTCTCTAATTTCCTTTGCAAGTGGGAAGTTACAGTGAGAACTGCTGGGTTCCCACCGAACTAAAATCCCAACTGTAATGAGAATAATAGAATCCCAGGGTGTTAGCATCAAATGGTGGCACGTAACCACTGTAGATGTAGTGGGTGCTGTCACCATAATAGACATCAGAGCTAAAGCAGTAATCAGAATCAGCTGCCCCCTAGGGAGACCTGCAGCAATTGCTATTTGATGATAATGTTCCTAGAAAATAGATAAACATTATACTGAATTCTTCACTAATTTGTGTGATAAGAATTCTAGATCTAGGAAGAAAAGAGTGATTTGCGTCCTCAAAACAAATTTAGAGTGGTGGTCTCCCCCAGCCTCTCCAAAGGAACCCACAGCCATTGAGTGTGGTGACTGTGAATTTGGGAAATCAAAATAAACAGACTTCTCATTGATTTCTGAATACTAGTTCTAACTGATAACTAATTCCTGGAGACATTACTGTGATTCAATATTCAGAATAAAGGCTTATGAAAGTCAAGTGATTAATAGAGTTTTAGATTAGGTCCCCAAACCCATCATATGACTATTTCCCAGTTTCAGAATGTGTCATTGAAATAAACATACTCAGCAACTGGCAGAATCACCACTTTTGTTCCCAGACCTACAGAGAAAGCTATAATGGTGGGATATGTTGTGTGGGAACTCCTAGAATTATCTCTACCAAAAAAAAGAAAGTATATGAAAAGCAACACCACATTTCCGAATGGATTATGCATCCATAATCCATTAGAAACTAATGGATTCCATTAGAAACTAATTCCATTAGAAACTAACGCATCAAGGACTTGAAAATGCTGGGGTGATGATTCTATTCCCACAATATTTCCAACTCACCTATTTAACTTGCCTATTAGGCCTGTGCAGAAAAGAAATTAATCTTGGAGAATGACAGTGAATTATTGTGAATTTACTCAGGTGACTCTAAGTGTAGCTTCTGCTCCAGATGTGGAATTTGTTGTTTGGACAACATATCCCCAGTTACTGACATAAAACTATTTGTCTTGCAAATGCTTTTCTTTTCTTCTTTTTATCTCTTGGTAAATCCCACAAGATGCTTTTTTGTTTGTTTGTTTGTTTGTTTGTTTGTTCTTAAGATAGCAAGACCAACAGTATATGTTCACTATTTCCCAAAGGGATATAAACTCTGCAGCCCATTGTGACCATTTAGTCTGCACAGACCTTGATCATTTTTCCCTTCCAGAAGACCTAATATGGATCCTTTTTATTGATGATGTTATGCTGATTGGACTTGGTGAGCAGAAAATAGCAACTAACTGTAGACATATTCACGTGAAGTTCATATGCCAGAAGGTGAGAAACACATCCTACAATAATCGGGGGGACTTTTACGTTACTAAAATTTGTTGGGGATTCAGTAGGGTGGACAATGTTGCTATATTCCTTTTAATGCAAATGATGCCTTGTTGTCTCTGGTCTGTCCTAACACAGACACACACACACATGCACACAAGAGGGGAGAAAATGCCTAGTAATTGTCTTCAGCTGTAGGGGCAATGTATTTCTCATTTGAATGTTTTACTTTGCTTCAATTGTTGAATACCACTCTAAAAGCAAGTTTTGAGTGAGGCTTAGACAAAGAGAAGTCTCTGCAACCGGCTCAGGCCATCATTCAATATGATTTAAAATTCGGGTTGTATGATCCAGCAGATCCAGTGACTCCTGAAATGTTAGTTGAAGAGAGAAATAGTGTTTAGAGCTTCTGGCAGGCTGCAAAAGTTGAATCACAGTAAAGGACCTTAGAATTTGGGAGGGAAGTCTTGTCATCCTATGCAGAAAACTGCTCTCCATTTGAGAAACAGGTTTGGTTTGCTGCTGGGCCTCAGTGCAGACTAAAAGTGGAGTTGCTCATCATGAATTGGGTGTGGTCTGATGAGTCAAGTCATAAATATAAGCATGCACAGGAATTAAACATTATCAAATCAAAGTGATATACATAAGATAGGGTCCAAGCTGGCCCTCAAGGAGGATGTACGGTGCATGCACAAGTCGAAACTTGACCCATGTCCCCCAACTCTCCTGCATTGTCTTTTCTCTTCCAGCCCATACCTATTCCTTCATTAGGAATTTCCAATGACCAGTTGACAAAGGAAGGGGAGACTTGAGCCTGGTTTACACTTGGTCCTATGTGACATGCTGGCACTCCTGAAAGTGTACAGCTGCAGCACTACAGCCCATTTCCGGGATATCCCTGAAGGACACTGATGAAGAAAAATCCTTCCAGTGAGCAGAAACACCTTGCACGACTCTGGGGAAATCTGTAACACTATCTATAAGTAAAATTTATGAAATAAAATAAAAATGTAACATAAAAATATAAACCCATTGCACTTATATCTGGGGAAGATTACACCCAAAATATTTAAAACAACACAGGTTACCTTGTAAGCATGTAATATCATGAATTATTTGCTGTAATCATCTCATTATTAATTGTAGATCTTATATAATCTTATATAATCTTAATATTTAATCTTAATATTAAGTAATAATAAGATTCTTGATTCTTCTTAAATAATATGGTTAAAATTCTTCAGTTTTAGAACCACTTAAATATTAAGAAAAGCAGCTTGTGAATTGGTAGACAGGACTGACCATTTAAATTTCACAGAGGGCTGCTAGGCTGGAGCAGTTTTTTAGATGTTAGCCAAATAGAAATGATTCATAAAATTGAATTCTACAATTGAATGAGCAATTCAGTATTACGAAAGTTCATTTAAAAAGCTTTAACATGCAGTCTAATTTTGAAAGAGGGAATATTTATTATAAGCAATTAAGCAACTTTTTTTTTATAATTTTGGGTGTGCCAAATATATTATCTATAGCAGCATAAGATGTGACACAAATGAAGAGAAAAATAAATACAAAAACGAGGTGCCTAGCAGTTTGAATTAAATCAACAATGGATAACTTAAAACCTATATCCTTTTAAAATACTGTTATAAAACAAGAATTCACAACAGGAGTTAGACGTGTCAACTGCAAAGAATGAATTTCTTTTCTCTTGTCAGTATAACAAGAGATCTAATATATTGTTTTGAGTACATTCAATCTTTTCATGTTTAAAAATATCTCAATGGATGAAAAATTACTATTATCCTAATTTAAAAGCATTTTATGCATATACCTCTTATGCTCTCACTTTATTGATAACCCACAGGCATTTTGCATATCTCTGTAGATTTTTGACAGGTATTGTTAATAGTTGAAATAATCTGCTGGGGTGTGAGATACTTAAAAAAGTTTCTTTTCTCTAAAAAGAAGAGATGTGGAAAGAATAAGTTCTCTTTTCCGATGGCTTTAGATTTTCCTGTATGAAGAATGAATTCTTAAAATTGCTTTGTTCATTTTGTAAACATGAGAGGCAAAACTTAAACAAGAGCCAGCATGTGAGATGGCAGAGGGGAATGATTGATACAATATATCTGTTACAGTCCATTCTCACACTGCTATAAAGATACTACTGGAGATGGGTAATTTATAAAGGAAAGAGATTTAATTGACTCACAGTTCTGCATGACTGGGGAGGCCTCAGAAAACTTTGATCATGGAGAAAGGCAAAGAATGAAGAGTGAAGGGTGAAGAGACCCTTATGAAACCATCAGATTTCATGAGAACCCACTCACTATCACAAGAACAGGATGAGGGAAAATTCCCCATGGTCCAATCACCTCCCCACCAGGTCTTTCCCTAGACACATGGAAATTACGGAGATTACAATTTAAGATGAGATTTGAGTGGGGACACAGCCGTATCATATCACTGTTCCTTGAGGATGTTGATGATTTCTTGATAGTCTATAAACCTCTTAGTTAATTAGCCATAAAATTGCTTCATTTTTCACTCTTCCTGTTAATTGAAATAATTTTATCTGATTTTAAAACACTTCTTATCATTTTTGATTTCTTGTTATATGACATAAAGCAACCTAAATGATATATACTCCAAGAGACATCTGAGTCTGGTTATTAAACTCATCTCCAAGCTGGTATTATTCATGGTATTTGGAACTTATGGTCATCCATAGGTACAACTTGAAGACAGAATTGTACCAGCATCTGAGATTTGCACAGAAGATATTCTGGAACACTGGCCAGCAAACTTAGGGTGACTGGGCAAGAAAAATAGGACACTATTTTGTGTGGGTGTCCATAATACCAAACCTCATGAAGCTTACTAGAATGTGATGGCTGGGTTTTCTAGGATTTTGATTTCAGAAATATGCTAATAGAGACCTTTAAGGCCAAGTTGATAATTCTTGCTTATTTTAACATTTCGATGTTCATGTAAGAAAGTGAATTTATGACTGGGAAAAGCTAGCTCTGTTCTTTAGAAAACAATGTTATACCTAGCCTGAGCATATACACATTTTGGTGCTCTAGTTACAAATAAATCCCTAACCTATAATAGGTGTATGTTGCAAATGTAGTTTAATACATTTTGATGTAAGATCTTGGCTATTGGCTCTAGTGACCTTTTGTCTCATGTATACTATTCTGGGGCAATATTTACTGAATCTCAAAACTACTGTCATTGTAAATCCCCTTATCTGATATTTACATATTTGATTTGTTTTCAGGATATAAAAATTCAATCAAATTTTGTACATTGACTTTGTATTACGTAAAGTTTAAAATTATTCAGTTCTAGTAGTTATTTGATTTAGAGAATTTTTTTCTACTTTTCTGACACCTAACACTGCTAAAAAACACTTTGAGGAAAAATTTATTTTCTTTGCCTGAATGCTACTATTTCCTTATATTTGATATTCAGTATAGATTCACAAGGCGAGGTCTTATGATCAATCTTATGAAAGAGCACTTTTCCCAAAAAAATTGGTTATTCAAGCTACAGATAAGGTGTCCCTTTATTTTTTCCTCAATTCTTTCATTCACTCTCCTACTCACATTTTCCCCATCATTCATCTTTTATTGTTGTTGTTGTTTGAGACAGAGTGTCGCTTTTATCACCCAGGCTGGAGTGCAGTAGCGAGATCTCAGCTCACTGCACTCTCCACCCTGCAGGTTCAAGCAATTTTCCTGCCTTAGGCTGTCTAATAGCTGGGATTACAAATGCCCACCACGATGCCTGGATAATTTTTGTATTTTTAGTAGAGTCAGGTTTTCACCATGTTGGCCAGGCTGGTATCAAACTCGTAACAGGTGATCCACCTGCCTCAGCCTCCTAAAGTGCTAGGATTATAGGCATGAGCCACCACACCCAGGCTCATATTTTGTTATTTATATTTCTAGTTTCATGGTAAAAAAGACAAATAATAATAGATCCAATTTTAAGGCAAAATATGATTAAACAATTATGTTTTTTCCTTATGATAGACTTTACATTTTAAAAAATTAAAGGATTTATGTGGAATTAAAATTAATTCACCTAATTAGCTACTGCGTCTTAAATCTGTTCTCTATGCTGATTTTTCAAAAAGCTAAGTGATATGTTTTAGAGAACTAAACAAAAATCCTATTTTAAAAATATTTAGGTTGAAATAAAATATTCAAGAAAATTATATGCCACCATGTCATTTCCTTTATCATGAGTAATATTGAATTTGTTGCATTGTATTATCAAATGTACGGTTGTCTGGACCATATTACATAATTTTTTGACATAGACCATCTTTACAAATATGAAATGTTAACTTATATCCTGTGTAGATGTCAACATTTCTTAACATATTTAAGATAATTGTAGGAAGTCAAAAAACATGAATAATGTTGTACAGATTTTACCTGTTTTTATCATTTCAGATCTAGCTAAATCTATATTTTACTTTTTTGTTTCTCTCCCAACCAAACTTATGATATACAAAAACAATTCAGTACAAATTTTTACGTGAAAACTCAGTGTTTTTCTGCTGCAGCATGTTACAAAACTGAGCCAAATTAAAAGTGCTTCTGTCAATTTCTAAATCCAGAATGCAAAATGAAGCTTTGTTTCATCCCTAATATTACCAGGAATTGCTTCAGTTTCCTTGAAGGAATAATGCTTTTTTTTTTCTCTTCTTTCCTGTGTGAATATATTTTTTCAACGTGTACAATTCTATTGTGTTTAGTTTGCTGCTTTTTTGACAAATTACATAAAGTTAACATGTTTTCTTTTAGTAGATTGATTCACTTTCTTGACATTTACTTTTACACAGATAGTCCTATTCCGTTTCGTAATGGTGAAATAGTAATATACATTGCCTTCTCAATGCTCTTTTTTCTGATTTGTGTTGTCAGCATTTTTTTCCTAAAATTCAAAAAGTAAATAATGTTCTAAATTTCATTTCATTTCTATTCTTTTCATTGAAAAGAATAGAGGGTCTATTCTTTTCCCTCTTCTGACTTTGTATCTCATATGACAATATCAGACAAAATGTCCAAATCCATTCAACTCCACTGAAATTAATACAGCCTTTCTATAATCTTTATTGAATTCTGCATCGTGTTAAACATTAAAAGCAATATCATGGTAAAGTTCCCATATTGTCTTTCAATTTGTACAAATGATTCTATGATCTTCTTTCACAGGACATGAGTTTGTTGGTACTCCCAATATCCATGTAGTTAAATATTTGGTTTTGGCTTGGGAGAGGGTGTTTCAGCAAATATTGTATAATAAACTTGCATTATTGTCCTGTGTAAAAATAAGTTCTGTTTATGTATTGCACAGCAGAGTGACTATAGTTAATTATTTAACTATAGTTATCATTTATAAACTGTAAATGATAATTTATATAATTATAGTTTATTTATTTGTTTTTAGGTCCTGGCTACAAATAAATGATAACTATGTGAAGTGATATACATGTTAGTTGGCCTGATTAGATCATTTCACCATGCATATACATATGAAATCATCACATTGTACCCCATATTGTCAATTTAAAATAAAATAAGATAAATAGTAAACATCTAATTTCATTAAAATTCACCATGGCTTTTTTGGCAATTTAAAATGGAACCATATAATTTATTGGTTTGTGCATATACAAATAAAATATTTATATGAATATTATATGTGCATATAGAAAGAGAAAGAGAGAGGTCCTATTAACCTATAGAAATCAGTAAGCTTTTTTTAAAGAAGCAATACACATAGGAATTAGAGTTTCTAAACTCCAAGTAAAGATAAGAAGATAAAAGATTTCAAGGTGAGTCCATATAACTTTATCTGGGGATATATAATATTTTGTCACTTATTTGAAAGTAACATGTTTTGTGCTCATTTAAATTTGTTACTTTTTTATGGTGCTCATTAATTTTATTCATATTTGTGTTTGTATTCATTTTTATTTATTCCACAAGTATGATAGTTGTGCTCCTTTTTGTGCTAGACATTTTAATAATCATTCAAAATATGTCACTTAATTTAACTAACTTTTCTAGTTTTTTTTCATTCATTTTCTCATCTATTACGCAGGTATTCTGCTTGGCTTTCTATCCATGACTATGGACATATTTCTCCAAAAACCTTGAAATTATTCATGACAAATATCTCAAATTAAGCATTTAATCTATGAGCAAATCCTTACATAGTTAACCATCTGTCTCAAGGGCAAAATCCATAAACTACATATATGCTACATAGATGATGCCACATATATGCCCTTCTGCTCCTGTTCTTACAACTCTAATCTTGCCTGCTCTAATTGGTGACAACTTTACTACTGCACTTCATCTACACTGACCTCCCCATTGTCTCTGGAATAGTCAAACAGCTCCCACCTTAGGGTCTTTGCACTTTCTGCTGTGTCTCATGGAATTGCTTCTTTCTAGGTGCCAATGTTTGATTGTTAAATGCCACATATTTGAGATCTATGGCATACCTTTAATAAACCTTCTTTCCAATTTTCTTCTTTTTCTCATTTTCATATATTTGTCTCTTTGGCATTTATACACTCATATATTTTGTATATTCGAGTAATTTTATGGACTTGACACTCGTATTATGTCAGGCAATAAGTTTACCAGCTGAAAGTAGTTTGCATATATGATAGAGTAAATGAGGCTAAATTTATTTTAGGTGTTGTGTAAAGGCCTAAGGCCATTAAAGACTATATTCTAGTTATATGTTAATACCCGATAACCACAAAAAATAATCCAAAAAATGAACTGTTTCAAAACACGGCATTTTTGAGTGAGCACACTTACAAAGTGATTTAAATCAGACTTCTGAATAATGATGGCAAGCTGAAAATGAGTATCTAGTTCATCTTCCTCCCAAAACCATTGACATAAGAATCAGAAATACACTTACCATTAAGCCAGTTAATCTTAAACTTAGGGCATATAAATTGCATGGACTGCTTCCAAGATTCTGTACCAAATTTTCTGTTTTATTCATATTTTAGTCATTTATTTTTATTTGAAGTCAATAAATTTTTATTCAGGGAATTCTATGTTGTGATTCTTCCACTGTCCATCAAGGTCACTTTAGATCCTCTGAAGAGTTAGAGTCAAAATTTATTTTCAAAAGACTTATCTTCAAGTTAGCTGTGTTTAATGAAACTGATGCTTATTTTAATCCAGTAGTCCTGTCAGTCCATAATTCTCTTATTTTGGCTTCTGTTATCTCCTTTAAATGTGGATATACTAATGAAGATTTCAAAATTTACCAAGAATATTTGGGATCTGGTATCTTCAACCAATTTAGTTTAGGGCCTTTTTTAGTGTAGATAGATCTTCCTGGTTCTCATTTTGACACCCTCTCTAAACATGAATGAGTTCAAATGGTATTCATTTCTAAGTGATTACACTCAAGAATAGTACACATGTGTGGCATATGCCAATACCTAAGGTAAAAAAGGTTTTCATATGTTTAGTAACTGTCTTTTTCATACTTTTAGCAACTGTCTTGTAGTTCTTTCCCACAAATCTAACAATAGTCCTGTGGGTAAAATAAAACCATAGTTACTCTATGAGGCATTCCCAATTTATTCATATTTTAATAATATCTTTTTTTAAAAGGACCTCCCTCACAAACTGTATAATCTTAATGTATCACAAAACTATAGTTGCTTTTGAGAGTAAAATAAAGGTTGATCTTTAAGACAAATCTCTTATCTTCAATGAATAGTTTTTTTAAAAAAGCAGTGAAATGTTGAACAATGAAAAGTAAATAAGTGAGTGGTAAATTACGAAACTATAAAATAGGAATTCTAAATTGTCAGTGGAGAAGATTAATAATCAAATGTATTTATTCTTAACACAGAATACTTAAAAGATTCATGAATTAACAGCATCTGCTACCTCTGAAAGTAGTGGTAATCCAGGGATCAGAAAATTAGAATAGTCACTTAAAATCTATTCAAGAATGAGTAGCTTCCTGAGTTTCTTCCTTGACTGCATTCAGCCACATGACTAACAGTCCCTCAAACAGAGAAGAATGTGAATTTGTTCTCTGGAAATGATAAAGAACAGGACTTATTAATGAGGAGAATTTGGCCACTTTTTTTTTTGAGACATAGTTTTGCTGAGTCGCCCTGGCTGCAGTGCAGTGGCGACATTTTTATGTAATTTTTTTACATAAAAAATTAATTATGTATTATTTTTTTAAATCAATACATAATGATACAAATATATGAAGTGGATGTGATATTTTGACACATGGATACAACACATAATGATTAAATCAAGATAATTTGGATATTCATTACCTTAAATTCATTTATCATTCATGTTGTGAACATTTCAAATCTCCCTCAAGTTATTTTGAAATGTACAATAAATTATTGTTAACTGTATTCACTTTACTGTGCTATCAAATACTAGAACTTATTTCTTCTTTGTAACTGTATGTTTATACCCATTAACCAGCCACTCTGCACCCCTACCCCCCTCAGCCTCTAGTAACCATAATTCTACTCTCCACCTCTATGACATCAACTTTTATATCTCTCACATATGAATGAGAACATGTAACATTTGTCTTTCTATGCCTGGTTTATTCCACTTAATAAAACTGCCTCTAGTTCCATTCATGTTGTTGAACATAATAGGTGTTCATTACTTTTATGGCTGAATAATATTCATATATATATATATATATATATATATATATATACCACATTTTCTTTATCCACTCTTCCATTGATGAGTACTTAGATTGATTTCATATCCTGGCTCTTGTGAATAGTACTGCAATACACTTTGTGTGTTAATTTAAGTAAGCCAGATAGTACCCAGATTATGTACTGTTTCTGGGTCTCTGTGACAGTAGGTTCTGGATGATATAAGGATTTGAGTTGGTGGCCTTATTAAATAGGGTGCCCTACCCTAAGTAGTTGGGCATCAGCCAATCTGTTGAGGGCCAGAATAGAACAAAATGTGAAGGAAGGAGGAATCTACCCCTTAACCCCCTGCTTCCTCATTGATCTGGGATATCTCATCTCATCTTTTCTAAATCTATGACTGAAATTTGTATCATCAGTGCTCCTAGTAATGGTGGCATCAGCCAATCTGGAGCACCCACTTTGGGGACACCAGCTGCAGCAGGGGAGATGCAGTCAGGTTGGTAATAAATGGGAACCCCTCCAGCTACTGAATTGGCAGAGAGGGCCCCATGCTCCTGGGTGTAGCTACAGTCACCCAGTTGCAGCTCCAGACCCAGGTATCCCTGTACTCTCTCAAGGGCCCAGAAGTTCCCTGCCTCTGCAGTCTTGCAAGGGCCTGCTCCCTCTCCCGGGCCTCTCCGCACTCCCAGTGCCTGCTCCAGGGCAGAGCAAAGTTGTGGCCAAGCCCAAGTGCTGTCAAAACCTGGCCAGGTGTGCATGTGCTCAGAGCAATGCTGACACACCAGCCCCCTGTCACCCTGACCCCCTCTTGACTTTGAGCACAAAAGAGCACAGGAGTGGGGCCAAGGGGGTTTAGGGTGGGTCACCACAGGTCGGTGGGCTCCTTTCTGTGTGGATAGACTGGGCACCAGGGATGGCATGTTAAAGACAGACAGGTTCCTAGGTGGGAAGGGGTTGGTCCCTGGTGAAACTTCAACTTCAGGCCAGGGAGGACCTGAAACCTAGGGGTCAGGCCCAGTTCTGGGCAAAGGCCATGGCCCAGAGTGAGAATTTCATTGATAACTATTCAGCCAATCAGATGGTGGTTTTTCCAGGCCTGCTGGTGGCCACCCATGGACCAATCACCACACACTTCCTGCATTTTGAAAACATAAAAATCCCAAACTCAGTCAGACTCATACTCTTGCTGGGATGACCTGCCCATGGAAATGAGCTCCGCACCTTGAGTCTCTTGAGAGCTGTTCTGTTGCTCAGTGAAGCTTCTCTTTGTCTTGCTCACCCTCCAATTGTCTGTTCAACTCATTCTTCCTCGTCACAGGATAAGAACTTGGGACCCAACAAATGGTGGAACTAAAAGAGCTGTAACACAAACAGAACTAAAAGGCATCCCCCACTGTTGGGAATCCATGAGCCCCACACGTTGGTGCACCATAATGTAGGGATCCATGAGCCCCACATTGGGCACCAGAATGTAGGGAGCCAGCCCTACATCACCCATGTGTACCCCAAGTTCAGTGGTAGAACATGAGGCATGAAGAGGACTTCCTCCTCAGAGGTTTCCTGATGCCTTCTGCAGTTTGTTGTTCCTTGTTTATGTTACTCATAACCAATTTATGTTGGCACTCTGTAAGTCCTTTCTCCTTTGCAGTGTTTTCCAACGCCCCACTTGCCATGTTGTGGCAAATGAGGAGAGAAGAACTATAGCCCTTCTGAGAGCCCAGACCTCAGGCCTTCTTAAGCCAGGGCTATGACACACTGTAACACCCTCTCTGGGGCTCTGCAGACCCTGGCATCTCAGAGTTTTCAGGTGCCATCACATTCCCCTTGTCCAGACACTGGTGCTGGCAGCCAGAAGCCACTTACAGTACGTCTGGTCCAGCTGCAGCCTCACATGGAGCCAGTGCCTGTACTGACACCTGGAGCTGCCCACCCTGCTGCAGCTGGTGCACCTGGCTGTGCACAGTAGCTGAACCTCATGTTCACTTGCTCAAACACCCCTCATCATGCCATTCCTGGCTCAGCCTTGGCAGATGTGGGATATAAGTTGGTACTGTGAGCCGAGAGCAGCCTGCAAGGTCAGGTGGGCAGAATAAGCCCATTGGGCACCAGCAAAACACAAGCAGAGGTGCCACGGATCACAGAGGTTTCTAGCTGGTGAAAAGACACTGTAAGGCTCCTGTGACTGTGACACTAGTTCTCAGTCCTTAGATTGGGACTAAATTAAACCATGGCTTTCATGAGTTTCTAGCTTGCAGATGGCAGATTCCAGGACTTTTCAGCCTTTATAGCTGTATGACCTAATTCCTTATAATAATTCATGACACAAGATAGATTGATAGATCTCTAAACACACACACACACACACACACACACACTCATAAACACCACAAACACATCTTGTTGTTTCCATTTCTCTTGAGAACTCTGGCTTATATAATGATGTAGGCTAAATAAAATGAAAAATCTAGCAGAAAAGTGAAGTAGACTAATACCCCAGTAAGAGAGAAAGGGGATAATGTCCAGAGATGCACATGGACACCAAGTATAAAGGGAATTGGAGCAGGTCAAAAGACTTTAGAAAAGACTTTTTTAGGAAGAAAATTGTCAATTAACTTACGTAAATGAACTCTTAAAGACAAGATTTAGCTAATAGTAAAGAATTTGTGACTAGAGTGTTAATAGAAAGTTAAGCAAAAGCAGCTATAAAATGTGTATTAAAAGCAAGGGAAATGAAAAGCATGCAGATATGACAAAGTAAGCCTGTCTACTGTGTGGATGTTTTGTGAACAGAAGTTACTATCTTTTAATTCCATAGTGAATATCAGCCTCACCAATATAATTTTATGTTCATCTGTGGAGGATCATAGGTGGACAATTTATGTCTATGTACTGGGGCTGAGGGTAAGAAAGAAAGTTAAGACTTCAACTTCTATGGTGAAAAGTCAATAGCTAATGCCTAAAGGACCAATTGAAGCACATCCTTTGGAGACATGGGAGTAAATCACAAGAACTCAGCTAGTAGATTTGAAAACAGTTATCTGAGGAAGAGAAAACAGGAAATGAACACTTGAGGAGGCCTATTGCCTGCTTTATTTTTTCATAAACTTTATAAAATATTTGTCTCTTTAAATTGCATAGAAGCATAACTTTGATAAATTGAATTATTAAAATAATTCTAATCAGAAAGTACAGAGAATAACATCAGCATAGCTATATAAAAGATTGAGTTGTGCATAGTTTTTCAGGTAAAATGTGCCATGTCTAATCAAACAAATAATTATCAAGAAACTAGATGTAATAAAAGACTAACAAAATAAACCTTAATTTGCAACTAATTCATATGTGTAATGAAAAAATGATTATTCAATGAGACATGTGGTTGATAAATCATGGAGAACTGAATATGCTTGTAAATTCTTTGATGATACATGGATATTATATTTGGCCTGAAGTAATGTTAATAAGACCACAAGAGAAATGTGGTGTGTAGAATTCCCTTTTAAGAACAAAGTGAATTAACATTTAATCT
This sequence comes from Leontopithecus rosalia, assembly GCA_028533165.1. NCBI lineage: Eukaryota > Metazoa > Chordata > Mammalia > Primates > Cebidae > Leontopithecus > Leontopithecus rosalia. The sequence goes on along the minus strand of CM052649.1, from coordinate 27,808,792 downwards.
TTTTGATTTAGTCAATTCTCTCCTTTGTTCTATTCACAAAATAAATCAATTTGTTTCAAATAAGGCTTAATATAATTTTACACAGTGAAGGTTTGTTTTTGGAATTTCTGTTTATCTTACTCTGTCTTTTGGCTTTTTGAATGCAATAGATGGAAGTTTCTTTTTACCCTCTATTTTTAACATCAAAGTATGTGTACTCTAGCATTTATGGAGTTACATGTTAATCAGTAATTTAATTAAAAAAACGTTAAGATTGCTTGGTTAGGTGGAAAAGTGATTAATATACCTGAGGGCAATTAATTTGGGGTACTTATTATTTTCACCAGAAAAAGAATCATTTGTATCTCTATCAAAACAAAATGTAAAATCAAACTTGGAATTTCTGGAGGTTAGAGTTTTTTAATTAATTGTCTAGCCATCACAGAATCTTTTTAACCATTAAGAAAAAGAGAGTTTAGTTATCTTAACTGTTCTTCTATGAATATTTATGTATATTTCTACTTCACATCAGAAAGTTTTATTATATCCAAGTTAGAATGAGTGCGTTTCTTGTATGTTGTATTTTGAGATATCTATGTTCTATAGTAAAAAAAAAGAAAGAAAAAGAAAAAAGAAAAATACTTTGTGGATTAAAAATATCTCATTAAATCTCTTTTTATTTTTTTTTAACTTTTGTATTTTGAAACTGGCCAAATTGTTTCAGGGGCAGAAGGCAGCAAAACACACTGCCACGTGTGTACCTATGCAACTATCTTGCATGTTCTGCACATGTACCCCAAAACCTAAAATGCAATAAAAATAAAAGAAAAAAAAATAACTCATGTTTATGGTATCTTTTAAATAAACATACAAATTGACCCTCTAAATTTTAAAGGTTGAAAAAGTTACTTTTGTCTTATCTGAGTTCTTTTCTCAAGAAAACCACCATCAGACCTCCCGGGTAGTATCAAGGAACTTAAACTTACCAGATCATCACATCTGAACAGTGAGACCCCAGACCCCTCAGCCATCATGCCTGACTACCTGGAATTACAGGCATGTATCACCATGCACAGCTAATTTTTTTCTACATCTAGTAGAGATGGGGTTTTGCCATATAGGCCAGGCTGATCTCAAACACCTGGCTTCAAGTGATTCACATGCCTCAGTCTCCCAATGTGCTGAGATTATAGAGATGAGCCACTGTGCTCAGCCTATTATGCTTAAATATGAAATTCCCTACTCAGCTTTAGTCCTGCACCCTTAATTATTGTCATTCCTATTAGTTAAAAATTATTATACCCATTTCACAGATAAGGAAACAAAATAAGATGATGTTGAAATTGAGAAAGAAAAGAATTTTATCTGAGGAATGCAAGCCCCTATCAGGCACAGAGAGATACTAAAATGTGACAGTAGTCATACCTCACTTCCTCCCTTGAGCTTAAACCTTTTGAAACCACACACCATGTGGGCACTAGACTAACGGGCATCAAGTAGCCATAAAATGCCATGTGCTGTACACCAGAACTCATCCCCTGTACACCAGAACTCATCCCCTTGAGATACAACAATGCATATCACTAGGCAATGTTATTCCATAAAAATACATAAATAACCATATAGTTTAACAATAGCCAATCAGTAGTCAATGTTATTTCTGTAACTTAATACAAATTCATGTCAAATAACTTTGTATCAGTTCACTGCTTGTTCCCTTTTGCCTTTGAAAACCTGCTTTAACATAGGATTAACAAACACCTTTCAAGGCAACATTCAAGTGTCTCCCAGGCAACTGTCCTTACTTTGGCTCAGGTAAGCTCTTTACAGTTATATCTTGTGCCTCATCTTCTTGTCTTGGGTCTACAAATTAATTGACCCAGATAATTGAGAAAACTAAATGCACAGCAAGAGCTTCAAAAAGATTCTAACAGCAAAGCCCTGCTTCCAATAGACTATGCTTATTTTCAAAGGACATGTTGATTCAGGTTGTCAGCGTGGCATGTAGCTGACAGATTAAGTTTCTTATCTTCTTTTATTTTTCTCTGATCAGTGCTTTCTGACTTACTAGTAATGTATGCTTTATGTAGAACTAAATCAACAGGAGCAACAACAACAAAAAATAAAAACTCCATAGATTAAGAAATCTTATAGCTATTATCACTTATCTCTGAGAGGTTATCTTCTAATATGATATTGAGTAATGGTATTTCCACAAAATAACTTTTGTTGGAGTGTATGACATGATTACTCAAAATATGGCACTTGGGCCTGTCGAGCACTTTTGAACATCAAAATACCTCAGAAATAAATCTCAGGATCCCTCTCACTTTGACTTGTTTCCCTTACTTCCCCCACAAGCTCAGGGGGGGACAGTTTTTCTGAAATGTCTTTATTTGACCAAGAAATCTTTCACCAAAGGAAACAGAATTTTCCTCTATCCCATTCTTGAAATCTCATTATTTCACTAAAGAGGAGTGAAGAATGCAACCACACCTGGATGAACTTTATTTTTGCAAGAGAATGTCTGCCTCTTATAGTCATTCCAATCATTTACAAGTTAGTTTCTCTCTCTATTGTCTATTCATTCTCCCTAATAATTATTTCCTACCCCTCAAAAGGATCTTCTACATTTTCCATCTCCTCTCTCCCCTATGTGAAAGGTTATATAAGCTTCTGCACCCCATTAAGGTATATACCTTAAGGTATATACCTTTATATAACCCATTAAGGGTTATATACCTGTGATTCTTGCTTGTGTACATTAATAATATATGTCTTTGCTTGTATACTTCTTGTCCACTGATTTTCAGTGAGCCTTCAGAGGGGAAAGGAAAAGTTTATTCTTTACTCCAACACTTAGCTGTTGTCAGTAGAGGAGTTAAGTTTAAAAAGTCAACACTTTGACTCAGTTTTATTAAATGAATTTATCAGAGAAAATATTTAAACTGAAATTTTCTTCAGCTGGTAATAAAAAATATTGTCATGAGTCACTTAAATGATAAATAATCTTAATGTGCCTACTAAATGAATAGCCCAAGTATAGAAACTGTTTATTAAATGCTTTCAGTTTGCATATTGACAATGTGATGAATAATCTCTTATGCTATAAAACTCTAGCATAATAAATTTATTTTAACTCTTTAGTTTTATGTTAATGCTATTTACAATGTTATTGGAGACTCTGAGTTGTCCTTTAATTAATAGAATCCCTCCTCTGCACCTACATTCTAAGTAATTGAGAAAGCTAATACATAGTACATGGGAAGCCCACATATCAATTTTGGAGAGTATAGTTTAGTGTGGAAACCAAAAGGGTTTGCCAAGTGGACTCAGCATTGTCAGATGTGTCCTATTCCTAGATAAAACCTTATTTATTTACCCTCCTCAATAGACAGTGTTGAAGAATGGAGGAGTGAGACAAAACTCATGCTAATTGCAAATAAGCCAATTTTTATATTTCCAAATGTATAAGTCATGTCTACATATTCCCAAGAGAATATGAAGCTCATCTAATGATTAGGAAATATTTCACGGAAATCAGAAGCTGGGAAAGTGCATTACCCCTTAACACACTAAATATTTACTTACTTAGATTATTATATAATTATAATCATTATTAATTGCATGAAACATTTTTGACCAAGACTTGAATTTAAAAAGCTTCTGGTAGGAGGTGTAGGCAAAGTCAAGAGTTAGCTAAAAGGTAATCTACCTAATCTAGGTGACATGTTTTGGACATGTACCCACCAAAATCTCAACTAGAATTATAGTTTCCATAATCTTCACATGTCATGGGAGTGACCCAGTGGGAGGTAATTGAATCATGAAGTGGTTACTTCCATGCTGTTGTACTTGTAATAGTAAGCCTCACTGGATCTGATGGATTTATAAGGGACTTTTCCCTCTTTGCTCAGCACTTCTTCCTGCCACCTTGTGAAGAATGATATATTTGCTTCCCCTTCTGCCATGATTGAAAGTTTCCTGAGGCCCTCCCAGCTGTGAGGAGCTGTGAATCAATTAAACCTCTTTCCTCTATAAATTACCCAGTCTCAGGTAGTCCTTTAAAGCAGCATGATCACAGACTAATACAGTAAATTGGTACTGAGGTAGTGGGGCATTGCTATAAAGAGATCCAAAAATGTGGAAATGACTTTGGGACTGGGTAACAGGGAGAGGTTGGAACAGTTGGGAGGGCTCAGAAGAAGATAGAAAAATGTCAAACTATTTGGAACTTCCTACCAACTTGGAGGACTCAAAAGACAGAAAGATGTGGGAAAGTTTGAAACTTCCTAGAGACTTGTTGAATGACTTTGACCTGAATGCTGATAGTGATAAGGACAAAGAGTTCCACACTGAAGTAGTCTAAGATGGAGATGAAAAGTTTGTTTGAAAGTGGAGTAAAGGTCACTCTTCCTATGCAAAGAGACTGGTGGCATTTTGTCCCTGCCCTAGAGATCTGTGGAACTTTGAACTAAAGAGAGATGATTTAAGATGTCTGGTGGAAGAAATATCTAAGCAGCAAAGTGTTCAAGAGGAAACAGAGCATATAAGTTTGGAAAATTTGCAGCCTCACAATGTGATCAAAAAGAAAACCCCATTTTTCCTAAGGAGAATTTCAGGTCCTCTGTGGAAATTGGCACGAGTAATGAGGAACTGAATGTTTATCACCAAGACAATGGGGAAAATGTCTCCAGGGTATGTCAGAGACCTTCATGGCAGCCTCTACCATCACAGGCCCAGAAGCCTAGAAGGAAAAAATGGTTCTGTGGGCCAGTTCCAGGCACCATCTGCTTTGTACAGCCTAAGGATATTGTGCCCTGCACCCCAGCTGCTTCAGCTCCAGCTGTGGCTAAATTGGGCCAATGTACAGCTGAGGCCATTGCTTCAAAGGGTTTAAGCCCCAAGCGCTGATGGCTTACAGGTAGTGTTGGACCTGTGGTGCACAAAAAACAAGAATTGAGGTTTGGAAACCTCTACCTAGATTTCAGAGGAGGTAGGGAAAGGCCTGAATGTCCAGGCAGAAGTTAGCTGCAGGGGCAGAAACCTCCTGAAAAACCTCAGGTAGGGCAGTGTGGAAGGAAAATGTAGGGTCTTCCCATACAGAGTCTGTACTGGGGCACTGCCTAGTGGAGCTGTGAGAAGAGGACCACCACCCTTCAGACCCCAGAATGGTAAAACCACCAAGGGCTTGCCTGTACACACCTGGAAAATCTGCACACACTCAGCCATCCTTTAAAAGCATCCAAGAATGGGGTTGTACCCTGCAAAGTCAGAGAGATGAAGCTGCCCAAGGCCATGGGAGCCCACCTCTTGCATCAGTGTGACCTGGATGTCAGACATAGAGTCAAAGGAGTTCATCTGAGAGTTTTAAGAGTTGACTGCCCCTACTGGATGTCAGACTTGCATGTAGATTGTAGTCCCTTTATTTTGGCCAATTACTCCTATTTGAAATGGTTATATTTACCCAATGCCTTTACCCCTATTGTATCTAGGAAATATCTAACTTGCTTTTAATTTTACAGGCTCATTGGCAGAAGGGACTTGCCTTGTCTCAAAGTAGATTTTGGACTATGAACTTTTAAATTAATACTGAAATGTGTTAAGACTTTGGGAGACTCTTGGGAAAGCATGATTGTGTTTTGAAATGTGAGAACATGAGATTTGGGAGGGACCAGGGGCATAATGATATGGTTTCCCTGTGCCCCAACCGAAATCTCTTCTTCAATTTAGATTTCCATAATCCCCATGTGTCCTGGGAGAGACCCAGTGGGAGATAAATGAATCTTTGGAGCAGTTATTCCCATGCTGCTGTTCTTATGATAATGAGTTCATTCTCAGGTGATCTGATGGTTTTCTAAGGTGATTTTCCCACTTTGGCATTTCTCCTTCTTGCTGCCATGTGAAAAAGAATACATTTGCTTCCCCTTCTGCCATGACTGTAAGTTTCCTAAGACCTCCCCGGTCCTGCAGAAGTGTGACTCAATTTAACATCTTTGTAAATTACCCAGTCTCAGGCAATTCAGTTTTTTTTTTACAGCATTGTGAGACTAGACTAATATACTAGGATAAACCAGTGAACGGAACAAAATTTCTGAAATAAATAAACACAATTGCAAAGAGTTGTAAATCAAGATAGTATCTGTTTTAGTCCATTGTATGCTGCTATAATAGAAAACTGAGACAGAGTAATTTATAATGAACAGTTATCTATTTCTCACAGTCCTGGAGACTGGGCATTAGAGGATTGAGGGCTTGGCATCTGGTGAATAATTTTTGCTGCCTCATACCACATTGGAGGTATCAGATCATGAAAAGGCAAAGAGAGGGTAAGAGAGGGGAAGAGGAAAGAGAGAAAGAGCGATTGTGGAACTTCCCATTTTATAACTAACTTACTCCTGGAATAATTACATTAATGCAACCACTCTAACCTCATAGTCTGTTCACCCTTCATTAGGATTTACTTCCCAATACTATTGTATTAGGAATTAAGTCTTCAGCACATGTTTTTTGAAGATTGTATTAAAATCACAGAAGTGGTTTTAATTTTATTGTATTAAACCCATCTACTTTGTCTTATGACTATCCCTTCTTTTGGAAGACATGTTTGCTTGAAACATTTTTCTTCAAGCAAGTTAAAAATTATGTGTAGAAAACTTATATTTCTGATGAATGGATTATGTTTTACAGCAGAGTCAGGAAGTTCTAAATTATGTGTATTAAGATATACACATAATTTTAAGACAGAGAAATATAGTAAAGCTTCACTGTTACTTGTTATTGTTTTGTTTCTGAATTATTTTCTCTAATTTGATGTTATTTTACTTCCATGAATACTTCTTTTCTTTTACTGAACTCAAGTAATTCAAAATTGTTACGCAGTCCTAACTCACAACAATTAGGCATTAATACTTTTTTTCTGATTTGACAGAGTGAATTAAAACTTAGGTGTAAACTAATACATAGTTATGAATTATCAAGTGTGTATGGTTTTATTATTAGTTATTCCCAAAACTGCTAACCAGAGGTTTTGTTGTGGGGTTTTTTGGTGATGTTTTTAGTTCGGATTTGATAAATGCAGGGTAAGACATTTTGGCCTCTACCTTTGTAGTTTGCCTGAAGTTGGATTCTTCCTCTTGGCAGATACCCAGTTTTACCAACTGCACCTGTGTGCCTCACGGTCAAGGTAATTGAAACACAAATTTACCCTATTTGCAAATATCCTTAACAATAAAGCCAGATATAGAGTTTTTATTTTTACTTAGTTTTGGTATTTAAGTATTTCTAATATCAATATTTCATTAATTCCATTAAAAGCTTTTTTCAAAAAAATTATACATTTTGGTATTTTTATCTTGTTTTCTCAGTAAGATCATCAATAAAGCTACTTAGTCTGGTTGCTGAAAAGAAACCTCATATGTTTAAAAATTATACTTCCACATTTTAAAAATATTATTTTTTGACATACAGGCTCTAGCACAATGTTTACTTCATATTACTGGCATTTTAAATGTACTTATTAAATGCTTGTTTTGCATTATAATAAAAGGAAGCACTTTGTTTCTTACTATTCTTAAATGTTCATACACAAATAAATATATTTTTCTCAAACTTTCCCACCAAAATTGTAGAAATGTTTTTGGAGTGATGTTATTTTGATGCCCACAATGATTCATGCCTCCCAGATTCCATGCTTTTGGGCAGTCCTGCCACACTTTCACAGTGAGCTTGTTTATATACTGGCTTTGGTCAATGAGACACTAGAGAGCATCACAGGAGAAACTCAGTAAGAGATTTTACTTGAGGCATCGTCCTCTGAAAGTGTCCTTTCTTTGGAATTCAACCGCCATATTATAAGAAAAATAATGCTATCTTTATTTTTAAAGACAGCTTTATTTTCAAGTGTACTATCCAAGTGTACTATCTTTATTTTTAAAGTTAGCTTTATTTTAAGAAAATTACGTATTATAAGAAAAATAAAGCTATTTTCTGCAGGTGGAGAGATATCACCTGCAGAAAACAGCTCTCAAATAACAATTAACATTAACTTGCCAGTCAAGTGAGTAAGCCTTTATGAAAGCAAAATTACCAGCCCAAATTGAGCTATGTTAGGTGAGGCTAAGTAGCACAAATGAACTATTCTCATTAAGCCCAGTCCAACCCATAAAACCCTACGCTGTTAAGTTTCAGGATGAGTTTGTTATATCGCAATAAATAACTAATAATGTTGTTAAGTGTAGAATACAGCCTGTGAAAATGAATTCATGTGTATTGTTAAAGATAAACAATATCTTAAGCAAGTATGAATAGTTTCAAAATAAATGAACATAGATATTTCTATTAAAGGTCATGGACTCTTCTGAAGTTTGTTTTCTTAAACAATTCACATATTTTTTTAAATTTTGATTTCCATTATCTGTAAAATGAAAAATAATACTACTAAAAATTTGCATGGAAATTGTGGCTATTAAGTGGAACATTATATGTGAAAATAAACCTATGCCAATCCTAGACAGAGAGATAAAAGTTAATAAATAATTGGTATTATCAGTATGGAATTACATCCAGAAAATATAACTTTGGAGTGTTAAATATATTCACTTCTCTTTATAGGTTTTCTCAGTTCCATACCATAGAAATTCTTTAATGTAGGCATCCCTCAGAGATACTGCAGGTTCAGTTCCAGCCCAACATAATAAAACAAATATTTCAATAAAGCAATTTGCTACAGATAGTTAGACAGGTCATGATTAGGGCAGGAGAGGGCTCTCTTCCTCACCAACCAGGATTGTAAGGTGATCATTGGATGACGATTTGACAATTATCACATTGCCTGTCTAAAAATGATATGGCAGTGAGACAGTCAGAGCCAGGTGGAGACAATCTCCTGATGGTCCACAGCTGTCACGTTAAAGTGTTAATTGAATGCAAATGTTGGGAAAAGGCATCACATTAAAAGATAAAATGGAGGAGTCTGACTTTTCAGGGGCACTCCACTGGAAAAGGAAAGAAAGCCTCTGATGGGCATGCCTACAACCTCCTAAGCACACTGCACATGCTCATTTCCCAAGTGTAAGGAGGGCACTGCATTTGTGGACAGCTCACCCAGAGGGACGATTCATGGAAAAGGGGCACAGGACACCAGAAGTGGGTCAGCCTTGAAAATTCTAGGATCAAGGTTAACTGCTGTGTTTGACTTTCTCAGTGCCCACTTGTGTCTCTTCCAAGTGTACTTTCCTTTCTTTACTGCTTTTTAATATACTTCCACTCCTGCTCTGAAACTTGCCTCAGTCTCTTCTTTCTGCCTTATACCCCTCTGTCAAATTCTTTCTTCTGAGGAGGCAAGGGCTGAGGTCACTGCAGACCCGTGCAGATTCACCACCAGTAACTCGGATATCTTCTACCACTCACAAAGTCCCACAAACCTTTTCGTTTCTCAGTGAATATACTAGCTATGTTAACACTATACTGTAGCTTATTAGTTTATTAAATATACAGTAGCATTGAGTCTAAACAACTGTGTAATATTATTGTGTCTAAAAACAATATACTTAATTTGATGAGAAATACTTTATCACTAAAAATTTCTAATATTTATCTTAGCCTTCAGTGAGTTCATAATCTTTTGGCTGGGGCAGGTTCTTGCCTCAGTGTTGATGGCTGTTGACTGATTAGGGTCCTGGTTGCTGAAGTTTGGGATTGGCTTTGATAATTTCCTTAAAAAAAGACAGCAATGAACTTTGCTATGACAATGGACTCTTCCTATCATTAAAATTTTTCTACAACAGTAAAATTTGGTAGCATTTTACTCAAAGCAGAACTTCTTTCAAATTTGGAAACAATCCTTTCAAACCCTACTCCTCCTTCACCAACTATGTCTTCTGTTGTCATTTCTAATGTCCACTGAATCTTCCGCAAGACTACACTCTATCTCAGGAAGACACCTTTCCTCATCCAAAAGAAGCAACTCCTCATCCATTCAAGTTTTATCATGAGAATGCAGACATTCGGTCACATCTTCATGCTTCACTTCTAATTCCAATTATCTTGCTCTTTCCACCACTTCTTTTTTTTTTTTTTTGAGACGGAGTTTCACTCTTGTTACCCAGGCTGGAGTGCAATGGTGCAATCTCAGCTCACCGCAACCTCCGCCTCCTGGGTTCAGGCAATTCTCCTGCCTCAGCCTCCTGAGTAGCTGGGATTACAGGCATGCACCACCATGTCCAGCTAATTTTTTTGTGTTTTTAGTAGAGACGGGGTTTCACCATGTTGACCAGGATGGTCTCGATCTCTTGACCTCGTGATCCACCTGCCTTGGCCTCCAAAAGTGCTGGGATTACAGGCTTGAGCCACCGCGCCCGGCCTCCACCACTTCTAATTGCTCTTTCCACCACCACATCTGCAGTTACTTCCTTCATTGAAGTCTTAAACCCCTCAAAGTTATCCATGACCCTTGGGATCAACTTAGTCCAACCTACCATTAATATTGATACTTCAGCCTCCTCCCTTAAATCACAACTGTTTTTAATGCATCTAGAAGGATGATCTGTTTCCAGAAGTTGCTCAACGTACTTTGCCCAGATCCATTAGAGGAATCCCTATCTGTGGCAGCTATAGCTTTACAAAATGTATTTGTTAAATAATGTAACTTGAAGTTCAAAACTACTCTTTGATCCATGAGGAATCAATGTTGTGTTAGTAGCCATGAAAACAATGTTAATATCCTTGAATACTGGAGCGCTTGGGTGTAAAGGGCATTGTCAGAGAACAGTAATATTTTAAAAATGATTTTATTTTATTTTCTTCCTGAGCAGTGGGTTTAAAATATTCAGTAAACCACGTTGTAAACAGAGGTGCTGTGATCCAGGCCTTATTTTTCCATTTACCAAGTACAGGCAGAATAGATTTATCATAATTCTTAAAGGCCCTAGGATCTCCTGACAAGTAAATGGGCACTGGCTTCTGCTTCAATCACTAGCTGCATTAACTTGTAGCAAGAGTGTACTTTGAAGGTTTGAAGGCAGGCGTTGGTTTCTCCTTGCTGGCTAAGAATGTCCTGAATGGCATCTCTTTCCATTAGAAGGCTCTAAATGTTGAAAACCTGTTGTTTAGTGTGGCTGCCTTTATCAAAGATCTCAGCTAAATCTTCTGGTTAACTTCCTGCACTTCTACATCAGTATTTGCTGCTTCATCTTGGACTTTTATCTTATGGAGGTTGCTCTTTCCATGTACCTCATGAACCAATCTCTGCTAAGTTTAAACTTTTCTTCTGTACCTTCCTCATCTCTCTAAGCCTCCATAGAATTGAAGAGAGAACCTTGCTCTGGATTAGATTTTGGCTTCAGGGAATGTTGTGGTGGATTTGATCTTCCATCCACTCCATTCAGATTTTCTCAGGATCCGCAATAAGACTTTTTTGCTTTCTCATCATGTATGTGATCACAGGAATAATACTCTTAATTTTCTTCAAACTATTTTCCTTAAATTCCTAACTGGGCTCACTAATTAGTACCAGAGATCTAGTGTTTGGCCTATCTTGGCTTTTCTTCTTTTTTTCCCTTGAGACAGAATCTCATTCTATTACCCAGGCTGGAGTGTAGTGATGCAACCTCGGCTCACTGCAATCTCCACTTCCCAGTTTCAAGTGGTTTCCTGCTTCAGCCTCTCGAGTAGCTGGGATTCCAGGTGTGTTCCACCACGCCCAGCTAATTTTTGTAATTTTAGTAGCGATAGGGTTTCACTATGTTGGCCAGCCCAATCTCAAACTCCTGGCTTCAAGTGATCTGCCCATCTCGGCCTCCCAAAGTGCTGGAATTACAGGTGTAAGCCACCGTGCCTGGCCTCTATCTTGGCTTTTGACAGGTCTTCTTCACAAAGCTTTGGATTTAAAGTGAGAGACATGTGACACTTTCTTCCACTTGAACAAGTAGACGCTATTGTAGGGTCATTAAATGGCTTAATATCAATCATGCTGTGTTTCAAGGAATAGGAAGGCCTGAGGGGAGAGAGACAGAGGAGAGCCGGGTGTGTGACAAACTGGGAACACAAACATGTAGAGATTAAATTTCCTGTTTTACATGGGTGTGGTTTGTGATGACACAACAATTACCGTAGTAACACTAAAGATCACTCACCACAAATCACCATGAAAGATAATGAAAAAAGTTTAAAATAGATGGAGAATTATCAAAATGTGACACAAAGATGCAAAGTGAGCACATACCGTTGGAAAAATGGAACCAGCAAAGTTGCCGCAAACCTTTAATTTGTGACAAACAAAAAAACAAACAACATTAAAAAAAAACTCTTCAGTATTCTTGAAGGACAATAAAGAGGAACCCAGTAAAGAAGGCATTCCTATACCACTCGGCATTTATAAGTAGTACTTAACACTGTGAGATAGAGCAGATATAATCTTGTTTAGGGATAGACATTACAAATTAAAATGTTTTCTTTTTATTATCAATCCATCTTTTTCATATTTTCTCTGATCTTGCATTCAATTTTCTGCACCATTTTCTGTGTAAAAATTAAGAAATCGTTTGATATTTTATTGAAAGATGAATTTTGTATTTACTTGTCTTTCAGTTGCCAAAGATTTCTTACCACTGGAAATTATATTAATTTCCTTATTTTTTTCTTTTCATCTAGTCCCATAAACCACACCAGAATTCCCTATCAAATAGAACATTCAGTGCTTACAATGAGGTACTCTAAATCCTTAACATGAAGTTAAACCATAAATTGGAAACATTGCCAAAAATAATCATTCTTTCATTCCATATATTTTCATTGCTGAAAATAATGTATTTCCTTTGGTTTTAAACTTGATATCCAACTGTGTCTAACTTTAGTAACTCTCTGTGGTAGAAGAGATTACTGGGAGCCATTTGAGTTATTTCTATCAGGTGGCAAAAGATGAATTAACAATGTCAAAACACCCAATTTGTGGTAGTACATTGTTGAGGAACAAACACATCTCCTAATTGGAAATTGACAGCTTTGGCACTAATTTGAACTAATCATTGCTAACATTCACACTAGCCTCCATTTCTGCAAGCTCTATTAAGTCATTAAAATGCCATGACAATCTTCTCCGCAGGTGTGGAAAGCCAGATCCTTGCCTGTGGCAGACTTAATTAAGATAACAGCTGGATAGTTCAGCTTAAAGAAATCTAAGAGATGATAACGTTTTTCAAAGTGCCCCAAATGAAAAGACTAGTAAGGGAGTGGCTTTTTAAAAATCTTATCCAGATTTTGTTAAACGGGAATTATATATTTTATAGATGCTTGCTAAATATGTAATGAAATTCTGATTAAAATGTTAGTGTAATTAAAGAGGACATACATTAAGACTGAGCTAAATAATATTAAACTTGGAGTTTGTTGTTTTACTCATTGCTTCTGGATAGTAAGAACATCCATTTGCTATTGCTTGTGATTTTCTTCCATTAAACAGTCTTTCTCTCTTAATTACATAATTTGATATAGCCATTCCCAGAACAGTTTCTTGGACTTTGAGTGCAAGAAGAGAGTAAGAACAACAATAACAATTTGGTTGTGACAAGGAACTATTACTGGCTGATAACAGTCTGGGTGGGTCACAATAGCATCTTTCTCCAGAAAAAAAATTTGTATTAACATTTTCTTGAACAGCAAGATAGTATAGGTATTTTGAAAACCTATATGATACAAGAAATCTGGCTCTCCACAAACTGTCACCTTTATTAATTTGAGTGTAGAGTTGGCTTTAAGCATAGATTATTCTTGAGTCATACATAATCTCATCTTAACTCTGATCTATTAAAACTATTTTCTAAAATATATGCAGTAAGCAACATTTCTGTACAGAAACATAATATTTTTTAAACTGTTTTCATCTCATGTAGTTGCATTTTCCATATATCTCAATGTGTATTTGGTTATATATATTCAAAACATTAGATATATAAAATTAAATTTCAATTTATATCTATTTATCTCTTTATATTACTATGTATCTATGTCTATCTGTCTGTTATAGGCTGAGCTTTGTCTCACAAAATGTACATATTAAAATCATAATCCCCACTACCTCAGATTGTGTCTGTGTTTGGAGACATGGCTTTTAAAGATGTAATTAATTAAAAATTAGGTCATTTATGAAACATGTCCTTATGAAAAGAAGATATTTGGACACAGATTTACAGAAGTAATTCAGTCCCAAATCTGTTTTTGGACTCAAAAATTCAAACACTTACTCATCCCTGGGTCTCTAGCCTGTAGGTCTATCCTGTAAACTTACAGATTCTGTACTTGCTGGTCTCTAACCATAATTAAGTGAGCCAATTCCTTAAATAAATGTCTGTCTTTACACACACACACACACACACACACACACACACACACATCCTGTTGATTCTGTTTCCAGAGAACACCCTGACTAAGTACACTATCCATCTATTTGTCTGTCTTTCTGTCTATTTAATGACTGAGAGGTAAAGGGAGATTTTGTTAAGAGAATTAATAAATTGAACTGAATACTTCAAAGTATACAAGGTGTTTCAAGTATGAAAATAAAATTCTGTAAGGAAGGTAAAATAAAAAAATTATTTCTTTGAAGAAAAAGGAAAAATATGAAATGCTCAAAACTTAAAAAACAGTTTCTAAAGACAGATAGGTGAATAAACTCACAAGGATAGTGACTCTATAACTGCAGTGGTAATTTCAATAGAAAAATTAAAAGAGAAATATATGTACTTTAAAAAGACCTGGTAGGGGGGTGTATGCAGTGGCTCACACCTGTAATCCCAGCACTCTGGGAGGCCAAGGTGGGAGGATCACTTAGGGCTGGGAATTTGAAACCAATCTGGGTACCAGAGACCCTGTCTCTACAAAAAATGGAAAAGTTACCTGGGTATGGTTGCATGTGCCTGTAGTCCGAGCTATTGGGGAGCTGATTTGGGAGGCTGATGTGGGAGGTTGAGTTTCAGTGAGCCAGGTCATGTGCCACTGCACTCCAGCCCAGGTGAAGAAAGACACCCTACGAAAACAAAAACAACAACAAAAGCCCCTCAGAATTATAAAATACTGACAGATACCTCATTTGAACTGTTTAATCCCATGTGGAAAACACCCTAAAATATTTGAAAAGGTATATAAGCCCCCACATGAAACGAAATATCCATTAGGGTGTATATTTGAAATGAAATATGCTGAAATTTATATTTCTTATATATATATATACAGGGCTCTGCTTACTGAATTAATAAATATAGTAGTTTAGAAATTAATGTTAAATTAAAAGTGCATCATTAAAATTGTGACAGGTTTCTGTTGTAACAAAAGGCAGTCTACAGTGTATATATACAAATAAATCAAACTTTTATATATTTGTATTATGGTTATTTATCTATATATTCCTTCCCTTTAAATCCAGTGTTACTGGAAAATCATACTTTTAGGCCAAAGGGTAACATTTGTCAGTGTAAGAAAAGTGCTAGCTGAAAGAAGAACTTTTGATTTATGTTCAAATAATACAGTTAAATTATTTTAAACAAGTTTTGCAAGTGTACCAGGAGATTTCGAAGCACCGTTGTAAGTAGTCACAGATAAACCCAAGAGAAAAAAGTAGTAAATTATCTCCAGCCTCAAAGAGCTTACCTATATAACTCATAAAGTAAAACATAGAGTCATATGATGAATGCTTGGTGATATAGGTAACACACAGGACGCTAAGTCACAGAGGGTATCCAAAAACACTTTCCAGATAATGCATGCCTTGAACTTAAAGAGGAAAGAAACAGAAGAATAATTAATAGTTAACCAGATATATGATATTGGCTCAGAGATAGTTTGGAGGCAAATATAGAATGTTGAACTGATATGACTTGAGTGAATATCAGGTAATTATATTTAGAGATATAATGGAGTATTATTACATCAGTTAATGTCAGTAAATTTAAGGATAATTTTTCTGATAGTTATGTGAAGATTTCCAAGGATTTTATAGAATTATCAAGTAAATTTTAGAAAGTATTTTACTAGCACCAATTTGGAGTATGTAAAGGTGAAATTAAAACTACAATAATAACATTACTTTCAAGCAATTGTTACTTAGGGAGTCAAATAAATCGACCTAGTAGACATTCCGATTGCATTCTCTTAAAGAAACATTTAAAACAGAAAGCTAGCTGTATAGTTAGAGCAAGCAAAATACTTGAATGATTAGATGATATGTATACAGTGTTTTCAAAAGTTCTAAATCATTCCCTCTTTCATTTCCTGGGCTTAGGCATTCTTGGGGATTGTATCACATACATACTTAAGAATTGTAGCTCTCAAACTTTAAGATGAAGATTTCATGAAATTTCTACCTATTCTATCAATGCAAGT
The DNA here is from genome assembly GCA_028533165.1 of Leontopithecus rosalia. Classification (NCBI taxonomy): domain Eukaryota; kingdom Metazoa; phylum Chordata; class Mammalia; order Primates; family Cebidae; genus Leontopithecus; species Leontopithecus rosalia. Next base: position 27,792,439 of record CM052649.1, on the reverse strand, counting down.
CAGTTCTGCAAATCAAAATACCTTCTAGTTAATGTTGGAGTATAACCTTTTCACATGGTAGGTGGTTAAAAGCATCAATTAGAGATATGTAATCATAAAATATGTGCAATATATAACACACAAATTATCTTTGTGCTTTCTGTAATACTGAAAATGATTTGATGTACTATTATCTAAAAAAGTTATATAAAGTTATTCTTCAAGAATGCCTCCTAATGTTTCTGAAAACGTTGACATTAGCACCAGGTAAAATTTTCAATATACAAGTATAAATTGTATCTGTTTTTTAAAGAAATATTTGACTTTTCCTTTCTAAAAAAAATCTTGTGTAACTTTACTTCAGAAAAATTGGCAAATATATTAGAGAAAAACAAAAAAAAATAATCTGTTGTCAATCTTTCTGAAGAATACTATTAAACATATATTTTGTTCAATCATATAATCATAAATGTGTATGTGCATATGTGTATGTAATTAAAACCATAAATAAATCTGTGTCTATCTGCAACTGTATGTTAATTGATAAAATAAACAAGAATATTATAAATTTTAAAATGCCAACTAATTTTACAGTTTGTTTTGCCATTATTTGAACCCATAGATTAAATATTTAACATGCTTATAAATATGTTTTAAAAATCTATACTTAAACTGGCATATTTTAAACTTGCTACATAATGGTTAGTGTACTATAAATGCTCATTTATTCTTATACAGGGAGAACACGGATGGTATAAAGAAAAATATATAAAATTCAGATATACCCACGCCTTTTCTTTTCTTAATTATTTTCTTATGCAAGGCATTAGTCACGTTCATGTTTGGACTTGATATACAGTAAAAAACAGAGGGCAATGAATTAGAGCAAGCATTGATATCCAACAATATAAATATAGTAGGTAAATGGTCTCCGAATTAATGTCATTGCATGTATAAACTTCGTCTGTTCCCTTCTTGTTCTGTACCCTTCTTTATAAATATTGATGAATTTTTTTGTACCTGAGGAGGAGTTCCTGAAAACGAATTACGTAAATAAAAGTCAGGTTCTGTTAATAAATGTAAAGGGGATATGAATGCCAGGTGAGTATTAGCAGTGCCTGCCGTATGTGCAAAGACAAAGTAGGAATTCTTTAGTTATTTTCTTGCTGCTTTCTTGGAATTTATCTGGTATTATTTAGTTAATATTACATTACAGAACACACCACACCTTGTCCTCTCTGAAGTCTTTGACCTTGGCATACATTGAAGAATGTGTGGAATGAATGGAAACATGCAGGCAGCACATCTTGTTAAACATTGTTTACTCCTTAAACATTGGATGCATCTCGATTTTCCGGTTACTTAAATTATATTAGAGTCAGCCTGTTTAGTTCTGGTTCCCTTTCCATCATGTTTTCAAAAATTCCGTAACATTTTTTTCCAAAATAAATTGCCATGATAATGACTAGAGCTGCATTTGGCCACAAGTTGCTGCTAAGTTACCTTTTGTACTTTACAAATATTGAGGGAATGTATTGTCTTCCCAGGTCCACAAGGGGATGCAGTTTCAAGGGCAAGAACTTCCCAATGCCTCCCTTTCCTCTCCCCATCTGGGAGACTAAAGGGTCTTTGTTTTAAATTTTCAAAGACACGAGAAAGGTTCAAAAGTGAATCACTTCAGCAGAAGTTTAAAGGGAACTCTTTTCATTGGCCAGGGGACTTGGAGAAGGTGGAAATTCCTCCCAGGTTAAAAGTCCTCGTCTCCCTGAATCAGGGCAGATTTCCCCCTCTGGGGTTCCCTTCAACTCTCGTGAAAGCTGCTTTCTCTCTCCTGGATTCCATACTTGGGTTACCTTCCACACTCTTCATGGAAGCTTTCTCTCTCTCATCTTTTCCGCTCTCCTTTTTCCCTTTCTCTGACTAAATAAATAACTTCTCTGCAAAAACTCTTTAGGATCTGATATTTTCCTACAAGCACACCTGCCATTGTCCTCTCTCCCATTCTTGGGTAAGTGAGAGACCAAGAACCTGGATAAACATCCTCTCAGGGGAGCTGAGCACTCCTCTGCACCCCAAAACCCAGAAACGTGGTCATTGATGAGACTTAAGAGGTTGGTGCAGTAGATCATTTATCTAATTAATTAGCCTCCTCATTCTATAAAACTCCAGAAAATAATTATTTTTTCATCATAAGAAAGTTGAAATAATAAAATAATGGGATAAATCTATCAGTCAAAATAGTCCATAAATCCAAAGCACATGTTCTAATGACTGGAGGTAAACAGTACTATTTTTGGATGTACATTTCTACAAAAATGTTGCTCTCAAGGAAAATCAGGGCAGAGTAAAGATCCATTTCCCTAGAGATTAGCTAAGGAAAATTTAATGTATTATACATGGCGAAGTAAAGAGAATTTCTTTCCCCACCTTTCTGAGGTTTTGATCACTTGTTCTATAAAATTAGTCTTATAAAAATCTCATCTTTTTTTCCTTTAGAGAACTAATTCCCTAACCAAGAATCAACACTGGCCACGAAAATAATGGAATGGAATCTTAACCACTGGACTATGTATAGCCCTTCCTTTTATGAGTTCTTCAGGGGATTCAAAACAGGCATTTTGAGCATACAAAATATTTTAATTTTGCTTTAAATTTGATTTATACTTTTTTCCCCTAATCTTGCCAACTCAGTTTCTGTTGTATCCTTTACAGGTGTCAAGAAGAAAGCTACTTATGATGAGAGCTCTCTAAAAGGTATTATTTTTTAAGTATAGCCAATTCATTTTATAAGCAAACTTGGTTCACATTTTTTTTGTTGTTATTGTTAATTCAGTTTTGGAAAGGGAAAAAGACAAAGACTCGTATCACCCTCATTAGACCAAGTGCTGCAGGGAGCAATCCGGGAAGCAGACTTTGGAAAGAAATCTTGCCTTTTTTGCCAGCCTGTAGTCAGTTGTCCAAAGATCCCAATTGCAGTCTTCACATTTTTCATCCTAACGACTACGCCAAACTGTAGAGGCAAAGACAATTTTCCCGACTTCTGAAAGTTTGATACTTTGAGCCTATGAAACAAACTGATAATAGATCAATGAGGAATAAAGGAACACATATTTATTACATGCAATCATGTCCATAGGTGTCATAAAAATAGGAAAACTCAAAGAAAGGGACAACATTTTTTTTTATCATCGGGGTTACAGAATGAATAGGGTCTTGGAGAATGGCAAGGCAAGTTACAGGATGGAGAGGTGGAGGAAAGGCATGCAGCAAAAGTGGTCTTGTACAGAGCAAAGGTCACATCTAGCAGCTCTCAGAAAGGAAATATGGCAGTCTGTGGTAAGAGTTTCTGTCAGACCTTTTGTCTTCTTTTTCTATGAGATAATCTTTCCTAGATCAAAGAAGGACTTCAGAGAAGGCCTGTGTGTATCTGTTGTTAATTTCATCTTCTTGTGCAAATTAACAACAGATGCAAATCTCATATTTATTTATTTTGAGATGGTGTCTCTCTCTTGTCTCCCAGACTGAAGTACAGTGGCAGGATCTCGGCTCACTGCCAACTCCACCTTCCGGGTTCAAGTGATTCCCCAGTGTTCCGAGTAGCTGGGATTACAGGTGACTGCCACCACACCTGACTAATTTTTGTACTTTTAGTAGAGATTGGGTTTTGCCATGCTGGCCAGGATGGTCTCAATCTCCTTACCTTGTGATCCACCAGCCTTAGCCTCCCAAAGTGCTGGGATTACAGGCGTGAGCTACCGTGCCAGGATGCAAATCTCTTCTACAAGAGACAGCTGTTCAGCTATTCCTGTGTTTTTAGCTTCTCTGAATGGCCATCTTGAAATATGTCAAGGAAGTACAATTTGGGCATATTTTTTATTTCCTTCATACACAGCCTCAAATGAAAAGCAGTGAATATAGACTCTGTCTCTAATTGAAGTTATTAGAAAGGAGGAAATTTATGTATTTCTATCTACTCATCTATAACTTTTTAGCCATTTAGTAGAAAAACTAAGCTAAAAATTCTTTTCCTCCCATACCATGCTTTTTATTTTCTACCTAGTTTAAGGCCTTATTAAAAATAATTGTTTCTCTTATACATTTTTTTTTTTTTGAGACGGAGTTTTACTCTTGTTGCCCAGGCTGGAGTGCAATGGCGCGTTTTCGGCTCACCGCAACTTCCGCCTCCTGGGTTCAGGCAATTCTCCTGCCTCAGCCTCCTGTGTAGCTGGGATTACAGGCACGCGCCACCATGCCCAGCTAATTTTTTGTATCTTTAGTAGAGACGGGGTTTCACCATTTTGGCCAGGATGGTCTCGATCTCATGACCTCGTGATCCACCCGCCTCGGCCTCCCAAAGTGC
>CM052649.1:27754664-27787600 GCA_028533165.1 Leontopithecus rosalia | reverse complement strand
AGCTGGGATTACAGGCACGCACCACCATGCCCAGCTAATTTTTTGTATCTTTAGTAGAGATGGGGTTTCACCATGTTGACCAAGATGGTCTCGATCTCTTGACCTAGTGATCCACCCACCTCGGCCTCCCAAAGTGCTGGGATTACAGGGCTATATTTCTTTATATGTTCAAAAAGTAGAATTTTATTATTCTTAAAATTCCTATTAAAATTCCTATAGAAAATGGGCATTGTTGACAGTCAGAGTGAATGGCTTTTATGACTTGTGACATGAGGCGGATGAGAGAAATAGTGTAACTACCTAACAGTCTGGAAGAGTAGTACTGTGGTCTGCAATTGCTAAGAAGATGCTGGATGAAATTATGTTTACATTATACCCAAAATCTTTCTGTAATAAAAATACTGACACAGAATGATGCTTTACAACATATCATGAGGTTGATACATTTTAAATTTGTCTGTAAAAACTAACATGTTACTAATCATATTTTGATTGTAACTATTTTGATCTATCATTTATCTAAGCATCCACTGAAGTTGAAAACGTTACATGATTATGAATACAATATAAAAAAGCTACATAAAATTATTATCTATTTATTATTTCTCATAGTCATACATATTCTGATTTGCCTAATAATATTTTTGTAAAACCTTGTATACTTCAGGGCTTATCTTTATGTAAGTGTTCTGTCTTTTCTGAAGTTTTGGTGGTATAACAAACATTTGTGTTTTCGTGTGCTTGTGTTGTTTTCCATATATCCTGGCATAATATGCCATTTTCTGTCATTGAAATTATGAGGGCTGAAAATGGCTTTAGCTTCATGTGATTATCTCAGCTAATCTCCTTCATTCTCTATATTTCAATGTATCCGGACGAACAAGTACATAGAGAGTTTCTTTCAATCCGTAGATGTAACACTAAGAGCATCCATGTCACTAATACTGAAAGACCAGAAGGAATCATAGATGACTCACACTTGGTTTCTGCTTGTGATTCAGTCTGCAAAGCCAGCTTGGGAAATTCTTCCCCACAGTAGTAAACAAATCTTGCCTATTTTTTCAGAATTCGAGAATAATTGTGTCCATGGCACTTCATTTGAGAGTATTATATGCTCTTATACAAAACCTAGTGTTACACAGAGGGGCTACTTAACAAAGACATACATGTGATTCCCTTTACCTGCAAAATGGTAAATGAGAGCAAGTGTTATGTATTTTAGACAAATAAGTGAACTTTCTGTTGCTACTGTTTAGATTTTAAGTTTGCATTTTAGTAGAAAAAGTACCAGCAATTTTTAACTAAAAATATAATAAGGTAACTCAAAAGAAGTTACTGGTTCTGGTGATGAATCATGTAAATATACCATTATAGATGAAATTTTGTCCACCCCAAGAATCTTATGTTGAAGTCCTGACTGCCTACTGTAACTGTATTTAGAGACAGGGCCTATAAAGAGATAATCCACATTAAATGATGTCATAAAGGTGAGTCCCAACTCAATAGAACTGGTTCACTTACAAGAAAAGGAAAAGACACCAGGGATACACATGAACACAGAGAAAAGGCCATGTGAGAACACAGCAAGAAGGCAGCCACCCAGAAGCCAATGAACCAGGTCTCAAGAAAAACCAGACTTGTCAACACCTTGATCTTGAACTTATGGCCGCCAGAACTGTGAGAAAATAGGTATCTGTTGAATAGGTCATCCACTCTGTGATATTTTCTTAGGGTAGTCTTAGCAGACTAATACCTATAATAAAAGCTAATCAGACTCTGGAAAGGTTGAGATCAGAGGAGAATTGTGCCTGGCCACCAGAAGATATCTTCAAACACTAACTGTGGCATGTAACATAAGCCAGTTAGTAAACTAGATGGCTGCCTTCTTGCTTTGTTCTCACATGGCCTCTTCTCCATGTGAATGTGCATCCCTAATGTCTCTTCCTCTTCTCTTAAGTACACTAGTCCTGTTGAATTAGGGCCCACCCTTATGACATCGTTTAATGTGAATTACCTCTTTAAAGGCCCTATCTCTAAATACAATTACAGTAGGGGGTTAGGACTTCAATATAAGATTCTTGGGGTAGACAAAATTTTATCTATGAGTACAGCTCAATCCATGCATAGTGTCAGCAATGCTATCCACCACCATCCTCAACCTTACTAGGATAAAAACAGATTCCTGAATCATCCAATATTTAGGTTCTTTGTAGGCAAGTAATAGGCTGTGGTTTAAAAAGGGAAAAACGTTGATCCTACAGAACCCTGTTCTGAGCATTTGAGTGAAGCCAGAGGCCACCGCCATGGTGAAATCCCTCCACCAGAAGTTGCACTGTGTCTGTAATGCATCATAGGAGAACAGAATATTGTTGGGTTGCCAAAGGTAAAGGTCACAAGGAATTGTGGCATTCCTAGACATCCCGTATTAATACATTGCCTTCTGCATAAGACTAGAAAAGAATTGCATTTGGTAAAAGAGTGGTTGTGGTGTTTGTTTCCCTCCCTGGAGTGTATCTACTGTCTGCTTTTGGAATGATCCCGAGTTCCTCATGTCAAGGACAACTATCTTACATTCTGTTAGTGGAAACTACTTGGATACATCAATTGTAATGATCATCTTGTTATTTGATGTGTAAATAGAACAGATTTTCACCTACATTTTCATCTCCTTGAGATCAAGGGTCATGTCTGATATTTTATTTGAATTCCTACAAATTTAAAGCATATATATGTTCATTGAGAAGACTTTATTTGATTTTATCATCAAGGAATATTTCTGCTTCTGTCCCTCTAAGAAGGAAGTTAGGAAGAAGGAGACTTGCAGAATGATAAAGTTTGTTCTTAGCAAAAGATTTCTGTATTTTTTTATTTGACTTTAAGTTCCAGGATATATGTGCAGAACGTGCAGGTTCGTTACATAGGTATACATGTACCATAGTGGTTTGCTGCACCTATCAACCATCATCTAGGTTTTAAGCCCCACATGCATTAGGTATTTGTCTAAATGCTCTACTTCCCCTTGCCCCCACACTCCCCAGCAGGCCCCAGTATGTGATGTTCCCCTCCCTGTGTCCATGTGATCTCATTGTTTAAGATTTAAAATATAACCTTGTCCTTACTTCTTATATGTAAGTTACTTTTCATGGGTTAGCGATGATAATATGACCTGGTTAAATAATATACTTGCTATATGAAGAGAATAGTCAATTATAAGATATTCTGTTTCTCCTTATGCTACACTGAGAAAATAGTAAAGGTAAGTTGGGGACACAACGATACACCTTAACGCTTCTGACAGAGAGAAAACAAACTTTTAAAGTACTTTTATTTAGTTTAAACATCAGCAGAAAGTCTACAACAAAGATATATTTAGCACCTAGATTTCATTGCCACACATCTTTAAAGTATGTCCTCAGATATTTTAATTTTTAAAAGAGGAACAGCTTCCCATATAGCCTAAATTATATTTGATATTCACAAAGGAAAACATTTTTTAAAGGTAAGATTTTGAACAAAAATTTTAAAAGCACATTTTAACATCCTTCTTTGACAAATTAAACAAAAAATATTGATTAGGTGAGTAGTTTTTAAAAAGCAAATAATTTTAGTCATCTGTGTAGTATATATAACATCAAAAATATTTGTAAAGAAGAATAGTGAATAAAAGCCTTGTTTCTGTATCAGGAAGGCTAGTTATCAATCTATCTTGTGAAGTAAAAGTGATTTTTAAAAACTGAGGTATAGACTATTTGTGTTTATACAGTAATTAAGCCAATTTCTCATTACAGGAAAATGTAGGCAAAGTGATCATTGACATTAATGCTTTTCATAGACTTTATTGCCTTTTACAATGTCAACATTTTCATGAGGCAAAATTAATTAAATGCTCCTAATGGAGTTAGAATAGTGACAGAATTTTTGAAGATGTAAGATTTGAAATGTAACTCCAGATGCTAGAGTTGCTATTTTTCTGCTTTCATCTAAATGTATACACACTTATAATACCTGATAATAAGCTAATTTTTCTCCATTGCTTTTTGTCTATATGAAATGTACACTTTAGGGTAAATATTTGATTTTGGAATCCTATGGTAGATTCCTTTTTACCAGTTTCCTACAGTATCTAAGAAACTAAAATTACTTTTAATTATTGCTGTTTTAAAAAGGAATAATTTTCAAAAATATTCTTATCCCTGTGAAGCAGTATTTTCAGAGAAAATTTAGGTTTTCTTATGGGAGACCCCTGGACATCCTGACATAATAGTATTAATCTTATCTCCATAATCTGAAGCCAACTTCAGATAATTGTCTTGCGGAAGAGAATCCCTCTCTTTATAGAGGTTAATCCCATTATCTGTGCTCAAACCTCTATTTCATCTTTTTTTCTGTCTTTCTTCTTTCTGCCTCTTTCACTTTTTCTTTTTTCTATTTACAAATTTTACTAAAACTAAAGTAAAGTTCAAATCTCTTTCAGTTTAAGATAATTTGAATGTGGTATAATTGCCCATCACTACAAAATTCATTGAATGATATTCTTTATTCACAGATTTTACTTCCTTACTTTTAAATATTCTTAATATCTTTTCAATATGTTCAATTACATATATTCATATTATCTATTTCAAGAAACTTGCATGTCCTGCAATACCTCTCTCATACTATCAACTATACATTTACATAAAACAGAAATGTGGTATATTATTTTCCTCACCCTGAAGTTTATAACCAAGTATTTATTTATCATGATATTTTGATTATATTTTATCATCACCATTTGTCTTAATGGTGTCTTAATCTGTCTTAATCTGTTCAGGTTACTTTAACAAAAATATCATAAACTGGGTATCTTACGAGAAACAAACATTTCTCACAGTTCTGGAGACTAGAATGTGCAAGTTCAAGGCATCAGCGAATGTGCTGTCTGGTGAGGGTTCTCTTCCTCATAGATAGCATCTTCTGTGACATCCACATGCAGCAGAGGGAAGAATGAGCTCTCCAACCTTTTATAAAATAACTAATTCCATTTATGGGAGCTCCCCCTTCACTTCCTAATCAACTTCCCCCCAGGCCCCACCCCTTAATACTGTCACATTGAAGATTAGGTTTTAAAATATAAACTTTGGGAGGACACAAACTTTCAGATGTGTCAACATACAAGTCTGTCTCTCTTTGCATAGATGTTAATTTGTATCTTGATCAGCTTTCACCTGCCTGTGTAAATTGTTCTCCATCTTGTTTCCCTCCTCCATATTTATCCCAATTCAGATTTCCACAACAGGGAGCTTAATACAATTTGTATTTTACTTTATTCTTTCTGCTTAGTGTATCTTTTAGAAAAAATTAAGTTGTTACAGCAATCTTTTGGCATATCTTGCTTGATATAACCATTTAATACCCATTTTCATGCCACAGACTATTGTGAGAGGCAGGTAAAATAGGGAACATAACAAAGACCATGTTCTTTTGGAGATTATATTCCAGAGGAGCAAAATTAATAATCAACACTTAAGAGTTAAGTCGGGTTAAAAGATGATGTATTTGGAAGTATTTTCTGTAGGGTTACCAGGGGTGATCTCTATGTTGATTAGAAACTTGAATGAAATGAGCTATAACCCCACTGTGGCTGAAAGAACAATGAGTTGGGATTATATTTACTGTGAGACCAGACAGCTAATGGGAAACTATATCGCTGTATAGGTTTCAAGGATATTGTTTCAAGGACACTGTAGAAGTTGTTTATTTTTTTTTTATTTTGATGTTTGGATTTTATTCTGATCGATTTTTCAACATTGCCAGGGTTTTGACGGAAGCCTAACATAATCCAATTATGTTCTCAGTGCTGTCACTTTGGCTACTGTATTGAGTATAGAGGTCAATGGTGGAAAAAAAGAGGCTAGTTAACTGCTGAGTTAAAGTGAACAAGAATGATAGAAATTGGATTAGGGACATGGTATGGAGAGAGGTATGTGAAAACAGTTTAAAGCCCTGTGGGTTCTTATAAGATGATAATTGTTAAGTGTTTATTTGTCTGTTGTGTTTTTTTTAAATGAATGATGAAAAACTCAGAAATATTTAACAGCAGAGTAAAAAATTGTTTTGTTTTTGGTTGGGAAATGTGCTGGAGGCAAGAACTGAAGAGGTACTCATTGCAGTTTATTGCAGCACAGGCAAAAGATAATGGTAGATTTGACCAGTATGGGGCAGGTTGATAATACAGTAGTTTGAAAGACTTCTTTTCAAGTTTAAGAATTCACCAATGAATAAATAAATACACGTTGTGTTAGTGAGAGAGAGAGAGAGAGACAATCTAAGATTAAACAAAGGACACTCAGAAATAGATACAAGTAAAGAAAAGAGATAATGTAGTGTGTATGTGTGATCCCAAAAATTAAGACAGAAAAAAATATCAAGGAGATAATCAATTATATCTGATATTTACAATAAGGTGTGAAGAACAGAAACTCTGAGATAAACTACTGTATTTGAGTTTGTGAATAGTATTGATGAACTTGTTATGGTCCTCTATATACCGTCTAAAATATTTTCAAAAACTGCAGTAGAAAAATCTGAAACTAGATCCCTTCCAGCCTCTCCTCTCACTCCCCATGTCATTGCTTACAGGCCCAAAATAAGCTGAATTCCAATATGTCTTAAGCCAGAAGTGTTTATAGATTAGTCCATAAAGGCATAGTCTGTACTTTGAATATGAAGTCTTCATTAATTCATATAGTGGAATTCAGGAGATATTATATAGTAGTTAATTTGGAGAATATCAAATAAAGTAAGAACACTGAACTCCAGGTGTTAAGAGGGAATCTTGGCTCAAGCCTGTCTGACAATAAGTCTGGTGGAACTGTGGACCTCTCCTGTTTCTTTTTTCTTTTTCTTTCCCACATATCTATAACACAGTGGAATAGGTATGCCTCATGACAGGTAGAATCTGAGTATAGGTACTAAAATGTGTAGATTATTACAGTAGGCAGACTGAGAGTAAACATGAAAGGTAATTCCTTCAAAGGCGATACTACTTACCAGGAGAATTACCAATATTTGTGCAATCAACTGTTTGAAAAATTGTCATGCTGATGCCTATAACATCTATTTAATGTTTCTGTTTGACAGGTGCAGATTGTTTGAGAAAATTAATTAGGTGGCATTGATAACTGCTGGTGCTGCTTCGTATCTTTATTTAAGCAATCCAATACAGGTTCAAATGCCTTGCATGTAACCAGAGATCTTTTCAGAAGTAGTTTGCATTCTTATGGCAGAGACAGCATAACTTTTGTTATCTTGCCCTAGTGCTAGGCAAACTATCATGATTTTGGTAATGCTGCAATACAACTAACTCTAAATGATGTCTTTTAATAGCCCAAAGAATGTCACAGTAATTCGTTATATTGATAAAATAACCATAATTATTCTGTGATAAGCCTTGAGTAGTAAACATTGTAGATGACCAGGTAATTAAGATTCAGGCCAAAAGCTAGTAGGTAAACTTCATGAAAATTGAGACCTGGAACATTGGCAAGCTTTCTAGGAATCTAGTAATCTGGGCATTACTAGAATCTAGTAATCCATTTTTAAGTAAGAGGCAAATTGCTTCACCTCAGACTACTCACCTTAAAGAAAGAAATAAAAAGTTGGTGGGCCCCTTTGAATCTTGGAGACAACTGACATACAACCAGCCACATATAAGCTAGGTTAAAAATTACAAACTTAAGAATACTAGGTGAGGCACAAATTTCAATGGAGTCATGTGTCACATATATGATGGCAGTCCTATAAGATTATAATTAAGCTGAAAAATTTATATTGCCTAGTGATGTCATAATGTTGTAGTGCAATGCAGTACTTGTGTTTATTGTGTAAACAAACCTACTGCACTGCCAGTTACATGTAAGTGTAGCATATACAATTATTTACCTTACATACTACTTTATAATGATTACCAGTTTATATATTTTACTATATTTTATTTATTTATTTATTTTTAAATATATATTTTATTGCGTTTTAGGTTTTGGGGTACATGTGAAGGACATGCAAGATTGTTGCATACCTACATACATGGCAATGTGGTTTGCTGCCTTCCCCCGCATTACCTATATCTGACATTTCTCCCTATGTTATCCCTCCCCAACTCCCCACCTCCCGCTGTTCATCCCCTGGCAGGCCCCGCCCCTGCCGACCTCAGTGTATGATACTCCCCTCCCGGTGTCCATGTGTTCTCATTGTTCAACACCCACCTATGAGTGAGAACATGCGGTGTTTGATTTTCTGTTCTTGTGTCAGTTTGCTCTTATTTTAGACTGTACTCCTTCTAATTAAAAATTAAAGTTAACTGTAAAACAACCTCAGGCAAGTCCTTCAGGAGGTATTCCAGGAAGAGGCATTGTTATCATGAATGAAAAATCTGTGAATGTTACTGCCTCTGAAAACCCTACAGCCGGACAAGACAGGGAGACAGAAGATAGTTATATTGATGATCCTGACCATGTAGGCAGGCCTAGGCTAATGTGTGTGTTTCTGTCTTAGTTTCTAACAAGAAGTTTAAAAAATAAACAAAACTTTAAAAAAATAGAATAAGAATAAATGAAAGAAAATTTTTGTACAGCTGTACAATGTGTGTTTTAAACTAAGTGTTGTTACCAAAAGTCAAGAAGTTAAAAAAAACTATAAAGTTTACAAAGTAAAAACTTACAGTAAGTTGAGGTTAATTTTTTATTGAAAAAATAAGATTTTAAAGTAAAAATTTTAAATGAACTTAGTGATGTTGAATTTTCCAGTGTTATAAAGTCTACAGTAATGCACAGTAATATCCTAGGCCTTTACATTCAATTACCATTCACTGGCTGACTCATTCAGATTAATTTATAGTCCTATAAACTCCACTGATGGTAAGTACCCTCTAAAGATATAAAATCTTTTATACTGTAAATATTTTACTTCGTACTTTTACTGTACCTTTTCTGTGTTTCGATCTACAAATACCATTGTGTTACAATTGCCTACAAAATTCTGTACGGTAGCATATTGTACAGGTGCATAGCCTAGGAGCATTAAACTCTATCATACAGTAGAGGTTTCTAGTAGGCTCCATCATCTAGTTTTGAGTAAGTACACTCTATGATGTTCCAACAATGACAAAATTACTTAAAATTCTTTTCTCAAAACATACCCCTGTCATTAAGTGATTCATAACTATATTTATTTTAATGACTGGCTATGCTACTATAATTTTCTTTTATTTCCTATGTTTTTGCTGTTTATTTCAAACTGATAGATCCTGGATTACATTTTGTATAAAATTATATTAAATACAATTTTTATATAATTTGAATATAATTTAATATTTCTTTTGACACACTTAGTGAACAGGAAAAAATACAAAACCTAGTTTCTAGTTCTAAACGTCTTTAAATCTTTTTATTTATGTTATTCTTAGAATATTTGTGACTTAAGCAAGAAACACATATTGGTAGAGAGATTTGTGGTTACATGCATTTTAGGGGTAGGAGTGAGGTGGAAATTGATAATTAAACTGTTCACAGTGGACATAGATTTTACTTTTGGTTTTACTGCTAAAAAGGGTTATGTGTGCACTTTTACTTGTTTATATACAATATAATTGGTAAGTGTTAGCTTTAATTTATATTTAATTTTATAGCCCAATTTTGATATTTCTAAAACTTAATGTATCAGAGTCCAGGACTACCACTAGAGTCTGTGTTATACTAAGAGACTATATTTTTGTGTAGCCCTTACCTATATAAACCATTTGCTTAAAAAAATGTTTACAAAGTATATGGGCCCATGTGAAATATAGTGATTTTTCAATGAAGATTTAGAAAAATAGGAAGAGAAGATTATTTGTAGGATCCAAGCACGCTGTTTTCTTGTTCAGATTTAGACACCATCCCATCAAGTTTTTCACTTAAATGTGCTGTTACTGGAAAAATTCCTCTCTCATCCCAGTGGAGTATGTAGCAATTCTATATGACTCATAACTCTATGGCTCCACAGATTTCTTTGTATTGAAACTATGTACTACTAATTGTCTCTGAATTTTCTTAATGCTGCATATTTTATGTTGTTTGGCATCCGTGCTCAGGACCTACCTCATCCACCAACCAACTCCTAAATAATGGCTTCCAATTACTCTCTGAAAGATGAGTTTATGATGATGACAGATGCTAGTTTTACCAAGAGTGTGAAAGAAAATGAAACATTTGAACCATATTCACTTTCTGGTCATGCTATATTTAGCATCTGAAAATTTATAACAGAAATGTAGAGTGTCATGTATTCCAAATCCATTTACTATTGAACACTTAGGCCACAATCATTGCACTTCTAGAATGTGATTGCTTTCACTATTGACCACATCATTGCCTGCCACATGTTTCCATCTGCATGCAGAACAACCAGGAGTGCATGGACGAGGTGAAAAGAGCATTCTAATTTGTGCTTGAATGCTTGCCGTATGTCCAGCAAAGCTTAAAACCTGCTTCGAAGATCATGATGTTACCTTCTTGACCAGAGGAAGGATTGTGTGTATAACACGCAGGACCCAGTGAAAAACAAAAATGAAGGACTATCGTTAAAAAAATTCACTAAATTATAAGATAGCAAAAGCAGATAATTAAATCAAGAATGAGACCCTCTCAACAAAGTGCTCTGGGATATTGCACAGGTTGCACATTCATGAAGAGATAGCCCTGATTGGAGAAAAGACATGAATCAGAATGGTTCTTTCATGTTGTCAAACCTCAGATGTGATTGATGTGGCCACCCACAGAAGACCTCCTCACACTGGAGGGGACTAAATGACCATACTGGATGTCAGTAGTGAATAGGGAGTGTGTACAGCGTGATTAAAGTATTTCCCCACTTCTGCTGCTTTCAGGAGCAGAGGCAGCACCTCAGTGGGAACAAGGACCAGGAAACCTAGTGGAAGGACCCATACACATGACTTGAGACCACGAGTCAGAAGAGGTCTTTCAGTAGTCCAGAATCCTGACCTCTTTCTGTGTCTGACCTGACTACAAGTCATCCAAATTGATCCTTTCGGAACTGTTAATTCACCTAATTTCCTGAAGTTTCATGAAAGACATTCTATTCTGGCTGTGGAAAGCAAACAATCATTTTACCAGGTTTCTCTTCTGGAACTGAGCCTGGTGTTGGGGCTTTGACTGGGACACTCCCAAAACATTATTCTGGGGCTATGTTGGGAAATCTGTTGGATCCCATAAACAGAGATACGGTGTCAGAGAGCTCCAATCGGATCCAGTTCTGGGCTTGCACTGCCCCGCATGGGTATCCCTGCTGGCTTTAGCTAGTCTCAAACACTAGAGAAGAGCTTCAATATTTTGAGGAACATATTCAAACTTGGGCCCATGAGGCATGGGGCTTGTGCTGGGGTTCCTGCTTATTTAAGTCTAGAAGGTTTGACAAGAGAAAGTGACTGGGTCTCTCTTGGACTGAGTTACAGACTTACAGAATAATTTTTGTCCCATTGAAAGTGAAATATCTGAGTAATAAACCATCTAAAACCTCTTTGCCCAAAATAATTTTTGAATAATTATGTGATATTAAAGTACAATCTAAATGTGTTTTAATCCCACATATGACTGTTACAATCATATAGCAGTTAATAAAAGAAAATTTGATAATCAAGTTATAGAAAAACAGCTCATTTAAAATGTCAGTTTAAAGTAATTATTAATATTCAGTATTAAATAGTTATTGTATACATTTTAAGTAGTTCAGATAAAGATTGTGTGTTTAGGAGAATATATTTCCATCCTTTCAGATATAATTTCAGGAATGTGAAGATGGAAATATGAACTGTTATAAAGTACACAATTACGTAACTCCTAAAAAGTATTTTAAGCTCTTTATATGTATTCATCCTCTCGGAGCTTTATGTGGTAAAGATGCTATTTTGCTGAATAAGTACTTAACAATTTCTATGGAAATATAATCCAGAGAAAAACATTAAATCTTCCGGTGCCTTGAAAGTAAGATAATAACACAGAAATGTGTAGCATACTTAATATCATTTTTCCATCCCATACTTCATCTACATTATTCATTTTTGATTAGGTCTGGTTGATTTTTACTTTCTTGGTGTATGACAAAAGTTTTTTCTTCTGTGCATCTCACATATGACCTAGTTTAGAATTCTATTCTATTTATTCTATGTTGCTCTTCATCTGCTGTCCTCAACCTTTGGGACAGATTTTCCACAGTTTTCTAAAAACACAAATAGATCATGTTACCTCTCTTCAAATTCTTCAATAAATCCTAATATCCTTC
The DNA here is from genome assembly GCA_028533165.1 of Leontopithecus rosalia. NCBI lineage: Eukaryota > Metazoa > Chordata > Mammalia > Primates > Cebidae > Leontopithecus > Leontopithecus rosalia. Next base: position 27,775,282 of record CM052649.1, on the reverse strand, counting down.
AAATTCAAAGCCATTCATCAAAGGTATATATTGGTGACCTGGCACCCACTGAATTTTCTTGTCTCATTCTATTAATGTATCATTCATCTATCCATTCATATTTATGGGCTGCCAGTTTTCTGTCATATACTCTTATATGTCTGAGGATATAGCATTAGCCAGCATCGTGATTCTTGATCTCATGTGACTGTTGGTCTAGTAGAAAAAAAATACAATGAAAATAAAATCAGATAGAAAAGATGATTTTGAAAAGTGATACCAATCTTTAAAAATAATGAAATGAGGCAGTTTGAAGGTAATGAAATCTGAAAAAGAGGAACAGCCTGAAACAGCTTTCTGAGAAGAGAGGCATCTGAGCTAAGACGTAAACTGATATAGCTAACCATGCAAAAATAAAGATCCTCTCAGGCAAAGCAAGGTAAGTTTCAAAGACTCTGAAGCATGGGTAAACTAGGTTTGTTCAGGAAGCAGGAACGGTAAGTCAGAGGCATAATCAAGAGATAACTGGTAAGAAAAGAGACTGAAATGGAAGGCAGGGCCTGGATTTTTGTAAAGCATTATTTATATTTTCACAAATCATTCTTTATATGCTCCTGCACTGGCAGCTCCCTTGAATATATCACACTACCCCAACTCTTTCTTTGTCGTGTTAGAAGAATCAGGGTGGTTTTGTTTCCTCTCAAAATCCATAACCCTTCCTTGCACCAAATGTTCCAGTAAGATGTTTCTTCTGTTTATCATGATCATAACACTTCAAAATTTATGTTTTGAGGCTTCAAAACATAAATTTCCATTTTTACCCCTTTCTTGAATTCTTTTTAATAACCAAGATGGTGTTTTAATACCTTTGCATTATGTCAATTATGTAGCCTATTTTTGAATACTCTGAGAATCTTTAATAATTTTTTATTAAGAAAAGCCATTAATTAATATATAAAACAAAGAAAAAAGATAATATGAGCCCACAATAAACCACAATGTTTAATATAACTATTTTGATTAAGTAACTCGATATCTTGAAATTTAACCCCTTTGTTTTGACTACTTTCTCCCATTTGGGACAGGACCATTTATGAATACTTATACTCCCATTGTATCTTGGAAGTAAATAACTTGTTTATTTATTTATTTTTTATTATTTTTATTTTGCAGGCTCATAGGCAGAAGGTGAGGGTCTACGTTAAAGGGACTTTCAGGGGTCAGCTGGGGCATTGTTTCAAGTGCAGGAATTCCCTGGTTTTTCTGCCTCTGGTAGGCTAGGTATGGGCCCTTTGTCTCTGATTTTTCCACCTCCAGCAAGCCAGGTGGGGACCCTCTGTTTCACTTTCCCGCCACTGACAAGTTCGGTAGGGCCTTTGTCTCTGATTTTTCTTGACACTGGCTCCTGAAGGTGAAGTCTCTGTGACTCAGGGTTGTAAAAAACAAGTAGCCAATCTGGTAATGGAGTCAAAGATCAATTAACCCAAAGGAAGTTTGAAAGAACTCCTCTCATTGGATGAGAACATGAATGGGGAAGGAATAACTCAAGGATAAAACTCTAGGCACCCCAGCTTGGGCTGGAACTCTGGATTCCCTTCCACAAATATGGAAACTGTCTTTTCACTCTGTCTAATAAATTGCACTATTGCACACTCTTTGGGTCCATGAGTCTATTTCACTTATAAAACTGACCATACTCTGGGACCCCTTTCCCCTTTCTTAGGGGTTAGGAAAGTCAAGAGCCTAAGTTCTAATTGCAGCTACACTACCTCCCTGCTGGTCTAGTGTTTAGGATTCAGTGCTCTCACTGCTATGCCCTGGGTTTGATTCCCAGTCTGGGAACCAGTGAATCTGCCTGCAGGTTTTACTCTGGTCACAAAGGACTTGCTTTTTCTCAGATGAGACTTTGGAATGTGGACTTTTGAGTTAATCCATACTCTTAGAACCTGGTTGTCAATACATATCACAGGATGCTTTTTTTTCTCTTCAATAGTAATTTTCAAAGCAAAACACAATGTTTTGACAAGGTAAACATTTTTATATACAATTACAGAAATTGAAGTATAATAATGTTTTGAAAAACTATTGCCTCACTGTTATGGTTGGGGTCCATGTCTCCACTCAAATCTCATGATGAACTGTAATTCCCAATGTTGTGTGGGAGCTGGTGTGAGGTTGCTGGATCACGAGGGAGGGTTTCCCCATGCTGTTCTTCTGATAGTGAGTTCTCACAAGTCCTGCTAGTTTAAAAGTGTGCAGCGGCCGGGCGCGGTGGCTCAAGCCTGTAATCCCAGCACTTTGGGAGGCCGAGGTGGGTGGATCACGAGGTCAACAGATCGAGACCATCCTGGTCAACATAGTGAAACCCCGTCTCTACTAAAGATACAAAAAATTAGCTGGGCATGGTGGCGCGTGCCTGTAATCCCAGCTACTTGGGAGGCTGAGTCAGGAGAATTGCCTGAACCCAGGAGGCGGAGGTTGCGGTGAGCCGAGATCGGGCCATTGCACTCCAGCCTGGGTAACAAGAGCGAAACTCCATCTCAAAAAAAAAAAAAGTGTGCAGCACTTCCCCCTTCACTTTCACTCTCTCCTGCTGCCATGTGTAGACATGCTTACTTCCCCTTCACCTTCCACCCTAAAGGTACATTTTCTGAGGCCTGCCAGGAATGCCTCATGTACAGTCTACAGAACTGTATGTCAATTAAACCTCTTTTCTTCATAAATTACCCAGCCTCAGGTGATTCTTTACGGCAGTGAGAAAATGAACCAATACAGAAAATGGGTACCAGAGAGGGGGAGCATTGCTATAAATATACCTGAAAATGTGAGAGCAACTTTGGAACTGGGTAATGGCAGAGGTTGGAACAATTGGAGCGCACTGGAGGAGGTAGAAAGATGAGGGAAAGTTTGGGACTTCCTAGTGACTTGTTGAATGGTTGTGACCAAAATACTGATAGTAATATGGACAGTGAAGTCCAGACTGAGATGGTCTCAGATGCAGATGAGGAACTTACTGGAACTGGGATAAATGTCACTTCTGCTATGCTTTAGCAAAAATATTGGCAGCATTGTGCCCGTGCTCTGGAGATCTGTAAAACTTTAAAATTGAGAGAGATGATTTAGAGAATCTGGCAGAAAAAGTTCTAAGCAGCAAAGTGTTCAAGACATGGCCTGGCTGCTTCTAAAAGCCTATGTTTGTTTGCATAAACAAAGAGAAGATCTGAAATAGAACTTGTATTTAAAAGGGATGCAGGGCATAAAAGTTTGGAAAATTTGCCGCCCAACCATGCAGTACAAAAGAAAAACCAATGTTCTGGGGAAGAAATCAAGGCTGCAGAAATTTGCATAAGTAAAATAGAGTTGAATGTAAATAGCCAAGACAATGGGGAAAATACCTTCAGGACATTTTAGACACTTCATGGCAGCCCCTCCTATAACAGGGTTGGAGGCCTAGGGGTAAAAGAACAATTTTATGGGCCAGACCCAGGGCCTTAATGCTCTGGGCAGTCTTGGGACATGCACCCTTTATCCTAGCTACTCTAGCCCCATTTGCAACTAAAAGAAGCCAAGGTACAACTTGGAACATTGCTTCAGATCCTGCCAACCTCAAGCTCTGTGGCTTCTACATGGTTTTGGGCCTGCAGGTGCAAAGAAGGCAAGAATTGAGATTTGGGAGCCTTTGCCTAGATTTCAGAGGATGTATGAAAGCACCTGGATGTACAGGCAGAAGTGTGCTGCCGGTGCAGATCCCTCATGGAAAATCTCTCCTAGGGCAGTGTGGAAGGAAACTGTGAGATTGGAGCCCTCCCACAGAGTACTCACTGGGTCACTGCCTAGTGGAGTTGTGAGAAGAGATCCGCTATCTTTTAGACTCCAGAATGTAAATCCACTGACAGCTTGTACTTTAAGCCTTAAAAAGTCATAGGCACTCAACACCAGCCCATGAATGCAGCTGCAGGGGCTGTACCCTGCAGAGCCACAGGAGTAGAGTCGGCCAAGGCCTTAGGAGCCAATCTCTTGCATCCTCATGTGCTGGATGTAAGACGTGAAGTCAAAGGAGATTATTTTGAGGCTTTAAGATTTATTGAGTGCCCTGCTGGACTTTGAGCTTGCATGGGGCCTGTAATAGCTGTGTGTTGACCAATTTCTTCCATTGGGAACAGGATCATTCACCCAATGCCTGTACTCACATTGTATCTTGGAGGTAACTAACTCCTTTATTTTACAGGCTCATAGGCAGAAGGGACTTGCCTTTTCTCAAATGAGACTTTGAACTGTTGACTTTTGGGTTAATACTAGAATTAGTTAAGACTTTGGGGACTGTTGGGAAGGCATGATAGTGTTTTGAAATGTGAGAAGAATATGAGATATGGTAGGGGGTAGGAGTGAAATGATGTGGCTCGTTTTTTTCCCTACTCAAATCTCATGCCGAATTGTAACTCCTAATGTTGGAGGAGAGAACTTGTGGGAGGTGACTGAATCATTGAGGTAGATTTTCCACTTGCTGTTCTCATAATAGTGACTGAGTTCTCATGAGATATGCAGGTTTAAAAGTGTGTGGCACCTCCCCATTTACTCTCTCTCTCCTCCTGCAGTGAAAAGATGTGCCTGCATCCCCTTTGCTTTCCACCATGACTGTAAGTTTCCTGAGGCCTCTCAGTCATGCTTCTCTAGAGCCTGTGGAACTGTGATTCCATTAAACCTCTTTTCTCTATAAATTACCTACTCTCAGGTAGTTCTTTATACCAATGTGAAGGCATATGAAGACACATGTCCTGTACACTTTGTAATTTCCACACATATAAGAATTTATGAAAGATTCATAGAGATGTATCTTTCTATAAATGTAAGAATGAATGATCAAATCCATTCTTTTTTAAAAGACTTAATGAGATAGTGTTTACTTTCTTCTTTGTAGTTTTCTCTAGCTAGTATTTGTTATATTTTTATAGATTTAGGGGGTACATGTGCAAGTTTGTCACATGGGTATGTCACATAATGATGAGGTTGGGCTTCTAGTGTGCCCATCATCCAAATATTGAACATTGTGGCCAATAGGAATTTTTCAATCCTCACTCCCTGACACTGCAAACCCATTCTTAAACATAGATTTTAATAATTGTGATAAATATTAGCCATAGGAAGAAAATATTTTATATGACTGACACATTTTTTGTCCATTTCTTAACATAGTAGCTTAAAATAATTGTGAAAGTTAATAGAAGAATGGTGTGGTAGAAGTCTTAAAATTAAGGCTTAGTACCATATGTTGCCTTGAGATCTGGGAAAAACCAGCAAGTCTTCACATTGTCATACTACAAGTTCTCTTTCCCAACTGCTCCCACAGATAAAGTCTCCTCCTTTTCATGCAGAGCAGGTACAATTCCTGCTTACCCCTTAGTAGCAGGTTTCATTTCCTTGCAATCCATAGAAATTACTCAAACAAGCCAATCACACCCTTCCTTAGGGACCAGGGTTTACCCACACTTTTGCTACTACAAATTCTGCCTCCCACAGTTCCTGCTTCTTCATTCTATTCCCAGGTACAATCCCTGTGTGGTCTTGAGTAGCATGCTATGTGGTCCTCCCCTGATCTGTGAGTATATGTGTCTAACAAACTGCTGCTGATCTCATCTGCCCAGGGTCAGGTGCCATGTGTTCAGCCATCCCCGTAACTCAAGGGTGAGATGTCTCTCTTTGTAAAGCAGTCAGGAAGAGAATTTTTAGTGGGGCTACTTAGGAGTCAGCTATGCTCAATTCTTGAAATGTATTAGTATTAGTATTTCAACATGAAAAAGTTGTTTGTGCTCATAATTGTATTCATGTATATTAATTAGATCATAATTTTTATATTAAGAATTTGATGTTTTTATTAATAATAAATTATAATATATAATATAATTATATATTAATTAATAATAATTTAACAGTAACCAATAATTAGTTTCTATTCCTGAAATTATTACAGTTTTCATTCAGTAATGTACTCAATGAACCACCTGCATTGCTCCAGCAACCTTTCAGAAAACTTCATTTTAAGATACATCAAAGTTTTATTGCAAATTGGCAAAGGAAAGAGGGAAGAAATGCCTTAAAATGCCATTTTATTGTTTGTTCTTCATAGAGGCATTTATGTACAAAAAAAAACCATAAATACAAATAAACAACAACGTGACAGATTAAAGAAATAGCAATTTAAAGATTATAAGAATGGCCTTTCCACTGAATGGTTATTTCTAATTTTTTAGAATGGTTTCATAATCTCTTTAAAGTCAGAAAACTCCCTTGAGCATTTTTAATAGCAATATTATTATGTACCTGAGAAAATTATAAAGTATATCAGAAAAAAATATATACCCAACAAAATTTTGGGCAAGAGATTTCATTTTATACAAAAACATATTTTACAATTAGATGTTATTTTTTTCTTAATTTTATCCTCATATGTTTTTACTTAGTTCAAACCTATTTGCAAAGTTCTTAACATTTACAACTGCACCAGGTATAAACCATTGAATATTTTCATTCTCATATTGCCACCCAGCAGCAGTAATTCCAGCAAAACGTTTTTTCCTGCCACAGATAATCTGCATTTCTTTCAGCTTTCAAGGTTTATATCCTGACTACTTCATATAAATATTTACAAAGAAAAGAATTATGAGTAGGAAATTTGTGAAAAAATGAACTCAAAGTCTTATACTATTTTAAAAGCAAAACATTTGCAAAACTGTTTGAATCTACTGAGAAAAATCTGTAAACATTTATCACTATTTTGACATAAACATCTTTGAAATCTTGAGAATATCTGTGCCTTTCCAAATTGAATAAGATTAATAGAAAGTACTTATGTAATTTTGAAAGTTGTATATTACAAAATTCAAGAATCTTGTGTTTAAGATTTATTCCGTTAACATTTTTAGATTCATTAGTTAAATGTTTTCTTTGCTAAAGTATTACATGAGCCAGATGGTGTATAAGGTAAAATGCAAGGAAGTGATTTAAGAAAATGTATCATTAGAAAAAAATTTAGACTAGTATCTGAGATGATACCTCTCAATGAGAATGTTACTGGTATTGGGGGAGGGAGGTTTCATTGTCCTGCAAAGGCTCATCATTGCAGGAGGTATGGCATTCCTGGTTCTTGGTTACTAAATTACAGTTCAACTCCCACTTATTGGGACCACCCTGTTTTCTAATTAAAATTGCACACAGTTTCAACAAATCCTGGTAAAGACATTGTTTGAGTTTCTATATAATATTAATATATTCTGTACCATATTATCTTGCTTAGAAATCTTTCAGTAGTGTGGAGTACCAAAGAAGTTTCAATTGCCCTTCATTTATACAGAATGTGATGAAATTTTCAAGAATTGAGTTTCTCTTTGGTGTTTCTCCCTATTCCTGTTGCTATGGCCTATCCTCTAATGACAACATTCAGCAAGGAACCACTTTCTTATGACTTAAAAACAATGTTGGTTACTTGGACTTCAATTTTACCCATGGCCACAGCAGCTCTGTGATGGGTTTGACACTAATTTATTCTTACAACTTCTCTCCCCATTATCTACCTTCAGAAGGTTATGCCACATTAAGTCTGGCTAAAAAGTTTCTTTGTTTCCCTGGTGCTAATCAAGAATACAGAAAATGCACCAGCTATTCTAACAAAGATGAGATGGCATAAAGAATTATCTGAACTGGTAGTGGAGATTGTAAAACACAAAATAAATGAGATGAACACCAAGACATTAGAGAGTTACAGTTACTCTGTTACATTGGAAGATGCAATTGATGAAGTTAGGATGATTAGGTTGCATGAATTAGATAAAAGACCTGGAAGACTTACAATCCAGAGAAAAGCCACTGCCAAACGGATGCTGAGGCCAATGTCCAGTAGAAGATTGCAGTATTCTATTAAAATTTCCATGCAATCACCAGATAGGTGCTGAAATATTTTGTTGGACATGATAAGGTACACATGTTGAATCAATGTTCATTATATCTTGCTGAGATTCAATGGATACAAGACTTACATAGAGAAATCACTGTATGATAGCAGAAGTGCATTTTATTACCATCACTCTCAGTTACTAATTGCAAAATTTGTGCTCTTCAGACTTTTTAGTCAATGAGGGTTTATAGCTGATAACACTTGTAGGGTGGGGGAAAGAATCTCTTTCATGAACTAATGCAGTAGATACCATCATGTCATTTTGGACTTTAAATACTGATGATAGACCATCAGGCAAAGAAAGACATTATTCACCGGGCGCGGTGGCTCATGCCTGCAATCCCAGCACTTTGGGAGGCTGAGGCGGGTGGATCACGAGGTCAAGAGATCAAGACCATCCTGGTCAACATGGTGAAATCCCATCTCTACTAAAAATACAAAAAATTATCTGGTGGCACGTGCCTGTACTCCCAGCTACTCAGGAGGCCAAGGCAGGAGAATTGCCTGAACCCAGGAGGCAGAGGTTGCGGTGAGCCGAGATCGCACAAATGCACTCCAGCCTGGGCAACAAGAGTGAAACTCTGTCTCACAAAAAAAAAAAAAGAAGGAAAGAAAGAAAGACATTATTCTACTAGTGGACAAATTTTCTAGAATACTAGGATGGCTGCAACATTATGAGGGGAGGAAAGAGTAAGTATGGAATTCAAATAATTCAATGAGCTACCTCTGGGTACTTCCAAACTTGGTGACAGTAGTCAGCTGGCAGCTGCTGCCACCATGGCCTGACAAGTCAAGGTAATTAGATGAGGATCTATGTCTACACCACTCTACTGGACAAGCAAACCAACCAGCTGACTTTCTTGCCCAAGGCAAAGGTTGGTTACCCCAGGATATGAATATCAACTAAAGCTTTGGGAGTAATTCCTGCAATAGAGGCTGTACCTTATTCTGCTTGACGTCTAGTCTCACATCATTTTTAGCAACCATAACAAAGTAGACTAGTATAAAACATAGGCAGGTTTGAATGGTACATGTGGTAGCCAGAAGTCAAAGTTAAGAGCACTGCCCATTTCTTCTTGGTCAGTTGAATCGGGTTGAGCTGCAGTAGACACTTTTCATGCACACTTTCACTGAAACCACCCAATCTCAAGGTCTTGTGTGACTGCTTGGCATCAGGCCACCTGCCAAATAATTTCGGATGCTTCTAGGGAAGTTCAGTGGGACTGTTTATAATACTGTGGCAAGATGTCTAACTGAAATCCACTGAGGAAGATATTGCTGAAGTGATGTTCACATGATCAAGCAAGAAGACATAAAGAATCAAGTGGTGTATTATTCTACCTTTCAGATATCAACCTCCTCCTGAGGAGGTTCCTACAGAAAGAGCTGAACTTATTTCCAGCTGGCAAAAGAGAAATCTTTTGGCCAAGTCCTTGCAACAGCTGTACAAAATAAGTAGAGAAGGTTGGGCTTTGAGAGACAATATCTCGAAATGAGTGCATTATTTGAATGCATTCTTGATCTCTTAACATTCCAATTTTATTTTTTGCACCAAACAAATTGTTAAAATATTAAATGATTAGCTGATGAGAATGCCTCTGAGAAACCTTTGTATCTTTCAGGTGTATAGAATACCATAACACAAAGAAGAGATAGACATTATAAAATGGTATAATAAGGCTGGTTGAGGTGACTCATGCCTGTAATCCCAGCACTTTGGGAGACCAAAGTGGGTGGATCACAAGGTCAGGAGTTTAAGACAAGACTGGCCAACATGGTGAAAACCCATCTCTACTAAAAATACAAAAATTTAGATGGATGTGGTGGCAAGTGCCTGTAGGCCCAGCTACTCAGGACACTGAGAGGAGAATTGCTTGAACCCGGGAGACCGAGGTTGCAGTGAGCAGAGATCATGTCACTGCACTCTAGCCTGGATGAAAGAGTAAGACTCCATCTTGGAAAAAAAATATGCCACATAGACATATCTGCCTTGCCTGAAAGTATACTTTCCTGCTTCTAATAGGCATCGTAAGGCTTGGCATAAAATTGATACATATTGAAACTTCTCATTTTGCATTCATGGATAATAAGTTGTAAGGAAATAGAAAGTGTGTTTATTTGCCTGTTTGTACAGTAGTATTATCTTTTTTAAAACTTTTTTTATTTTCCATGTATTTAGGTGTTTTAAAATTTCTCCATACAGTGTGAGTTTTGGGGAGGCAGATTCTGTACGACTGTCATTATATTAATTCCTAAGTTCATGGGTTTTTAAAAATATTGTAAGTACGAAAATTTTAAAAAATATATTTAATTGGCTGGGTAAGGTGGCTCATACTTGTAATCCCAGCACTTTTGGAGGTTGAGGAGGGCAGATTGCCTGAGGTCAGGAGTTTGAGACCAGTCTGGCCAACATGGTGAAACCCCATCTTTACTAAAAATACAAAAAAAATTAGCCAGCTATGGTGGTGTGCACCTGTAATCTCAGCTACCTGGGAGGCTGAAGCAGAGGAATTGCTTGAACCAGGGAGGTGGAGGTTGCAGTGAGCCAAAATCATGACCCTGCACTCCAGCCTGGGCAGCAAAGTGACATTCCATCTGAAAAAAGAAAAAAGAAAAAATATAATGGACACTTAATTGTTTCACATATCTATGGTGTACAATGTGATGTTGCCATTTGTATATAAATTGTTTAATGATCAAATTATGCTAATTAGCATATCTATCATCTTAAACATTTATTATTATTTGTGATGAGAACATTCAAAAACCTCTCTTCTATTTTAAAATATACAATACACTATTGGTAACTAGCCATCTCATTCTGCCCATTATGCAATATACTAGCAGAACTCATGTCTTGTGTCTAACTGTGGCTTTGAATCCATTGACTAACATCTCACTGTTGGTCCTTCCTCTCTGCCTCTGCATCCTCTAGTAACCATTATTCTACACTCTACTTCCATGAGATTCATTTTTTAGATTCCACATATGAGTGAGATCAAGGAGTTTTTTTTTTATGTTAAGTGAAAAAGTGATAGGTTTTTGCTAATCAATTTATTTCAGAAGAAATTCTTCCTAGGCTCTGTAGAGAATCACCAATAAGATATATAGAATTTTTTAAGTAAAATGTTATTGAATATGGTGTTACTAGCAGTTTAAATTACCATTTACTGAAGTCAATGTGTCAGGAGACATCTTGTGGTCAAAGCAGAAATTAAATGAATTTGTTTGAGCAAATTAAAGAAATCTCAGAAGATGATAGCTTTGTATATGGAAGAAAATGGAGGAAAGTTAAATATATGGTACAGAAGACAAAAATTAGAAAAAAAATCACCCATAACTATTATGTATAAAATTCTCTGTCTGGGCCAGGCATGGTGGCTCATGCCTGTAATCACAGCACTTTAGGAGGCGGAGGTGGGCTGATTACCTGAGGTCAGGAGTTCAAGACCAGCCTGGCCAATGTGGTGAAACCTCCTCTCTATTAAAAATACAAAAATTAGCCAGGCTCAAGGGTACACTCCTTTAATCCCAGCTTCTTGTGAGGCTGAGGCAGGAGAATTGCTGAAACCTGGTTGGCAGAGGTTGTAGTAAGCAGAGAGTGGGCCACTACACTCCAGTTTGGGGGACAGAGAAAGACCCTGTCTCAAAAACTCAATCAATAAATCAATCAATCTCTGTCTAAATGGACTTACATAATTTAAGAGTAAGCACACACAAAAAAACCAAAACTACAAAAAATGGTAGAAATAAAGCTTTTTTATTCTAAATATTCAATTTGTAATTCAATATAAAATTATTCAGATCTACTGGTATTTATATTATCTGAGTTCTCACTTTCATAAATTAATTGAACTTGGTTACTTTTCCTCATATACTCCTTCCAATTGTACTTTGAATATTAATAAAGTCAGAAAAGTTAAAAAAGTAGATAGGTTATAAACTGTTAAATTTTTTTATATTTGCTTCTATACATCTATATCTATCTGTCACTCATTTATTCATTTATTTAATAACATGGTTGAACAACTTTATTTTTTCTGCACATTGCACATATTGTGAAACTTTATTCAAAGTATGTATTTCCTGCATATAAGAATAATTTCTACAGAAAATAATACTGCTCTTACACATTAAAAAACAAAAATGAACTTTCATGTGTATACTGTTTTGTGCATTTCTGAATCATATATTTTGTGCATATATCTGAATCATTCAAATATCTGATGTATATTGTTGCGTGTAATAGAGATTTTTGTGGTTGTTTCTCTTTTGTTATAATTTTGTTTTTGCTTAGCAACGACATATATACATATAAGCATATTATATATTGTTTAAATATGCCACTGTTAGTTTGTGATCATCTATCAGCAACTGTCTTAATTGCACTGACCTTGGGTCCCATCTTTATCAGGATGTCCCAGTTAAAGGGTGGAAAGCAGTATTTCTCCATGAGCTCCATCACATGTGATGATGGCAATGTGTAGGGGCCCTCTTCCCATTGCCCTCTGAAAGTTTGTTCAAAAGTAACTTGACAAAAGGCAGATTATAAGGAAAAAAGCATGCAAATTTATAAGCATACAAAGGAGTTACAGAAAAAATAAGGGCTTTGGAGCAAGACAAAACAGGTTCTGGCAGCAAAACAGGCTATAGTACTGAAAAAAAGAGGATGCCTGTCTAGCAAATTATGTTCTTGTAATGCATATGAAATCTCTCACAGGCAGTACCCCTTAGGGAGAAAATATGATAAATGTTTCTTAGGTCTTCAAAGCCATCAGACCCTCAGTTCACCTTTCCTGGGTCTGGACAAGGGAGGGCCTTCAGAGAAAGTCTGGTTGCATAGTACGGATTTTCTCCAGACACAAGTCTCCCCCACCAAAGGCAGCTTTGCAGGACTATTTCTGTTTGCAGGCCTTCAGAACAGCCACCTCAACATACCTTAAAGAAGTATATTTTGGGGTGAAATATTTGTTTTCCTCCAGATGCCATCTGCAAATTATAGCAACTCCATTTGTTATTAACTCAGTTAATCCCAGGGGGCTCCCTAGGTAACCAAGAGGACTGAGAGAAAAGTGACCTTCTCCAGCAACACACTATCTGTGAAAGAAAATGGAGACTACTTCCTACTGCAGGTGAGATGTGAAAGAAGGATCACATCTTTGAGAAAAGATTGCTTCAATAGCAAGGGAGTTCAATAGCTGTGCTAAGCTCTTAGGCTGTTGCTTCCATGACATAAGGCAGAATAGGTAGCTGGGTATGAAGGATCAAGGATCTTGGGTCTGTTAAGAGCCTCTGTTTTCAAGAGGGTACAGTATGTGACCAGGAATTGCCTCTCTATTGACCTAGACTGTGGATCAGGTAGTACGATTTATTGCATAAGAAGCTCAGACAAAATATTGTGATAAACTCATGGAACAAAGCCTTTGGAAACCATGAGAAGGTTTCTAAAGCCCCTATAATGAAGGAGTCTCTGGGGAGACAAATGGGAGTGGCTGCTTTATTATAATTTTTATAGATGTTTAGCACCCTTTGTTGGAAGGGGTTGTGTGCAAGGTAGGCTGATTTGCAAGTAACGATAGAGGACAACATAAATAATCTTAAGCAAAATTTGTAAATGAGAAATATTTTGCCTCTAGAGCATAAAAAATGCCTATAAGATGTTTGGCTTCTTTTAACACTGTGAGTGATAAAAAGGTCAATAGCAGTTTTTTGACAGTGTCAGGGATGGAGTGTCCCTCAGTTTGCCAAATGATTTTCAGAACTTTAAACAGGGTACTTGGCTTTGTACTATGTGTGGGGCAATTACCCATTTTATTTTTTTGAACTTTTTTTTAGTATCTTTGTGTACTCAAAATGAGTATGTTATTTTGAACGTGTCAAAGGAAACTCCTGTGGAGGAGGATGCTATCAGTGAAGTTGCACCTGTGCTCCTGGAGAAAGCTGGGCATGTTTAAGATGCTGGCAGTATAGACTATGCACCACATCAAAGCTGCTGAAATAGCCCCTGGGTACACAGGGAAGAGTAGATTTTGCTTCTTCATTTGAGAGAATGTTGGTTCATAGCATTAAGTAGCTTTAAGTTTGTGGAAATCAATTGTAAAGCCTATTCACTCTTTCTAAGTTTAAGAAGAGCCTAGCTTGGGCTATAAATGTGGAGGTAATGAAAATAATCACCTTTTCTCTGAATAGGTCTTTTTTTATTCTTTTTTTTTGAGATGGAGTCTCACTCTGTCATCAGTCTGGAGTGCAGTTGGCATGATCTCCACTCACTGCAACCTCTGCCTTCCGGGTTCAAGCGATTCTCCCGTCTCAGCCTTCTAAGTAGCTAGGACTACAGGCATTTGCCACCACACCCAGTTAATTTTTGTGTTTTCAATAAAGATGGGGTTTCACCCTGTTGGCCAGGATGGTCTCTATATCTTGACCTCATGATTCACCCGCCTCAGCCTCCCAAAGTGCTGGGATTACTGGCATGAGCCACCACGCCCAGCCTAAATAGGTCTTTTATAATTTATTTCCATCCTTTGATTGACTTTACATTGCACTGTGTTAACTATTTTAACTGCAATGGAAGAACAATGGAGTTTCATTTTTTTTGAAGCTAATTTACATGTGTCAAAGACTTAATTTAATTTTAATTTATTGCTCATTTGATCAGAATGTCTTTAGCCAAACTCAAGAATATTTTAGGGCAATGGGTACCATAACCCTGAAGGATTTAGGCAAGGCAATATAATAGTTAAGGTGAGGAATATCTATTTATTCCCCATTTTATGTTCTATAAACCCCTAAGATCAGAGAGGTACCTTATTTAAAATTAGTGGAATTCCAAGGCACTAACTGAAACTAAGTCCCAGTGTTAATTAAAACCATGAAGACTTTTGGGTGTGCATATTGGCAGATGTTAATTAAATTACCTATGTCTTAGAATTAAAAAATCCAGCCTGCGCCTTTTTTGATCAGTCAGCTACATACATTATTGGAGCAAATCTTAGATTTCTACTTAGGTAGAATTTTCTTATTATTTTATTTCCTTTTTATAATCACTGTTACCCAGCTCATATTTACATTTATTCCTTCAAATAAGCTGGAATTAATATCATGAGGGTTAAACACCTCCTTAATAAAAATGGCTGAATTAAACTCTTAGCTCCATCACAGGAGTATCATATATGCTTTCCTTATAATCCTGAAACTCAAGATCTTTTTTGGTTAGAGACCTAGGTAGCAGCAGAAACAACAAAGTTTATTTTGTAGAATTCTAGTGATCCTTCTGCTTTTAAAAAAGTGGACCTCAGAAATCTAAATACTGACTCTTCTTCCTCCACTCTACACAACCAACCATCCGACAGGCCTATATATCACACACAGTGTAAGTCTTTCACCTGAGTTACCTATAAAATTGAGCCAGCACGAAGCTGACACACAAAAGCAGTGGTCATAGGGTAAGAGTCATTTGCCAGAGTCTAATATCAGACAAGGCTTATTCTGGAATTGAGATGAAAAACTTCATCTAAGATACACATATAGGACCAGAATAAGACATATGACTCAGGGACACTGAAAGGAGATATTCAATTCTCTACTTCTGTTCCTAAATACAAGTCATGAAAATATATGACTTCAGAGTTTTAAATCTATAGCAGAGGCTGGGTAGAATTCAGCAAATACAGCACAAAGCAGCACAGTTCAAAGTGTAAGCTTGCCAGCAAGAAATAGCTCAAACTGCAGGCTTGCCAGCAGGCAACGAAACCAGTTAGGAAGCCAGACATGGAAAGAAGGCTCACCAGTGGTGGTAGTCATCACTAGCCACACTGAGCATTGTGCAATTGTGCCGTCACTATTAATGTATAGGATATACCACAACTCAGAAAGTTGGTTTAGATGTAGAAATGGATGATCTCACACACACACACACACACACACACATAATGAAAAGGTGTATTACTCACAAACTGAGGGTTTCTGGAGAGAGCATTGTGGCTCATAAGCAGTTCCGGAAATGGCTTCAGAAAGCAGGGAAAGAGGACTGGTTTAGAGTTTTTTCTCATGGTCAGAAGATGGGGCCAGAGTGGGGATTCCCATATGGGCAGGTATTTATAGTGTTTGAACCCCTACTAATGCCAAAAAAAGGAACATCCAAGCTTTCTTAGCTTTCCTGGATGTGGGGTGGAAGAGAAAGAGAGAAGGATGAAGACTGAAATTCGTTATCAGTAAAACACCAAAAAATGTATTCAGATCATTTATGACAAATGTGCCTTGGAAGTAAATGCTGCTGAAGGTCTAGAAAGCAACCATAGTTACCAGGGTTTTTCACCTATTAGCTTTTCTAAAGAAATTTGATTTATCCTGAAGCATAGCATTACCCTAAAGCAAAACAACCAAACTGGTGCATATAAAGTAAGTAAATATACTACTATCATATTCCCAAGATATACATACTCCACACCTTTCTCAAAATTAAATCTGCCTTATACATATACAGATACATTCCACATAGGGTTATTATTAATATTAAAATTTAATTCATTATGCCCTTTGAAATCTTAGATAAACATGAAATTATCTAATGAATTAACATTTTCCAAGCACTTTTCAGTAATGCTACAATGATTTGCTTAATATTACAAAAATAAGAAATAAAATTCTCAGTATGCTACTCTCCTAATACTATGTCATGGAGAGTAAAAATAATATTTACTCACTAAGTAAAATCCTTCATTTCTTTCATGAATATCATAAGGTGCACCCAGGTAACTTGCATATATAATAGAAAATGTCATTTTTTGTATATGAAAAATTATATGATATATATACTAAACATTATATCTATACATGATGTAGATATAGAAAGAAAAACTCTTATGTTGAACATTTTCAAGAGAATTCAACATGCTCACATAGTTGTAAAACTTACCAGCTCATTTGAACCAGCAATAATAACTATTTTAAATTCTAATACATGTGTTCTTGTTTCAAAGTATTCAATATTAAATTAAACTATTCATTCAGTTCCTCTAAGCATACAATGACATATTGCCTAACTTAATATTAAACTTTTTATTAGTTCAATAAAATAGTTCAATATCTTAATGTATTCAATTAGAAACACAGCTGCATTCATTCACAAAGGTACATTAAGTTTTACTGTGAATTCAAACCCCACTTGCACTTCTAAACCACAAAACATAAAAGTAAAATCCACAGACATACAATGCATATTTAATAGCCATTAAGTAATTTCTTAGCATTCAAATCTGCTGATGAAATACATCGGAAAAATAATGAAACTTGAACTGTGTCAGTTAAACAGACTTTGTATTTTCTTGACTCAGAATTTTTCATATTTAAGAACAGATCAACCTCTATTTTTCTAATTGTAATTCTCATTGTAATTCAAAGTTATTATTTGTATGTGTTTTTTAGTCTAGAAAAATGTCCTATCCAATGTGGTAGCTGCTAGCTAACTGCGGTTATTTAAAGTTCAATTTATTAAAATATTTAAAAGATACCACTCTATTGCACAGAACAGAACTGGGAACATCTCCACCATTGCAGAAAGTGTTATGGGACACCAATATTATAATACAAGATGGAAAGAAAGAGCCATGTTCAGAGGTTAATACAAGTCCATTTTAGTTGCAGAACAGGAAAATGTTTGCTAATCAAATATATATTTATAAAATAAATAGTTATTTAATTTTGTCTACCTTAAAAACTGTTTTAAAAAAATCTTGTTATATAATCTGCAGTTTATTAAGCACATTTAGAAAATACAGACATATACAATGAAATAATCTTCAAATTCCTGGTAATGAAAATAGTCAATATTATTGGTGAAGTACTTGTTTCCAGAACTTTGCTTTTCTTAGATAGTTTAAAAATAATTGAAATTGTCTCTCATGTAATACAATTTCATGTATTTTGTTTATACTTAACTGTATATAAATTCCAGGTTACCCTAGATTTTCTGAAAGAAAAAAATTACTCATTTCTGTTTTATGTAGTTATAGTCACAGTGTGTATACATAGGCTCAAAAGAGATTTTTCATTTATAATTTTAATATAAAATCCTATTTATAGAAATCTAATTTTAATAGTTTATAGAAATCGAATTCTAGTTTATCGAAATCTAATTTTAATAGAAAATTCTATTAAAATTACTCTATAAATTATTAAGAAAATTCAGAAAATATAGACATCTATAATGAAATAATGACCCCGTAATGAAAATAGTCATTCTATAAACTCCCAATTAAGCTATTATCATGTCTCTGATTGCAGAATAACATATTAGAACACACTAATATTTACATTGATAACCATCATTAATAACCTTACTTTATCCATTCATGAATCCTTAATTGGATGGTTATTGAAAGCAATGGACTTTTCTTTAGATTTGTCCAGTTTATAGAGATTAGCTCCTGGTCTTAGAACATGATTTTCTATTCCTTTTTCAAAAATGCACTAAAAGTTAAAAGCAGCAATTTTAACATTATGTCTCCAAAACAACAGAAATTACTACTTTTTTATATTGTAGGATGAAATGTTACAATGATATGACTATACCTGTTAGAGATAAATCTTAGATGTGGCTACATGGGATTTTAAATATTTCACTTTGCACAGTATGGGGAGGTATGACATGAGACATTTGAATTGCAAAGAAGAGAGCAAAAAGCTATATACTGAAATGATGTTGATACACCAATATAGGTATGTAGTTCTAGAACCCAAATTAATATTTCATGTAAGCTTGTTGTTATATTTTCAACACAACTAGAGACATCTTAGTTTTACCCAGAAGAAATCCTGAAACAAAGACTATTCATAGGTATATTTTTCTTAAGTGATTCAGGAAGTATAAATGAGAGAGTAGAACAAAGTAAGAGAGAGAAAAGAGAATAGCCGGTAAAGGGCAATCTTGTGAGTGGTTTAATGAGGTGGGCAACTGAAGCTCAATCTTCCCAAGAATGTCAGAGAAACGCTATACCTTAGCAATGTTCTAAAGAAAGATGAGAAGATTGAAATATGAAGTTTCTGTTTTTTGCCTCTCACTAGTTGAATATTGACTTTGGCAACATTAAATTCAAAGCATTCTAGGACTATAAAACTATGGGAACTGACTAGCTCTCTTGGTGCTGTAGGAAGAGCTGAATCTGATAAGCAGAAGCAGAGAGAAACATGTATTGGAGGTAGAAAGCTGCAGTATTCATGGAATATGTGGCTTCAACTGCATTCAGAGGGGCTGAGACATTATTGTCCACTCATTTAACATTCAAATCTGCTTATGCTACATTGATTGATCCTCTCTGTTATGGAGCCCCTAATGTGTTGTCTACCCATAATCTCTAAAAATGATGTGAAAATGAAGGTTAGGTCCACAAGCTAGAATCCCTGTGCAGGAACTACTTCCAAGGCTGTAGTTATAATTTATTTCCTTTCTCAATAAACCATAACTCTCATCTTTCTCTAGCCCTTTAGCTGGTTGATTTTTGTCACCATATTTGGAAGCACCCAGGGGTACCCCAGTGAATCCTATGTGTCTTAGTCGCTGAATGAGCTGCTTGAGATGTCCTAGGTTATGCTGTTGCTGCTGGGGATTTTCGGGATGCTTTTGTAATAAATTCTAAATGACAAGACTTTTCATTATTACCTCAACATTCACAGACTCACATGTAGGCCAATGGTTGGATACACCTAGGTCAATGGCCAAGATCTATTTGTCAGAGTGTGTGTTGAAGTTACAACTAATCTCTCCTACTGTCTATAAATTTCAAGACACATTACCCTCCTTCAGGAGGCACAGAGTGGTATTTAGTAGCTGAGAATACAATTGGTAAAATGTCCCTTATAACATACGACATTGTAATTGGCATGAAATGCACTTATTTATTCTAATTTGATAGACATTTGTGTTGTTTCCTTTTTGTTTGCCTGGATATTTATGAATATGGCTACTATGAACATTTTTTCCCAAATCTTTTAGTATAAATAAGCATTCAGATAAGTGCAGAAAGAAATTACAATTAATGAATAGTTCTGCAAAATGACTTATTGACTGTGTCTGGGCCCAGTGCAGGAAGAGAAGCTGCACAATGATTCAAACAGGAAAATTACATAGTTTTTAACATAAAAGTTTAAAGTAATGCAGGAATTGGTTCTTAGAAGTAATCCGAACAGTGAAGAATATAGGAACAGCAACCACCATTCCGAGGAAAAGCTACATCTCTAGGGATAAGATCCAGGATGTGTCTATGGCTTTTGGATGGAAAGAAATTGCTGTGGTACCTGTTAATGGAGCTGGCTAGAAGTCTACCCTGAAGTATCCCAAGGAAGGCTGTTGATGAGAAACTTCTCTGGAAGTGCTTTGCTATAAAATTGCCCAAATTTGGATGCCCAGGGAAGCTGGTATC
Source organism: Leontopithecus rosalia (assembly GCA_028533165.1). Lineage (NCBI taxonomy): Eukaryota > Metazoa > Chordata > Mammalia > Primates > Cebidae > Leontopithecus > Leontopithecus rosalia. The sequence continues at coordinate 27,754,936 of CM052649.1, read as the reverse complement.
GATAGCCACTGGGTATCGATGGCCACAATGTGTTGCAGGAGCCATGCCCCCTGGATAAGCTGTAGGCAGTGCAGGAAGCAGGTGCGGGAGGATGTCATATATGTTTCAGGAACTTGCCAAGTGAGTACATCAGAACAAGGAAGTAGAGCACTTTCTCTTTCCTTCCTTCCTTCCTTCCTTCCTTCCTTCCTTCCTTCCTTCCTTCCTTCCTTCCTTCCTTCCTTCCTTCCTTCCTTCCTTCCTTTCTTCCTTCCTTCCTTTCCTCCCTCTCT